>OZ007596.1:220645424-221142704 GCA_963931845.1 Maratus michaelseni
TCTATGTTCAAGTAATATTGGCATTTTGATGAATATCTCCAATGCTTGTATTTTAGATGAAATAATACTATTTGGAACAGTATCGTTGTCTCATACGATGGATTTGAAATTAACCACTAATGAATGCAACATTAGACGCAGAATATTGATTGACTAGTTCGAAACTATTGATAACCTAAACCTTTTTTATTTTATATTTAGTATTATATAGCTCAACAAATTTCAAATTGTTTTACGATTTTGTAACTATACTTTATCAAAAATTCAAAATGAACTCGATAATGTACGATTATAATCCATCATCGGATAAAAAGAAGAATATTTTTAGTGCATGTTTATTATATCTTTTCAATTCTTCTCAGACACCATTAAATTCTTTGAAAAGTATAAACACGTTCTATGAAAATTGTTTTAACTCTTTAACAGATAAAGCACTTCAATTGCTGAAATGTTGAAATAAAGGATTGACACCGGAAATTATGAACAAATTTATTTGTATATAATAAAAAAGCGATATTTCACATACATAATAAATGGAAAACATTTCTATTAAAATTCTGCTGTCATTGTTGAATTTCGTAATTAAAGTTTTGTGGTTTCATAGGGAAACCAATGTCCGTTAAAGGGTTAAAATCAAACGGCGTATTTTACCACTTTAATAAAATAATTTTTAGCCATTCATGCATACAATTATTCTTATCAGATTCCATACATCTGAATACTTTTTGTTGTTTATCTGGAAATGTAACACATATTTCTGAATGCACTATATTCAATGTATTTGAGAATAAATTTTTATGCAACACAAATTATTAAAATAATATATAGAATTTTAAATAATTTATACCTTTGAATTAAAAAAATGCATAAATTCCAAAAGGAAACTGTAATTAAATATTATCAACAATATAAGAAAATGAAATACAAGTAAAGTTGGACAAATTTTTCCAACAGAGTGAAAAGTCTCTTAGTCCAGGATTCACTCTGATGGGAAAATTTGTTCACTTTTGAGCTCCACCTTAAAAAATTATAATATTTTTGGTTGAAATATATTACATATAAATAAAGGAATTTCAGTTATTCAGATTACGAATAAAATATATCTCAAGTTTTTGTGTATCCGTGGATGAAAATAACTACACAGAACGGAGAACCGAGCACCTAAAGCGGACGCCTAACCCAAAGGTTTATAATTAGATAAGATTCTCAACGTTCAGGAGAAAATTTAGTACTACACACTATACTTATCACCTAGGATGCAAACGAGCCCACAATTATAACTACAATACAACATAACCTCTAATATCCATATTTACGATATCAAATAATTTACACAATAAAGTACTTGAACAAAGCAATACAATAATCTATAACATGACACCAATAATTATGACAAAACAATACAATACTCAAACAGATATTTAAAAAAAATTTTAAATTATGTATATATATATATATATATTTCATGTTAATTCAGTTAATAAATCAATAAATGAATAATAAAGATTTAATATTTTATAGTTTTCTTTTAGATTCTTTAATTAAATAGGATTCATAATTAAAATCAAAACTTTTTTCTTTAGCTAATGAAAGGTTATATTTAAAATGATTGGGATAAGAGAGGAATTTTAATAGGCTGGAGAAATAAAAGGACAGGTTAGTTAATTTTGGTGGTAACTTATTTTTTATTTATTGCTGCTTGCAAGGGCTAAACAGATCGGCAACGCAATCTCAAAATGGATTGTGATGCATTATATACGAAACTGTCTATTCAAAATTTGGAGTCGAACGTGGGCTTATCTCAACCAAGAGCCAGTTCCTTAAAGTTAAACAAGATAGCAGGATCTAGTAAATAAAGATGAAATATTTAAATCAAGATTAACTTATAAATCGATGCACAAAACGTATGTCTATTAAGTTTCAATATTATCAGTCTATTAGTATTCAATCATTTATGTATTATGAAGAAATTTTAAGAATAGAGAAATTTAAAAGCAAACATGTTGAAGAATATTGTCAGAAAAAGAAATAAAGTACACTAGTGTGCAAAACTTAAGCAACATACACAAAATGCTAATTTCTGAAAACATGAGTACTCAATCAAATATGGAATCTTTCACACGTCTCACTATTACTCTCAAATGATCGTTATATGGTGACTCCACTGAAACGTCACTGTGACTGTTGCTTCGTGATGGGTGACTAGGTGACATTAGAATGAAGTCACCTTGTGATTCTCACGTGACTGTCATTTGGAGACTCAATTTTGAAATCATTTTGAGCATTGCATTGTGATCAGTCACCAAATAATGTTATAATGAAGTCGCATGGTGACTTTCAGGTGTCCGACACTGTACTGTGAAGTCACCATTGCACTCCTTTGTGAAAAGTCACCGAATGATTTCATTTTATGTTACTTGGGAACTAGTCACAAAACAGCTATCATGATAACTTTTCAATGGAATCTGCAAATGACAGTTACATGAGAATTACAAAATGGCTTCTTTGTAAAGTCACCTCGTGACTCGTCACAAAGCAGCAGTCATGGTGACTCATCATTGGAGTGACCAAATGACAGTATAAATGAGACGAATAAAATATATCACATTTCAGTTCATTGTAGTGACTGTGACATGTCAAGAAGACTTCACATCGACTGGTTGTGCTGTTAGGATAGTACCTATTTTCTATACTTGCTGTTTATAGAATTTCTTTTTGAGTACTCACGTGTTCAGAAATTAGCATTTTGTGTTTGTTGCTTAGTTTTACATACTAGTGTATAAATGAAATCTAATGAACTCACAGTAAACTGGGAAAGAAGTATATTTCTATTTTATTTTATGAAAAAAAAAATATATACACCACTATAATAACTATGAACTCTTTTTGTTTGGAAAGCCTAAACATGACTTCAGTAGTTAAATGCTGTCTTTCACTCTTTAAAAATTCTTGAATTTTTTTCAAGAATAGGAACTAGTTTAATCTACGATCACCCAAGATAAAATCGGAAGTCGAACTTATCACCTATCGAGAGGGGGCCATGACCCTAATATTTAGATAAAATGATGAGTTTGAAAGGTATAGAAATATAGAAAAAGTAACGGTAAAAATGTTGGCGGTGAAAGTTAGCATAAAAAGTCTATTTTAGTATCGAACGTTTGTTTACGCGTCAATAGTTATATCTTTAATTTTTATTTAATTTTTTTTTCAGATTTGGACCGCATATTATTGTTCTAATTCCACAGTTATAGTTATTGTATGCATAAAATAACTGATATTTTACTGTGTTTCCATTAGTATAAGATACTATTCTAACTTCCACTTAATTTGCAGTGGATAATTTCACATCTTTTGTCTACACTTTGCTAAGCTTATGATTAAATATATTTTTTATATTTAAGACCTTTTCTAGGACTATCACAAGGAAATATTGCTTTTAAATTCTTTGCAATTAAGTATGGATTTCTTTTTCCGAGTCTGCTAAAACTTTTACAAACTAAAGAAGATCTCACAAATAATGTTTGTTAAAGAATATCGATTACATGCAGGCCGATAAAAATGCTTTTAATTAGAAATATTGCTGCCCGATAGTGCATTTTATTCTTGCTCTGGGAGAAATGTTTTATGCAAGACTCTCCGGATATATAATTAGATATAAGTTTAAACCTTTCTTCATTTTATGATCTTAGTAAGTGTAGTGTATTTTTACGGAAATGGGGGCACAATTTCAAATTTTCAGAAGGTAATTACGCAAAAGTTTTCAGACCAGTAATTAGTCCCAGGCTTCTTAGAAAATTGTACCTTCCTAAGTACAGAGACTGTAAAATTACGTTTCGTGAGTGCAGATTGTTTTATATTTCCCAGTCTAAGACTTTCCAACGTTAACTTCATCATGAGTAGCTCTATCAGAATGTATCTTCGTGAGATTTTTTTTATACGGATAAAATGTTATTAGTGTCTGTAATGCTAATAAAATTATGACGGTACTGGACAGAAGATGTATTGTAACAAAAATGAGTTCTCAAGGAATTAGGTTTTTGTGAGTTATCATATTAAAAATGCTATAACATTAAGTAATCTATTAGACGAAGTAAATTATGAATCTCTACATTTAAGCTAGCCAGTTTTTTCTTGTATATAAGTTTCACGTTTGTGGTATATCAAACTTTAAACATATAGATAACGTACTTAGATGAAAATAAATCATCTTTCTCGTTGGAGAAATTATAATGTAAGAAAATCAATGCAATAAGTACGTTATGAATCTTTAAAGCTAATGAAGCTAGTTTCATTTTTGTGACGTTTGAAATACATAGGACATGATAACGAAAAAGAAATAATTGAAAAGCTCACCATTCCTGTTTCAATAAATAGAATTTTTTTTTAGAAATATTTATCGACGATTTAGATTTTTTCATTTTGCATATTAAAACAAAAGGGCTTTCTGGATAGACGAAAATTGGTCGGAATGTATCCAGGATTCAGATTTTTTGTTATTTTATACTAAACGAAAAAAATATTTTTGCGATTTTGAGTCGCATATAAAAACAATCTTTTAACCCTATATAGTAAATTTTGTCTTCCTTTTCAGTAAAAATGATTTAGAATTTGTGGGGTGATTTTTAAGTTTTTTAAGATTTTTTTATGGATTTTAAAAGTTTCCCTTTTGTCGAAAAGGAAGACTGTATAGAGACTGTATCCCTGTAATGAAAACGTCCCAAGGAGTCGTTTTAAAAAATTCAAAAATTATTAATAATTTGAATTTATACTATTTTTTTAAACACAATTTGTTGCTCGAGAATTCAGATAATTCACAATGAGGTAATTATTTTCGTACCACCGTTTTTAAAATTAAATAATTTCAGGAATTTTGTATTTGCACTCGGTAAAGTGTGTGCACGGAACGGGGGAACTAAGGGCGGTTTTGCTAACTTACATGCTCCAAAGAGAAAAAAAATTCTAGTATAGCGCGTTGAACATAAAAGTGTCTTCTATATCATTCTAATATAATTAATAAGCATGAACTTTGGTGAATTTGTTTGATTTGACATGGAGTTACAGTGATCACATTTAGAATATAAGAAGCGTAGCGTAGCAGCTCGTCTGTTGGGCTTTATGCATCTAACTTATCATCTACGATTTATACAAATACATACGGAAGATTTATGGAATTCCTTGCTTTAGTTCTGGAATTACAACGCTAAGGAAATTGGTGTAATACATAGAAGGACAGACGGACACCCGTCCAAAAACAAACCAATCCTATTTAAGCATACCAAAATGTGTTAATATATTGAAAATTGTAAGACAAAAATTTCATGAATCCAGTTCTTTTTTTTTTTTTTAAGAATATAGAGGAAAGGTATTCATTAAGGTATCGTATTGCATAGAAATTACTTTCATTAAAAAACTTCTCTTCGAAGAAGGCTCCAATCAGTAAAAAATACCACAAATTTTGTGTACTTTATTCTGAAAAGAAATGTAGGTTTAAATTGATACGAAAGTGACTGACGAAGGGAATAAAATTCCTGCGTGAAGTAATTTCTGATAATGCTACTATTTCAGTACATTGGTAACTGTTAAACTATAACGAAAAAAATAAATTGTAAATGAAATAAACTAAAAATAATCTCGAAAGAGAAAATTAAGTTCCATTAGATATATTACTACAGATAACAAAAACCAATTACATTGATTATGATTTGTATTCTGATATTTTTATTTTATTAATTTATTTTGTACAGTGCACTGTAAGAAATTTATTTCTTTTGCAGGTGTCAATCATTAGAAGAAGAAAAGGAGGCAAAATATAGATTTAAAATGACGCGAAATAAACTGAGGAAGGAAATGGAAATTCATTTAGTACGCAACTGTTGTAAATACTAATATTCCAGTACACTGCTAACTCTTAAACTGTATCCAAAAAATAAAACATGTGAAAAGAAACAAGTATTTTTTAAGAAAAAATTAATAAAACCGACTTCAAAGAATTGTTCCTTAATACTTTATTACATTGATATTTACTTATTTCACGCCAGGGGGCATATTTTAAAAAGAGGCTTTGGAACAACAAAATGTTTGTGGCACATTTTATTGTTTGTTATCCAAATTCATTTGAAACCTCATTGTTAAAACTTTCGTTCATTTTGGCGCAAAATGGACGATAATAAATGAAAAAAAATTAGCCCTTATATATATATATATATATATATATATATATATATACATACGTACATAAACACTATAGGACGACTATTTTAAAAATGTAGAGTAGTAACTGTGTATCTTAACACTATACTACATATTCATGATGAGTGGTTAATTTTTACGAAAATCAATTCGATAAAGTAAATAAATAAATAAATAAATAAAAGGAATTTGCAGCATTCGATTCAAAAGTTATGCTTGGACATACATAAATATTTATACACTGGCCTCTAAAAGTTAAGGTACAACCAGTTTTTTTACGCTCATCATTAAAATAATGGAAATAAAGGTAAAAGTATGGTTTATATGAATGATCATATGTAACTCCAATAAAAGCTTATAAAACAATTATACTCGCAACTATTTTTCTAAAGAATTGGGAACTTATATGGCAGTTAGGTGGAAACTGCGAATATCCCACTTTTGTAATTTGTGTGGAATTATTTTTATGATTGTTGATCTTCAAGTGTTGGTACTGAGATATTGTTGACCATGTATAGGAGATGCCCTTTACATACTTCGTTATGATGGCGTGTAATCAAAAAGATGGAAAAGGGGTTATCCCAAGCTGATACTGCAAGACGTATTAATGGTTCTCTTAGTGTGGTCCAAAGATTCTGGCAGCAATTTGAATCTGAAAATTCAGTATCAAGACTACCTGTTCTAGGCCGTTCACGGGTTACAATCCCAAGTTTGTTTTCTAGCTTTTTTGAACCGAAAGAGGAGGACCACTACTGTGACTTAGCTCATTTAAGGTCATCGTAACGCAACAGGGTTGACAATGTGCTACTAACGTGCGCGGAAGTCTGCACAATCAAACACTTCCTACAAGAAGACTGTTGTGAGTGTCCCCAGGGCCTGATTACAGCAGGGGCAAACGGGGCAGCTGCCCCGGGCCCCCATCTCAAGGGGCCCCAAAATGACAAATTTTCGTAGCCCAATGTTTATGTTCCTGTATATAAGAAAAAATAAAAAAAAAAAAAATGGAAAAAAAGCTTTTTCATTCTTTTTATATAAGATCTATGATTTTCGTGATCTACAATCAGCTGATCAACCATTGACATAAATAATAAATTAAAGACATTCTGAAAAGTAATATAGATTTAAAACGGTGAAAAAGTGATTAAGGAAGAAAATGTATATTCATTTATAATTAATTTATGAAAATTCTGTTATTAGGTTGGTAAAAAAATACTGTCGATTTTTATTTATTATATTTAAACGCATACAAAAGTATTTAAAGTTAAATTTAATAAAAGTTAAGTAAAGTTACGTAAACACCATTAGATTCTCTACATGTATGCCGACATCAAAACAAATCACTTTATTCAAGTAGCATAAAAATGTGATGATCTGGAGCTGTTGAAATCTTCAAATGTGCCTTGAGTAATTGCTTTGATTCTTGAAGATTTTCAAGGGAAGAAGTTGCCGATATGTTTAAAAAAATTACGTTCAAGCGGCCAATGGTCTGCTGTGTATGCAGAGTACGGAAGCATATCATAGTTCACCTTTTTTCAATTTTTATATGGACATTCGTGAGGTGTGAAGACAGCTGATGTCAAGGAGAAGAATTGGAATCTTTCTGTCGATCAGTGCTATATGTTTGACTCATTTCTTTGATTTGACAGTACGTTTTCTGTAGTGGTGATTTTTCCCGGTTTTAAGAATTTGTAATAGACTACTGCAAGTTTAGACCACCAGAAAGTCACCATGGACTTCTTGTCGTGCAGTTTTGCGTTTAGAAAGGATTCCCGTGCTTCAACTTCGTCTAACCACTGGGCTGAACGTCGTCGGTTACTGTATAGAATCCATTTCTCATTACACGTCACAATGCGACAGAGAAGTGTGGTCATTTTTGTTATGCAAAATAAGTCCAAAGCACATTTGGAAAAGCCAGTTTTTGCTGAGTTCACATGGAATCTCTTTGTCAAGCGTTTTTGCCTTCTTAATTTCGTTTAGATGGTTAGAGAACAACATACTCCAAGGTCAGATAAAAACTCTCGAACTAAGGTAAGTGGAATAGATCCAACTAAAAGTTTAAATTTCTCATTTTCAATGACCAATCTCGCCCATGGCCCGTTTTGTTCCCAAGACTCTCATTTCAACCAAAAAATGTTTAGAACCAACTTACAACTGGTCCAAATGCGTGGCTGATATTCCAAGCGGTTTTACTTGCTTTTTGTCGTCCCATTTTGGATTCGCACAAAAAATCGTGAGAATGTCCCATAGTCTTTTTAGCGACCTAAAATATATCTGTACAACGGCGAAAAACAAAATCCATAACACTCATTAAGTAAGACAGAAGTTTGTAATTTAAAATAATATACAACAACGTAATATTCCATTAAAAAAAAAACTTATTAAAAAGAAGTTTGGTGGAAAGTTAACACAAACCGATATCATTCATTACACAAGCTAAAATTTCAGTGCACTGGTAATTGTTTAACTATGTCGAAAAAATACAAGTAAAAGGAGTAAAATGGAAAAAAAATTACTAAAGTGAAAATTAAGTTCTATTAGAAATATTACCACACACGAGAAAATACAATTCTATTGCTTGTTGAATGTATATAAAACAGTTCATGAATATCAAAGGCAATATTGTGTTTTTATCAACAATTTGCATATTTTAAAAATAATTCTCATTAAAAGTGCAATTACTATTCCTCTTTTTCTTAGTACTGAAGATGATTTTTCTAAATTGTCTTCCTTCTTTCCTCTTCTAAACTCTTCAAATAGATTTGCCTAATTACGGAGGCCAAAACTTTTAGCTTAATTACGCGTATGAGAAAATCCGAATTTCGGTCAAACATGAAAAGATTTCAAACGCTGGTGGAGAAAAAAAAAGTAAATAAAATAAACGTAGGTAGAGAGAGAGAGCAAGGTGGAAGTAAAATAAAAACCAGCTTAAAAGTTTTATCTAATTACAAATCTGACCAAACTGAGAGATAAAGAGCACGTAGAGAATTAGCATGATAAGCGACGTATCGGGTATAATATTTCTAATTAAAAAATTCGTCCAGGAATCCGATATCTCTGTATTTTTCCATGTTTTGTCGATATGCACAGTGCTACGGTTATCGGTTAGTTCATTAATTATTTTATTGGTTTCAATGTGTACCATTAATGTAGCGTAAATCTGGAATAGAAGTTAAAAGAAAAGATAATGAGTTTGCTTTATGTTATGTATGACCGTCTAAGAAGGAGATTTCGGTTAATTAGATACTTTCAAGTGCAATTGTTATGGCATGAGTTTGAATACCTGATGATTAAAGTAATGCAGCTGTAAAAAATTGTATTTGTTAACAAATAGGATTATTTAGAAGCTAAAATAGCAACTAATGATTTAGAAGTCGCTTTTGTTATATGCATTTTCGTATTAAATGCATTAAAAAATAACATAAACGAATAAAAATAATTATTAAAACTTTATTATTTAAGAAGAAATTTTATAAAAATTTACAAAGTATCCTTTGATAATAGATTCAAGTAAACAATAATACTGATATAAAAGTATTTAAATTACAATTTAAACTAGCTGAAAAAAAAATAGCAACATGTAAATAGATACTTAGATATTAGAAAGAATTTAACGACGAAGTTAGTCTAAAAACATTTTTAACAAAACCGTTAACGAGAAACACTATCCATAAGAATTAATTATGTTTTAGCGTTACTGTTAGATATTAAATATAGAATTTGAATAAAATAATGTCGAGTGCACATATACGTATTTAGAATACTAATAATAACTAGCATACGGATCATATATTTACATAGTAACATATAGTTACTTAAATAGCACTAAATTAATGGATAATCATTAAAAAAGATAAAATAAAAATATTTGAAAAATCAAATTTTAAAGAAAAATTAAATACTTAATTAGAGAAGACGGATTTAGTAAATATTTTATTTGTGCAATATATTAAAAACTAATATAACAGAATATACTCCCCCTCCTCCCCCCACATATATATATAATGCTAGATATTCAAGTACACAAAATAAAAATATTTTTTTTTTAAATGTTTAAATTAATGATGTTCGCTATCAACAAATATATGCTTGAATAAATTGCTTGGTCATAGAAAATACTAAATAGATTATTACGTGATATTCTAACAATTTTTTCTATTAAAAAAAACTTGAATTCTTTTCAAAATTAAAATAAACAAGAAAAAAAAAAGCATGCATCAAGCATAGATTGCGAAACACTTTACAACACTTCCAGAATACTTTAACAAAATTTTGCTGTTTAATAAGGTAAATATGATAACTTTAAATATTTTAGAAAACATATTACACATTTGAAAACCAGATTTCATCAATTATCTCCCATAGCCGTAAAAGAACTTTTGTGCAGCTCTGTATTTGATCTATAGATTTGTATATGTTCTACATAGTATGCTAAAATTTAGTTTAGTAAAACAACGCACAATAAGTTGAAAATTCACCGTCAACACTTTCTACCAATAGACGAAAATATACTTGAATTCTTTTGTACACTCCTGTATATTACCTACAGATTTTTATACACGCCACATATTAAGTTAAAATTTAATTCAGGCTAAAACACGCTTAAAACTACTGAAATTACACTTCCAAAAATTATCATACATAGGCATCCATGTATCGAGTTCTTTGCGTGGCTTTTTATCTATATTCAACAAACTTCTCTTAGTATACTAAGTATAGTTCAGCCTGAAAGTGCATAACTCAATTCAAACCACCTTTATGCAATTAACGCTCATATTCAGTAATGCTTATGAATTCTTTGCGCGGCTTTTTATCTATATTCTACAAACTTCTCTTAGTATACTAAGTACAGTTTAGTCTGAAACTGCATAACTCAATCACACTGTTAAAAATTTCCGTTCAAAGTTGCACCAATCTATGGAGTAAAATAAGGAAAAGCACCAAAACATGGTATTTCTTAATTTTTAAAAGCACCACGAAATGGTGCAACCTCCAAAATTGCCTTATTTGCACCACGAAGTGGTGCAACCTAACAGCGAATCAGAATCGCTTATTTCTGCGCATCTCTACAGCGTCTTTATGAGATAAGCAGGAGAGAAAAGAAACAAAATTTTCATAGCCGCCATTGTTGGCAAGATAATTACTAGGATTATTTATGGAATGACATGGTAGGATATTTTTAGTTTTAATCTTTTATTATTTTAGATTTTGTATGTTGTGAATATATGAGCTTATAATATCGCATCATATATTAATTTATTTCAGTAATTATTTCTCTCTTATTTAGTTATGTTTTCCAAATTTGCCTCATTCCGTTATTTCAATGTGCAAATTTTCTCAAAAGAACATAATTTTAGTCATTTTCCTCCCCCCCCCCCCACTCTCTTTGTTAAATTCAGTGTAACAGATTTCATCAATTTATTCTGATACTATTTCGATTAACATTTACATTAAAGACTTCCATAATATGAAGGGATTAAAAACTTGATGAATCATATCCTGAGATTTCGTTTTCCTACCAGGTGTTTTTTTTCTTTACGTATTCGTCGTCAAGCAGTATCGCAAAAATAATTAGATAAACAAGAAAAACTGCATGGTGATTTTCGGTTTACGCTGTGTTTATTTTATAATTGATTATAAGCTGAAGATAAAGAATTAACTGACAAAAAATTTTGTTGTTAATATATTTCGAAACTCGAAGATGAGTAGAATTTGTTTAATTGTATGTATGCATTTTTCTGCGATATTGTTTACTTTTTTATATTTTCAAGATTGAGTAATTTTAAAACATTCATTTTAAATAAGTTTATACTTACTTATGTAAGACTGAATATTTTTAATGATAAATTAAGCTTTAATTAGTTTAGAATTCACGTTATATTCAAAATGTTTTCCAAACAGTGAAAAATAGTACATATGCAGTCATTCTGTTCATTTCTGTATGAATTTTCTGTTTTTATTTCCTTCTTTTTTTTTCCATTTTCTATTTTTTTCTTATTTTATGAAAAAAATAAACTTACAAAGGTAAATTTTGATAGATAACAGTCATACATAAATTTGAAAGGGCTTCGTGAACTTTTTAGAAAAAATAGTAAACAATGAATTAAATAGCTCGTATTCGCATCAAGATACGTAATCTATACGCATAAAATATTAAAATTAAATATGACTTATCGTGTTCTTCCATAAATAAGCATCGTAATAATATTCATTTTCCAACAAAATTTGATGTACAGATCCACATACATATAAAAAAATATTTAAATAAAGAATGACTAATCATACACTTAAAAAAGCATTCCCACCCTTCGCGTTATAAGGTAATTGATTCTTTTTAAAGATGTTTTCATTGTTTCAATATACTCTAGGATTGATATTTACTGCTTCTCTGATTGTTTTTTTTTCTAAGATATCTAGTGTGTGTTTTACAAGATCAGAAACTTGGTTTATTCAGCAAATTATAATGCATTTCAATTACATTACTTTGCTTTTTTTTACGATATAAAGCGCTCATAACAACGTCGTAGTTTTTATGTACGTTAATCAGGAATTAAGGAGTAAATCATGTAAATATTACGATGGTGTTATGAGTGCTTCAAATTGAAAAATTAAATTAAAATATATTAAAATTTGCTAAATAAACCAGGTTTCTGATCTTGTATAACAAACGCAAGTAATCTTCAAACAAAGATCAATCAGAGAAGCAGTAAATATCAATTTTAAAGTTTATTGAAACAATGAAAACATCTTTAAAAAAAAAACAATTCACACAATTACCCCTAAAAAATTCACCAATATATGGTTCCACCTTGCACCAAATATTGAAAAAACGTTTCGCCAATTTATGGTGCAACTTTAGCACTAAATATTGGGGAAATGTTGCACCAATTTATGGTGCAACCTTAGCACCAAATTTTGGAGAAACGTTTCACCATCTTATGGTGGCAGCTACTGCAGTACCAAAAATTGGTGCAACCTTGCTCCAAATTTTTAACAGTGCACCTTTATTCAATTGACGCTCATATTAAGTAATGCTTATGAATTCTTTTGTGTAACCATGTATACGATATATAGCATTTATACACATCACGTAGTATGTAAAAATTTAGTTAAACTTAAACACGCATACTATAACTAAAAACACGCTTCCAGCAATTATCGCTAATAGACAGTACTTCGAATACAGTGCTGTATCCGAAATCTTTTGTGTGTCCCTGTAAATGAACGATAAATGCTATGTACATCATACTCTATAGCAAGTATCTAGTATTAAACTTCAGTAATGTATATGAATTTCATTATATTTGAAATAGGGTAACATACTTAAAATGCAAATGCAAACGATTTTTCCCCTCGTGTACCATAAGTAAAGGAAAACTTTTGTGCGTTTCTGTAAACAAACTATAAATGCGACACACTTCATTTTCAATAATGAGCGTGCTCATTGTTATGATAATTCAAAATAACAGTAAAAATTATTGAACAGCAATCTCATTGTTCTCAATTGTTTAAATGTTCATAAAATAAGTTATACCTATAAAATACTGACAACACAAGTTTACCTGTCAAGTTTTACGCTTTTTTTATAGTATTATTTTTGAAAGAAAAATTTGCCTTATTTGACCACGAAAAATTTGGATTAAATCAGCCAGTTTTGTTTTGTTTTAATACAGTGGTAGGAAAAAAGCATAAAAGTTGGAAGCTATGATGCAACTCATAAATTTTTTTGGTACTTCTCCATTATCCCGTCGGCCACTTTCCATGAAAAAAAAAAAAACTATCGCCAAATTATTCACCAAACTGTAGCGCCCAGTAAGCAAACGGAAAAGTTACCATTAGAATCTCAAAAAAACAAACAAAAAAAAAAAAAAAAACAAAAAAAAAAGAAAAAGGAAAAGAAAAAAAGAGAAAAAGAAAAAAAAAAGAAATTAGGAAAATTCATTAAAGTATATTTCTCAGTAACTTTAAACAATAAAATTTACAACATATTAATGAAAACAGAAACAAAAATAATCTTCGATATTTATTTATTTACATTAATTATCATTTTTTTTAACTATCCCTCTCGAACGTTGGATAAATGTTTGTGACGTCACACAGTGGATTATTTGACCCGAAAACCTGGCCAAAAATGCAAAAATTAAAATTTCGTCAACAATTGTAAAAATTACATTTCTTAATAGCTAACTAATTGATGCGTCGATCTATGTCTATTTTTGGAAACTGACTGTAAAAAAAAATTCTCAGGTTACTAAAATTTTTTTAGTATATTTGTATTCCACAGATTTTTTTAGTAACCGGTACTAAAAATCGGTACAAAAAGACTAAAAATTTTTTTGTATTTTTACTCAGTTACAAGATAATCTGTAAGAATTACTAGAAAACAGCTAGCAATGATTCCGATTTTTTAGTACCGGTTACTAAAAAAATCTGTGAAATACAAATATACTAAAAAAATTTTAGTAACCTGAGAATTTTTTTTTACAGTCAGTTTCCAAAAATAGACATAGATCGACGCATCAATTAGTTAGCTATTAAGAAATGTAATTTTTACAATTGTTGACGAAATTTTAATTTCCAAAAAATCTGTTAGAAAAACTAAACTTTTTTTAGTAGATCGACCCATTTTTTTTACAGTGTATCTAGTGGCTCCTGGCCTCAGTTGAAGAGGAAGTTTTTTTGCGAGAAGACGTGTTTTTTGTTGATTTTAGGCATTGTTGTTATGTTTAAATATAATTTTTTTGTGTCTCAATGAATTGTTTAATTGAAACTAAACAGGGGTTGTGTGTTTAACAAAGGTCAGAGCTTAGTGTTAAACTATGTGTAAATTTAAATAGTTTAGTTTTTAATGTAATAAAAAAAATAATTCGTAAAAGGGTAATTTTTAGAGCGTTTTTCGCTCTAATTTAAACATATCGAAATCTTTTTAAATATGTGCCGGGCTTTGCCGGACCATGTTTGAATTATAATCGTATTAGTTATAGTCTTGAGTGCCAATTTCTGCAAAAAAATCTTCCGCATATTGTTGCCATTTTTTTATAAATTTTTTTTTCGGGTGGACTACTTAAATCCCATTTTTTGCGGCAACCGAATTGAAAAGATAAAAACTTTAATTTTACTCTAGTATTGCAGGTTTTTAGCTTACAGGATATTGCCTGACAGCTTTTGCCCCTACATATCCTGTATGTATGCATGTACGTACCTATGTAAGTACGCACATACCTACGCAACTCGGTACCTCTTGATAGAAACTTCAGATCGGCTTCAAATTGTAAATACTTATTTACTGAAAAAAGTGTCTCCAATTAGTTTCGGGGACTCATAGGTAGAAAATAAGGGGAGAAAGGAGGGAATTAAAGAAGTCTGGAGAAGACGCAGAAATGATTCAAAGGTTGTAAGTAACATTGGAAGTCATAAAAAGTGGGCATCGCATTGACGAAAAAAAGTTCCAAACATCTGCTGATGAAACAGCAAGACTGTATGTGAACCTTTACAATTGGTAAACCATGATACCAACAATGCACAAGGTTTTGATTCATGGTGGCACTGTAATTAAGAAAGCAGTCGTACCCATTGGCCAACGGTCAGAAGAAGCTGCCGAGTCCAGAAACAAATACTTTAGACAGTACCGTACAAAGTACTCAAGAAAGTGCAATAGAAAAGTTCGCAATAGAGAAGTTTGCTATAGAGATGTTCCAAATTGGCTTTTTTTAAGCAGTGATCCTTTTATAAACTGCTCTAGACAAAGACCAAGGGAAAAGAGCAAGTCATACAGTAGCGAGACCCTACAACTTCTTCTTCCAGCAAGGTCTGATGGCAGTCCTGATAAAAGACAAGAAGAGTGTGATGAAGAAGATGAAAAACAGAGATCTGAAGAATCAGATTGAAACTGGTAATTTATTAAATACACTGAAAAACCAGCATCTCTATACTGTAGAGACTCCACTGTATTAAATGTATTATCAAATGTAAATAATCTTTATTAAATGTAAATTAAATGTAGTAATTATCATTAAAGTAAATTAAATGTAAATAATAAATTTTATAGATAATACAATTAAATACATTTAATTAAACATTACTAGTAAATAAAAAAATCTATCAACAATTACTTTTCTCTTATAAACAGTAAACATTTAAGGCTGCTAGTCACTCGATTTCCAAGTTCCCTTCGGTAATGTTAAGTCTAGGGGCATGTGATGTATTCGTATTTTTAAAATATCTACTTAGTAAATTAATATTTTAACTTCTTTTTTCTTTGTACCCTTCTTAAATGATGTCTCTTTTTTTTCTTAGTTGTCAAAATATTTATAAAATGTATACTTATTATTATGTGAAGTGTTAAAATTTTACTTACACTTCGTCAGCTTTTAAGATATAAAATATTAAACTAAGCTATGGATTTGTATGTATACTACATAGTATGCTAAAAGTTAGTTCAGTGAAACACATAACAAAGTTAAACATTTCCATTCAGCCATTTCAGGGAATAAACGGAAATGTGCTTGAGAACTTTTGTGCAACCCTGTATATGATCTATAGAATGTATCCACACCAAGTACTATAAAAAAAATCAATTTAAAAAAGCATATCACAACTACAAGCGCAGTTCCAGCAATTATTGGTCATATACTTCAATAGTTAAATTTATTCTTCAGCCAAATTCTTTTGTGTGTCCCTGTAAATGAACGATATAGTCTATGCACACTATATTCTACAATAAGTGTCTTAATACACCTCAGTGATGTATATAAATTTCAGTAAGTTTAAAATAGTGTGATATCATTAAAATACAGAGCAAACGATTTTTTCCCATAGACATAATGTAAGGGAATTCTTTCGGGTGTCTCTGTAAATGAACCGTAAATGCTATAGACTTCATTTACAATACCAAACATGCCATATTGATACCCAATAACATCTAACAATTTCAAGGCAATCGGACTACATTTACATAGAAAAATATTTTTGGCCAGGATTTCGGGTCAAATACTCCACTGTGCGTCAGTTGAAATTGATCCGATTGATCTATTGTACGTAACTACAAATTGCAACATTTTTTCAATGCTTTTCCTCTCTTAATATCATGGCACCGCCATTTAAGGACACAATTGCTATTTAATTAACGAAATAACTAATAAATCAGTAAAACATCATTAAAAATACATTAAACTTCGAATTAAAATCACTTGATGAGATAAAAAGCACGTGTAAAGCATTTGACGTCAACTGAATGTGACGGTACGATCATGCATCTCTGGCGTTAAATCCCATAGTTTGGCGATAGTTTTTTAACACTTTCCAACCTAGTTGAAAAGTGGTTATGACTTCGGTTTGTCTGCCGTCTGGCCGTCTGGCCGTGCTCTAATTCCCGTAAATATGCTCGGATTGCCCTGAAATTTTTATATGTAATTGTCGTTATCTGTAGCATGTTCCCTATTTCAACTGAAGTGTGTAGCACTTATAGTTTTTTACAGGGACACTCAAAAGAATTCCGTTACATTACGGTCTATGGGGAAAAATTATTTGCGGTATATTTTAATGATGTTACACAATTTCAAACACATTGTAATTGATATATATCACTAAGGTGCATTACAAGAAGCTTAATATGGCATAGGGTGTGCATAGCACTTATAGTTACTTTACAGGGACAGTCAAAAGAATTCCGTTACATTATGTCTAAAGAGAAAAATCGTTTGCGGTTTAACTAAATAATGTTTCACTATTTTAAACGCATTGAAATTTATATATATCACTAAGGTACATTACAAGAGGTTTACTACAGAATATTGTGTGTATAGCAGTCATCGTTCATGTACAGGAACACACAAAAGAATTCTCTACTGTCTGTTAACAATAATTCCTGGAAGTGCGTTTTAAGTTGCTGAACGCGATTTTAAATTTAACTCCCTTTTTGTCTATTACGTGGTGTAAATAAATTCTGTAGATCATATACAGAGCAGCACTAAAGTTCGCGAACACATTTCCGTTTACTGACAGAAACTTCAGAAGGAGAATTTTAAACTGTGCTTACGCGTTTCCTAACTAAACTAAAATTTAGCATCCTATGTAGTATATATACAAATATATAGATCATATACAGGGTTGAATAAAAGTATTCGGATATTTTTCCGAATATTGTATATGTTGGAAATTCCTGAAATCACGTTTTTAAATATGTTATGCGTTTTCCAAATTGTTTACTTAGATGTTATCTTTCAGCTTATTAAACGGTAATGATTTGTAAAATTATTTTGGAAGCGTTGGAAAGTGTTACGTAATCTATGCTTGACGCATGATTTTTCGTTCTTGTTTTTAAATGCAAGCGGTCGACGGGATAACGGAGAAGTACCATATATTTTTTGTTATTTAAATATGTTTCTGAGTTTAACTCTGATTTTTCCTCTTCGAGAAAAAAAACTAGTCATTGGGGGCCACCGTAATACTTACCCATCATAGATATGCATAATATAAAATATGAAAATAAAACATGTGTAAATTATTTATGAAATGCACTGCAATTCGAATAAAACCGTAGCTTGATGACGTCATAAACTTTAAATGCTCTATTACTGAATTGCGTAAAAGAAACATCCTTATAACTCCAAAATTGATAATCCCATTAACTAACTGTTTACTGCGTCGGATTAAGAGCCTCGTTTCCAATTAAAATATACCTCTGAATTGAAATTTGTATGAAATACAGGGTCATGAAAAATCGAAGAGTGTGGAAAATAGGATTACAAATATCTCGGCAACTCATTAACCGATCGACTTCATTCTTTATGCAAAATTTATGTTTTTTTTATTGCTGAAAAGTTTTAACAGTGTGGCTTGAGCTAAGTCAGTCTCTTCTTTTGTATACATTACAATAAATATTTACATGGTATATTTAGGTGCATAAAAATTTCTTCCTTATTTTTTTTTTTTTTTTTTTTTTTTTTTTTTTTTTTTTTTTTTAAAGTTAGTGAACAAAGATGCAAAGATATAAGTTAAAATTGTGATCTGTTTTATTCTGTGTTAATGATCCCAGGAAGATGACAATACAGGCGAGAAAAATCTAAAAATAAAATATTCGGAAAATGGATAACTACAATTTGATTAATCCCAAAACATTTCCGGAGATACAAGTAATAAATAGCTAAAATATTGAAACATTGTTTTCACATATATCTTATAAATGCTAAAAAGAGCGATACTTTTTAATGATAGTTTTGAAAATGTAGAAACCAGTCTTAAAAAATTGCAGTACCCACATAGTTCATGTAATTTCTTCAAGAAGTATAGGAAATCGAATGTATTCATTTGATGTTTTTTAGAATAGTATTGAGAATTTCAGATTCCTCTTCGATAAACCAAAAATATGAAGAAAAAAATGTTCTTAAAAATAGGAAACAGGAACCTAATTATTTTTTCCCCAGAAGTTTGTTTGAAAGTTTTTCTCACGAAGAGATATAGTTTTTATCTATATTCTAGGTTTTTTTTTAAATTTTTTATACGGTTTTTTACGTTAAGTTTACACGTGTACTCCTTTTTAAAAATATATAAAAATTCGATACGATTTTATCAAAATAAAGCATTTCTTCTGCTGTTCAAGCAAACATTTCATGTGAAATATTTAATTTTTATATCATTGATTGCATTATAATTCATGTTAAAGAAAAGAAGCTGTTTGAAACATTCCTAGAAAAAGCTACAGCTGGATGGTTTTGAATTGCAATAGTTGTTAGGTTTTGTTAACCCCACACTCGCACGCACATGTAGATCAGAAATTAAAAGCATTTTTTAGGTGCGTTCGTAATTATATAAATACGTAGCACCTACTGTCGTCGTCTGGTCCGTCCGTCCGTCTGTCTTTCCGTATATAACAACGCAAAAACTACCTAAACGAATGGTTTGAAATTTAAGATATATTTTCTTTGCAGAATTTTGTTGGGACATTTCAAATTTTATGAAAATCGAATCAAAATTTTAGAAGATATTAATAAAAATATTTATTAAGAAATTTGAATTTTTTTTAAAAAATCGGTGCTTCCTTGTTATAGGAGCTTCCGATGTTTAATCGTCAAGCGACCGAGATACTTATTTTATGACAGAAATTAATCTGCAGACGATAGAATTCATTTCACAGAATTAAAAATCATCAAGATCTGAATATTTATATAACTAGCGATAGTACGAACGCATCTCATTTGTCATGTTTGACGTACAATTTCCAACTTGTTTTTTCATTTATTGTGATCGAAGCTTCTGTTACGTGGGCATGGTGACACGGTCGAAGAAAGAAGTGGGAAAAGTGGATACTTTAGGTACTGAAACAGAAAATGTTTAACTTATTAGAGAAGAAGCAAAAAATTATTAATGAATTCGACTATCTCCCAATACAGGAATAAAAAAATAACATAAAATTCAAATGTAAGTTGTTATTTTAAGCGATCACTTCACAATTATCCTGTTGCGTGTCCTGCACTTTAAAAACTAAAAACTAAAATAAAACAATGTATCGAAACGTCTGAACTTCGATGAGACTGTTAATTCGTCAATACAGCAATCGTCAGAATCGTTTCCCACACATGAAAATACACCAGTCTTTTTAGCATACTCAATATTCTAATTTAGCAATTTCTATAATCTGTTCCCTCTGACCGGCGCTTCAAGCACATGGATACAAAATATAAAAATATCAAACTTCAATGTGTATGGTTACTTTGCTGTATGAAAAAAGTGTACGTTATATTCATAAAAGTACACCAAATTCGATTGCAAGTCTAGTTGGTCAATTCAGTGATCTCTATACAAAGGATATTTCTGTAGTCAATTTTTATAGAAAAACACATGCACATAAAATACATACATATATAGTTACAAATGAATTATCTGATTTGTGTGTTTTTAAGTTTAGCACTTTGTCAAATTCAAAATTTTATGTGGACACATACTATTTATGAAGTAGATGAGAGCGTTTACCACATTTTTCGAATGAAAATGTGTCCGTTTCGCATACGTCACTAGGCTCATTCATTGAAGAGCCTACGCTAGTTACGCGAAGAAACTCACTGACTAATGTTAAAACAACAGTAGCATGCTTTACAATTTTTCGTTTGAATTTCAACATTTTTTACATAGGATATCTTAAGTCGATGTCTTTTGGAACCGGTACCGAAATTGAATGTGTCTTTCGTAAAAAGAAAAAAAATCCCCCCCACCCCTTGTATTTTTTCTCGCCAGTAGCAGCTTTAATTTCTCGCTTGTTTAAATTAGAAATAATGCTTTGATGTTGATATAAAATATCTTGTTTTATGGTATATTATTACTTATTATTTTACATCTTTCTTAATGGTTTAAAAGGAACGTATTTTAAATGTACGTAATATATGTATTATAATTGTTTCTATTTTAAATGAAAGTTATGTATTTTAAATGAAATGAATGCAATACGACCGATAGAGAGGGGACAATATTTGGCGGTTTATCACCTGCGCCCGGCTGACATAAAAGTACCAATAATTCTTTCTGAGTCAATTTTAATATTAACAGTATGCAAAAAAAAAAAAAAAAAAAAAAAAAAAAAAAAAAAAAAAAATCTACCGGTATATTTGTTAGATTTCAGTTAATCTTATTTTCTGTGTTCTCAGTAGCTACTTTCAATTTTTAAAACTAAAAATAAATATATAGTAGATATACACATAATTGGACCCTAAAGTGTTAACTCGTTCACCTTCTCCTCTCTCACACAAGGGAAAAAAATAACAAAACATAAAATTTTTAACGACATTTAAAATCTAAGAATATCATAAAAAGTCCAAAAAATTGTTTAAATACAACAATGTAACAACTTCATTTTACACAGCACAAACAAAAAGTATTAATTTAATTTTCCATTGCCAATATACTTAGAGGCATTTTATCATATTTTACAGCGAATGAAAACTTTTCATTAAAAACATGCCCTAAGGTTGATATTACATTATATTTATTTTACGCAAATTTATATTTATTTTACACTAATAATATTTATTAAAGTTTACATTAGTTAATTTATTAGTTTATATTAATTATATATATTGAAACACAGTATGAAAATTCTATATAATGTTCTTTCATAATCTCTGTTGTAAGGTGATTGAATATTATTATTAATTCATCCGATACTTAATAAGTAAATGAAAGAAACATTTTTCACTGTGTTATGAAATTTTCATTCAAATATGCTACGTAAACAATTTGTTTGAGAACGTGTTAAGAAAATATAAAAGTTTTGTTGTGTGTGTATAAATTACTAAAGAACATTTTACAGATACATTTTACAAATCTTTAAACAAACTGTTATGGGTTTTTTGCAGTGTAAAGAATTTGTGAATTTTTGAATAAGTAAAAGTTTAGTCTTTGAGAACCTGTTAAGGAAATTAGGTAGTTTTAGATATTATTTTAAAACGTTAAAACTTTTTAAAACTGACATTTTTAAAAATGTATGTTGACACAAAAATTTTAAGTAGACACACTAATTTTTATTAAATATTTTTAACACTTTTCAACATAGTTGTAAAGCGTTTATGTCTTCGGTTTGACATTCAGTCTGTCCATCTGTCCGTAAATATACTCTTGTAAATATACTCAGATTGCCCTGAAATTTTTGTATGTTATTGAAGTTTGCTATAGCACGATCGCTATTGAAAATGTAGTGTGTAGCATTTATAGTTCGTTTACAGCGACAGTCAAAAGTATTCCGTTACATTACAGTCTATGGGGAAAAATTGTTTGCGGTGCATTTTGATGTAAACTATTTCAAACAGAATGAAATTTATATGCATTTATGAAGTGCATTAAAACATGCTTTCTGTAGAATATGGAGCGTTAAGCATGTATTATTCATTTACACGGTCTCACAAAAGAATTCTGTTACATAATGGTATACGGGGGAAATCTAATGCAATATAATTTAATGTTGTTATAGTATTTCAAACATGATGGAATTTATATGCATTACTGAGGCGCACTATAAGTTTCTTACTGAAAAGTATGGTGTGCACTGCATTTATAGTCCATTTACTTTATCGGGACATTTAAAAGAATTCAGTTACAGTACTGTCTATGAGCAATAATTGCTGAAAGTGCGTTTTCAACTTTTGTTTACGTTTTTAAGTTTAACTAAATTTTTGCATAGTACGTAGTGTATATAAATTCTGTTGATCATATATATATACAGGTGGTTATCAAAATAATGGAAACAGCCTAGATTTTGAAGGAATTCTTTATTAATATGGCGTAGGACCGCCTTTGGCATGTAATACAGCTTGGATTCGCCTGAGAATCGAATCGTACAAATTCTGAATTGTGTTTAGAGGAATATTGTACCATTCTTCATGGAGATATTGTGAAAGTTCCGTGAGAGATGCCGGTGGAGGATATCGATTCCGGATTGAAAGCTCTAAAATAGACCACAACGGTTCGATTATGTTGAGGTCTGGGGACTGTGCGGGCCAAGGTAGATGTTCCACCTCATCCTCATGTTCATCAAACCATGATTGGACAACTCGGCTGCATGAATAGGGGCATTATCATCCTGGAAAATTCCATCTCCTGCAGGAAACAAAATTTGCATCATGGGATGGACCTGGTCAGCTAAAACTTCTCTATACTTCTCCCCAGTGATCCTTCCTTTCAGGGTTACGATTGGACCAGCAGAAAACCATGACACGGCTGCCCATACCATGACCGATCCACCTCCATGCTTGACAGTTGGACGGAGGCAATCAGGATCATACGCTTGTGCAGGTGTTCTCCAGACATGTACCCGTCCTGTTGTGGGGAAAAGTGTGAAAGATGATTCGTCTGACCATATAACAGTCTTCCACTTATCAATCGACCAGGTTTTGTGGTTGTGGCACCACTCTACACGACGTTTGGCATTAGCATCTGTGACAAGTGGCTTGGGAATTGCTGTTCTGCCGTAAATGTTCTCTTTATGAAGGTATCTCCGAACTGTAATTGTTGACACTGGAGAATCCAGATGCTGATTGAGCTCTGCGGTCACTTTGGCTGCAGTTGTTTTCTTTTTAGACATTACAATCCGCTTCAATACCCGTCGGTCTCTTTCACTCAGCTTCTCCTTCCGTCCACTATTTTGCTTTGCTGAGCTTGTCTTTCCGCGCTGTGTGTATGCTGTCATGACTTTAGACACCGTACCTCTAGAAACGCCTATACGCTGGGATGTTTCGGTCACCGTTGCTCCAGCTAGTCGGGCTCCTACAATTTGGCCTCTTTGAAAATCTGTGAGGTCTGACATTTTACGCTTCTGACAAAAAAAATCAAAACGTAGACAACTCTTCTAGAGCTCTCTCATACTACCTAATACATGTACTTTTTATATTAAAAAAAATCTGGTAGCTAAGATTATATTTTAATGCTTACGAAGGGAATTCTTAAATGTCCCTTTCATTCACAAGTGTTTCCATTATTTTGATAACCACCTGTATATACGGCAACACAAATTAATTCGTAAGTATTACTGATTGTGAGAGTAAATTGCTCAAGGGTATAGTTTTCAATTGTGTTATGCATTATTTTGCTGAAATATATTTAGTATACTAATATAATTTTGTGAAATATAAATACATTCACATACAGGACTACGCAAAATACAAGATATATTGCCATTTAATGGTTGGTAATTGCTGGAAGTGCATTTTGCAATTGCGTTATACGTTTTTTACCTGAATTAAATTTTAGTTTAATATGTGGTGTATACAAAGTACTTTATATAATATACAGGGCTGTATAAAACAATTCGAGTGTATTTCCATCTATTGGCGAAAATTGTTAAAGGTGAATTTCCTAAATGAACTAAATTTTAGCACGCTATGTAGAACATATGAAAATATATAGTTCTTATACAGAGCTGCACAAAATAAGTAGATTAATAATAAGTAGATAATAAGTAGATTACTTTTTTGACTATGGAAGTTAATTGTTAAAACCTGATTTTTAAATGTGTTATATGTTTTCTAAATTCTTTACTTACATATCTTCTTTCACCTTATTTAGAGGTGAAGTTTCGATACAGTTTTCTATATATGTTGGAAAGTGTTTCATAATCTATGCTTGACCCATTAATTTTCGTTCTTGTTTGATTTGAAATCGGATGTTTTTTTACGTGTAGTTTTTTTTAACTATAATTTGTTTGCTAAGATTAAAGTATATTTGTATGTAAATTCTGTCAGTGTAGTTCTACAAAAATCGCAAAATGTCCTATATATACCTATATAAACCAGTAACACGTTTTCGATATAATTTTGAAAATTGACGTCATTTATCCAGTTATTCTGAACCATTATAGTTAACATTATAGTTCTTACAGTTATTCCAATTATTTCTTTATATTATATTAACAAAACAATTTTTACAACTGAGTTTGTACTTTGAGAATGACAATGTTTTCTGAATGCCATATGCAGTTATTACAATGTACCAATGCACTAATTACAGTTATTCTAGTTAAAATTATTAATTCTAGATATAGTTTCAATGTGCAATACAATTAACGCAATTATTCTACGTGCAATTATATCAATGATTTCTTAATACCTTTTACAAATGATGTTAATGTTACAATGCTCAGTATAATTTGCAAAGCAGTTATACTGGTTCTGGATTTAACTTGATACACTAACGTGCTAACTATTGTTAACAAAGATATATTATCATTATTAATACACATAAAAACTTAAAAATGGCTTCAAATCACAAAGTCAAAAAAGAAAAATATATATTTTTTTGTTAAGAACTAAAGATTAATGCAACTATTTATTTTATTAATTATTTTTATTTACATTTAATTACAGCAAAAAATTATCATTTTTTTTATTAATGAGCTCCACTTGAAGTTATACAAACGTAAAAGTTTCAGCAAAATCGAACTAGCGATAAAAATGGCAAAATATTTTATGGCAAAAAATTTACCTTAGCATATGGCAACATTTGCCAGGCATAAAAAATTGGATAAAAATATAATTGGTAAAAACATTTAAAAAATATTTTTGGCATGAAAAAAGTTAGTGATTTTAAATTTTTGAAACAAATATATCAATTTAGTATAAATTGCATATCACCTACAATATATCCATTACACATATACAGGGTGTTCCATCAAGACCGCCGAAACTCTACAAAACCAAATTCGTCGCTTGAAGTACATAAAAATGCTTAAAGAACTATATCATTTGAATCGTATGTAAAAGGCTGCATCTAGCAGCTACCGGTGATCTTCAAATGGTGATATTGGATTCAATTCGTGAATATTGCAACATATTCTTTATCTTCGGTTAATGCTCGGGAGTATGCCCGTCAATATACATTACATGATGTGGCGTCATAATTTCACATTTTTCTCGAAATTTCTTTCGTATTTTTCTCAAAAAACGTGGGCCGTAGAGATACAGCTCTTTGGGCATTTTTATGTACTCCAAGCGAGAAATCTGGCTGTGCAGAATTTGGGCGGTCTTGATGGTATATTACTAACCTGTAAAACTGTAAAACCATACTAACCTGTAAAAAAAAATATATATATATAAGTATAATATATTTTAGGTTTAACAATTTATTAACCGTTTTTAACAAAAGCGGTTTTAACATTAGTTTGTATGTTCACTTTTGGTTTGTTTTTTATTAATGTATGCCACACATAACTTTTGAACGAAAGCTCCAATTTTGACAATTTTCTCAATTTTTTATGGCTTGTTTTGGTGGTGGTCCCATTATAAATTTCAGAAGAATAACAAATATATGGAAGGTGATATGTTTAGTTTCTTGTACATTTCTTTTTACGAAAATTTTTTTGACAAATATTTAATGTTTAAAATTTAATTAATTCAATTAAAAATTACAATTAATTGATGCGTAACATTAAATAATTATTTTGAAGATTTTGTTTTATCAAAACATCATCAAAATCTGTTATCGCAGTTTCAAGATTAAGTTATAAAATCGCTTTATAAGTATTTAAAATAATTTTCTTAGTAGCTTTGCAAAAATTGTAACTTTTTTCCCTTTTTTTGGATGACTTAAAATTTTTTGTTTTATTTATCTATTTTAATCAATATAAACAATTACTGATTTAAAAAAAATGTTTTCTTTTCTAGCAAAGCAATGTTCGTAAATTTGGCAAGTATCGACGCTTTGTTGGCATTGATTAGCGAACGCATTATAAAAGATGCCAATAAGAACGTGGCTTTATTTATCTTCCATCTTTCTAATTTTGAACAGTCTATAAAAAGCACCTACATCTATAAGGTTTGAATATTACTATATGTAATATATATATATATCAGTATAATCCTATTCAAAAGCAAATAAAAGCAATACTCGGGACCTGGTCAGTTGCATAGGTTAAATGCGCATGAATCAAAAGTAGAGAATGAGAAAGATATATAAGATAACCGGAATAAATTTATTCTGCAGGACATGAAATCGAAGATATTTTAGATATGAGATCATAATATTTTACGTACTTTAATTTTTCAAGAATAGTCAAATATTGCAAACTGTAATTTACAGTCTAAAATTAGTTGAAAATTTAGTGTTAAGACAATGAATTCTTTTATGTAATGATCTATCATTTAAAAATTGTATTTACGTTGAATAATTTAAAGTATCTTATATTTAAATAATTTTAAATTTATTTTAAATTTATTTGCTGGTATAAACATACCTACCAACGTTCTGGTATTCTTCTGGAGTCTGACCCTGGTCAAATGAACATGCTTTGAACCAGAAAATGTATTCTATAAAATATACCTTGTTTTTACGATGTACATACCGGGTGTCCCATAAATGAGTGATGGATTTTAAAATTCAATAACTTGCAAACGGTGACAGATATTAAAAAAAACTCTTGCAGGAGGGTTATGTATGATGTCAGGAGTTTTATTACCGTGGTTCTTGATTTTAGTACGAATTTCAACCAATAGACGGCACTGACAGCGATTGACGTTCAGTCGAGACCGAAACTACCACCACTCAGCATTGATGCACTGCTCCCTGAATATTAGATGGCGGCTGTCGCAGGCGCATTTTTTTTTTCAGCGTTTGAACGGTCCCTCGAACTTTAATACCAATAATATCTAAAAGTTTTGACTTATTTGATCTCAGAAAAACTAGGCGAAGAATTATTGGTGTTGAAGTTCGAGGGACTGTTCAAACGCTGAACAAAAAACTCGCCCCGCCATCTAGTATTCAGGGGGCGGTGCATAAATGCTGAATGACGTCAGTTTCGACCTCGACTGCACGCCAATCACTGTCGGCGCCATCTACTGTTTGAAATTCGAACTAAAATAAAGAATCACAGTAATAAAACTCCTGACATCATACATAACCCTCCTGCAAGAATTTTTTAAATATCTGTCCCCGTTTGCAAGTTATTAAAATCCATCAGTCATTTTTGGGACACCCGGTATTTGATTCCATTTTATAAATAAAATTTCTGGCTCTCAGACTCCAGAAGAATGCGAGAATATAGACAACTATGCTAAAATTACCATCTAATCTATTTTCCGCTTTTTATAATAATATTTTATTTTGATGAAATGTTTATTACGATAAGAGGCCTTGGCATTATCTGAGTCTATTTCTGTATATGCGTAAAATGCTGTATTAATGTAATGTAAGTAATAATAGGCCTCGTAATGTCCTTTATTTACCAAGAAATATATCAAACTGAAAGTTAGAAAAAATAAATGAGCTATATTTATTTCATTATTCCTAATGCCCATATTGAACACAAATATAATATCCACACAACGCAAAGGGTGTTTGGATCGATGAAAAGTTGGACAGTGAGAAAGCCCGGGGTGTCATTAAACAGAAAGGGTGCGATCTCACGCACGAAAGCGTTGCCACTTACTGCACTTTTTGTCAGGAAAAATGCGTTTCAGATTAAGATGTCAAAAGCAATGCACGCAAAATGTCGTGATGGCAGTCAAATATATATATGAAATGTGATTTTAAAATGGAAAACAAAAGAGAGGAGGGACTGCGAAGAAACTTCTCGATTAAATGTGGTGTACTTATACAAAATCGAAAAAGAAAAAAATCCATCGGTAGATTACGAGTGTAAGATTCAAACCTTGAAATATGTGTTACAATGTATTAATATCGTTCCTCAATTCTACTCCACCTCCTTAAAAATATGATGTCTAAGAATGGATTGCGCTTTGAGAATTTGCAGTAAAAAAAAAAAAAAAAATAACAGACGCACACGGAAAATATGTATTATATTTTACCCCGTAATCGTACGGGATTACTATATTTTTACATATGATTACATATATATTTTTTACATTTAGCATTTATATTATAATACAAATAATAATAATAAAAAAACTCCACAGAAAAAAAAACAAAAAACATTTGATTGGTCACCCACACTGTTAAACATTTTTTGTTGAATCGAACCATCTTTTGGTACTGCAGTAGCTGCAAACATATAAGGATGAAATCCCGTTGCAACATTTGAAGCTATGGCTCAACCAGAGCTCCAAATGTTGGAGTCAGATTTCCCCATCTTCTGGTTGCAGCTACTGCGGCACCAAAAGTTGGTTCGACCCAACACAATTTTTTTACAGTGTAATTAAACTACAAATAATAAAAAACAAATAAAGTACGAAACAAAATAATAAAGTTAATTGCCAAATAGCCTTAAAATTATAATAAATTATAACACCTTGTAATAATATATTCCTTTTAAATGCTAAAAGTTATAAATTAACAACATAATATACAGTAAAATAACTTTTATTAGGTTGTTGACATGTTTCGGCTCTCTCCGAGCCATTTTCAGCAACATATGAGAATATTCTATAATTGCACAGTTTTGGAAGTTATTATTTGAAATGCTATCATTTAATCTTCATGTACTTTTTAAAAATTACGCACGTTATCTTTTATTTTTACTTGGTTGTTTATTTTCATATTTGTAACCATGGAGTAACTCGATCCACAATTTCGATAAGTTAAAAGATGCTGCATCGTTACATATTGTAATTTTGCATGTTACTATCTGTTACTATTGTGGCTCGAGTTACTTGATGGTAACAAATATGAAAATAAACAACCGAGTAAAAATAAAAGATAACGTGCGTAATTTTTAAAAAGTACATGAAGAGTAGCATTTCAAATAATAACTTCAAAAACCGTGCAATTATGGAATATTCTCACTTGTCTTTAAAAATGACTCGGAGTGAGCCAAAACATGTCAACAACCTAATAAAAGTTATTTTACTGTATATTATGTTGTTAATTTATACCATTTAGCATTTAACAGAAATATATCCTTAACATTGTTAACTCCAAAAGTGAATTATAGGTAATGCAGAACATATTGTTATAGTAAAAGTGAAAAAAAAAAGTACTGTTTCCATTTATATGCATTTTTTTAAGATCTTTTCATTGAATCACGTTTGTCTTCATACAATTAGGATATCTGGGACTTTGGATACATTAAACAATTTCTTTAATATAATTTTTCTTTCATGCGGTATTCAAATTTCGAGATATATTTTATTTGTATTAAAATAATTTTTTTTAACTGTTGTGTGGAAATTCGTGTAATATAACAAAGATATTTTGGTGACAACACGATGTTTAATCATTTTTGGCTGACAAATGCTTGTGATTTTATTTTGTGGAAGAATTTGTTATTTCTTCCGTTTTTAAAATCGTTTAAAAATATTAAAGATTGAGATGAAAATTTAATTTGTTGTGGAGATATACCCTAGATGGTTATCAAATATGAAGTAGTAAGAGTAATTAAGGCAAGGTTTTACCAAAGTCATCTAAAACTTTAATATATATGATATCGCTCCAAGTTACCTTAGGCCATAAAAAATACTATAACTTTAACTGGTCTAGCAATTTTTATTGTTTCAAAGCCTTTAAAAGCTATTTATTTACTGAGATACATTCTAGATTTCTCTTCCAAAAAATTGTCTCAGTAAGTAAGACTTGTTTCCTCTTAAATTCCGTAAATAATCTCAGTTAAAAAGAAATCGTTGAAGAAAAGTTGAAAACTGAAATGCAATAAAATCATTTTGCTTGTTATATATACCGGGTGATTATAATTAAAGTTACGATTTCAAAAATCGATAATTTTAAAACTACTGGTCAGAATGACTTGATATTTTAGCAGAACAATCGTGAGGCAATGGAATTTTGTTTGGCGAAGGAAAAAAATAGTTCCAAATTGTGCCGATAGATGGCGTTGTCAGGGTAATGTCAGGGGAAAGACCAAAAATGTATTCTTGAACCCTTTCCGGCGCGGAGTAAATTTGTTTGCAAAATGATGAAATAATAGACTGACAACGGAATTTACAAACGAATCCATTAGTAAAAAGAAACTTACTTATTTTTCTGGTTCTTAATGAAAGGAAAATTTTAATTAAATACCGGGTGATTATAATTAAAGTTACGATTTCAAAAATCGATAATTTTAATTAAAACTACTGGTCAGATTGACTTGATATTTTAGCAGAACAATCGTGAGGCAATGGAATTTTGTTTGGCGAAGGAAACAAAAAAGTTTCAAAATGTGCCCCTAGATGGCGCTGTCTGGGTTCACATTGTCTGAAGATATGCAAATTACTAATACGTGACATGCGCACCGCAGACATAGCAACCATAAAAATGCAGAGCAGCAGCTCTTTGCCTGAATGCTTCATCATGACTCTGACTATGAAGGATCGCGCTCTGCTCTTGAAGCTTTTTTATAAGAACGATGACTGTGCACTTACAGCTATTAGGAAGTTTCGGACATTAAAATCCATAAAAAAAAGGTCCAATAACAATAAATGGTCTGCAAAAAATGATTGCTAAATTCGAAGAGACCGGTTTATTTGACGTTAAACGGGGTAGAGGAAGGAAACCAGTTTCAGCTGCGGCAGTGGAAGATGTGGCTACAGCATTACAGGAACATACTGACAGTGATGCTGGAATCAGCAGTGCAAGGGGGATTGGCCGAATGCTGGATATGCCGAACAGCACGGTGGGTAAAGTCCTACGGAACGTCTTACGCTGTTATCCGTACAAGATAACTCATGTGCAGGAGTTGCTACCTGCTGAGCTGGAAGCACGTCAATCTTTTGCACTACAATTTCTTGCCCGGATGGAAGTGGACAACGGATGGCCATGGAACATTCTGTGGTCTGACGAAGCCCACTTTCATTTGCAAGGTTCTGTAAATACGCAAAATTGCAGGATATGGGCGACCGAGAATCCGTCCCAGCTACAGCCATTACCTCTTCAGTCTGAAAAGGTCACTGTGTGGTGCGGAATAACGGCAGCGTTTATCGTCGGTCCATTTTTCTTCGAGGAGATCACACCTGCGGGTCCCGTTACCTGCACAGTTACTGGCAAGCGGTATGAAGCACTTTTGCGTAACCATGTTCTTCCGGCACTTCAACAGCGTCAGTGTGTGGATCGCATAATATTCATGCAAGATGGCGCTGCTCCGCACATTGCTACTACTGTGAAGCAGCTACTGAGTGATAATTTCGGAGATGATAGGATCATAAGCCGCCATTTTCCAACAACGTGGCCGCCACGTTCCCCCGACTTAAACCCATGTGATTTCTGGCTTTGGGGGTACCTGAAGAATGTTGTTTATAGCGGGCGGATTCAGAATCTAGCCGACTTGAAGGCAAGCATCACACAACACACCCATTGCATTAGTACAGATACCCTCCGATCTGTTGTGGAGCATGCCGTTTTGCGCTTCCAATTAGTAGCGGAACAAGGCGGAGGGCATATTGAGCAACTTATGCCTTAATAATCAGTAAGGTGTTTGTTCCATGAAGTTCTTTTTTTTTTTTCATTTTTTGTCATTATCGCTGTCGTCGCTGTAAACACGTAGTCTTGTCTTTTCGCTAATAAATTTTTAGTAAATCTCTGAACTCTATTCTTTTCCTTTTGGCAACATCATTCCTATGTTTAACCCTTTAACGGGCGGTGGTCACAAAAAAGGACACCCAATTTTAATTCTAAAACTGACAAACGGCACCAAGAATATTTAATTAAAATTTTCCTTTCATTAAGAACCAGAAAATAAGCAACTTTCTTTTTACTAATGGATTCGTTTGTAAATTCCGGTGTCAGTCTATTATTTCATCATTTTGCAAACAAATTTACACCGCGCCGGAAAGGGTTCAAGAATACATTTTTGGTCTTTCCCCTGACATTACCCTGACAACGCCATCTATCGGCACAATTTGGAACTATTTTTTTTCCTTCGCCAAACAAAATTCCATTGCCTCACGATTGTTCTGCTAAAATACCAAGTCATTCTGACCAGTAGTTTTAAAATTATCGATTTTTGAAATCGTAATTTTAATTATAACAGAAGCAACTGATATATATATAATTATAATATCTTTGAATTTCAAAAAAACATATCAAGTTCTTGTAACATTCTAATTAAATCTCCTAAGAGATAATTAGTAATAAAGTGTAGACAGAATACCACATAATTAATAAATTAACAAGTGCAATCATAATATTACCATAGCATTTGCTTCAATGGTAATTGGCCCAAAATACTGAAAATATGAAGAATATTTAAAGAGAGAGAGAGAGAGAGAAAAAAAAATTATATAATAAACCATAAAATGTTAATAATTTGAAGTTGATATCAAGTGAATACAAATGGATTTCGAAATGAAATATGAACTAAATATAATGGAAAATTGAATAACAAGAGATTTAAATTAGAATTGGATAGGAAAAAACACGTGTAGATATAATCATCAGCCTGGATGTATCCACACGTGTTTTAAAAATAATACAGTATTTCATAAATATACTGGCATTTATGCTAAGATCAGTATATTCATCCAGGTATACTGTATTATTACCAGAAAACAATTGGAAATAGTAAAATTGGAAATAAAAAACTTGTAAAGAATAGATAAAATATCTTACTCACAATAATTATCAAAAATTCTGTAAACATCACATTTATACCATTACGACCACATGACGCACATCATGAAATATCATAATCTTGATGAGATAGTCAAGTTGAGAGAACATGTTTTGATAGTTAAGTTGTATATATATATATATATATAACAACATTTTTTAAGGTTTGCAACTATTTTTCCAATAAGAGAGATGAATTAAATACAATCCACTAAATTAAAGAAAGAATAAATATAAAATCTTTTTTCCCTCTATGCGCATTAGGTTAAATTATTATTTATTTACCAATTTCGGTATATTTTGCATCAGACTTATGATATTTTAGAATATCATAATTATCTTTAATTCTCGGTTTAACATACTCTCGCTAAATAGTAACTTACAACAAATATGTTCAAAATAAATTAGTGCGACAATTCAAGTAAAATCGAGTAATGCAAGCTATCAAACAATTAAAAATTACAAAATCACCGTTCATCACGTAAGTATATAGTTAATAAAAGTACGCAGAAGCTCTAGGGAACACAAATTTGTAATCTTTCCAAATGAGAAAATGCACTTGTCAACCTCTCTACACGACACTACGTTCACAATGCTTCTTTTCTTCTTTCTTTTAATTATTATCTCGACTATGAATAATTCTTCAGGTTATTCGTCTCTGGGAATATTAGAAATCCAGTCTCTCCCCGCTCTCATATACTTGTTTTACAAAATTCCGAATTGTTTAAATTAATGAAGACCAAGAAATTGTAGTTAGTAATTGAGAATTTTAACGCCTGGAAAATGTTTGCATCGAATTGCTTACACGGTATTAAGAACAATTTACATCCAGACACATTTTTGAATGGAAGGAAACGCCACCAAGAATTGAAACGCCATTTTGTGTCTTGACTTATTGGGCTAACAATACGAAGGAAAGGAAATTCTCCAAAATTAGTTTTTATAGAGAATGTAGAATGACTCAGAATAATATTTCCATATATGATCCTAAATTGAATTTTTATTTAAGTCTACACTTTCATAAATCTGATGAGAAAAATAAGTCTGGTAAAAGCCATTATTTACTAAAAAAATTAACTTGTCTATTTCTTAAAGCTTTTGCTAATTTTTCATTATCCTCCCTGAAGAATGCGAAACTTGCTGATACATTTACAAATTTGTTTTTCCATGTAAAAGCATGAAATTTGCAGATACTACTCTTTAATCGGACAAAAATTGAGTAATGTTTTCCTTTTTCCTGTACATGATATTTTTTTTAAATATAATCTATTGTTCTATGATTCGAAACCCCTCTGAAAACACGATTTAAAATGCCAGGTTTGATGGTATTTTCTGAAAGATCGCTTGCTTTATAGAAAAACAAGGACAGTATTCGATTTCTCCGTGTATAGATAAAACACGCTAAAAAAAATTATTTTTAATTTTTAATTTTTTTTAATCGTTATATATCTTGAAAATGGCGCCGTATGAGCGTTGGAACATATGTCGATTATTAAAAGGTTCTTATAAACCTTTTGTTGTTCTATTTGTATAACTTAAGCATTTATCTATATTTTAATTGTAATTCTGCGATTATGAAATGGTATATCCAAATAAGCAAACTTAAAAAGCACATAATGCAATAAAAATCCTTTTCCAGTAATTGCTGTACATTTACGACAATGTTTGCGCATTCTTTCGTGTAGCCCTGTATGCAATCGATATAATTTATACACATCATCTAATACACTCAAATTAGATAAGTTTAAAAATGTATACCACAGCGGAAAACGCACTCCCAGCAGCTATCAATCTTAGTCACTCCTGTAACCGAATTCTTTTGTGTGTCTCTGTAAATGAACGATAAACGCTATGCACTCCATAATCTATCGAAAACTTGTTGTAGTGCATTGCAGTGATTTCATTACGTTTGAAGTATATCAAAATAAGGATCAAAATAAATATCAAAATGCACCGCAAACGATTTTCCCCCCTATATCATAATGTAATGGAATTCTTTTGTGTGTCTCTGTAGACAACGAACTATAAATGCTACACTTCTCATTTTCAATATCGAACATTCTATAGAAAACCTCTAGAAAAGCGTCAGTTGGGATTTAGTTTAGATTTTAAATTTATTACCAAATCAAGTGACATAAATCTCTTTCATTCACAAAGAATATTTCTTGGATATTTGGAACTTTTTCTTTTCCTTTTCTTTAACATAATTTAGATACTTTTAAATGCACTGAAGAATTTATTTAACAAGAAACATTATGCAGACGATCGCTTTTCTAGAGTTCTGTTCTATAGTAAATCTACTGGGTCTCCTAAAATGGACTGACTGATTTTAAAATTCAATAATTTTGAAAAAGTGACAGATATTTCAAAATTTCTTGCAGGAGAGTAATGTATGATGTCAGGAGTGTTTTTTTTAATTGCAATTCCCGATTTTAGTTCGAATTATCAGCAATAGATGGCGCTGCGAGCAATAGACATCCAATTGAGACGAAAGCAGAAATCGCCCAGCATTGATATAAATGAAGGGGTTCAATACATGGAGTGGGTCTCATTCACCAATAAAATCTTATTCAGAATCGGACCCTAAGAACAAGATTGTGTTAGTGAATGAGACCCACTCCATGTATTGAACCTCCGTCCTTCTAATCAATTCTGGGTGATTTTAGTTTTGGCCTGGATTGCACGCTTATCGCTCGCAGCGCTTGATTGTATTGATGGTAATTCGAACTAAAATCAGGAATCGCAGTAAAAAAAAAAAAAAAAAAAAAAAAAAAACTCCTGACATCTTACATTACTTTCCTGCAAGAATTTTTTAAATATGTGTCACCGTCTGGAAGTCATTGAATTTTAAAATCAGTCAGTCCATTTTAGGAGATCCGGTATGTGTAACACATAAAGATGTCATGGCAATCTGGATATTTTTACGAAAGTTAGAGGGCGACAGTCAGACAGACAGACGACAGACGGATAAACCGAATTCATAAACAGTTTCAGCTAAGTTGGAAAGTGTTAAAAAGGAAGAAGGGCTGATTATGAAGGATGCACGAAATTACAAGCAGGTAATCATTTTAAAAATTTTAATTCAGCTTTGTAATTTATTCATATTAAAATTACATTTAAATGACAAAAATTATACTCGATAGTTTTGGAAAAAGTAATACTATTTTGCTAAATTTGGTAGACATTATTACTTTAATAGTTAATTAAAAAAGACCCTGAAAAATTAAAAGAAAGTGGAATTTGAAACACATTATTTTATACCGCATTTAAAAAATCATATTAATTGAGGGCGTATTTTTTTTCTTTATTTTTTAATGGTAATTACTTAAAATTTTTGATTTAATTACAAGCAGAAGTATTTTCGGGTTACTTAATATATTTTTTTGAAGATTTCAAACAGAAATGTCTTGATTGCAATTTTATTTTTCTTCAGAAAGTTAAAAGAAAATACATTGTAGAGAACAATTAACGGAAAAGAAATAATTAATCTTCTCCTATGGCAATTACAAATAGTTTTAAAACACTATTTTAAAACTTCATTTACATGAGGAAAAAAATGTCGTCATGATTTTATTCATAAAGAACAACCATTAAAAAAAAATTAAAAATTAAAAGCTGCAGTATTTTATCAAGTGAAAAAAATTGGTCAAGAGGAAAGAAAAAATGTCTGCTTAGACATTTATAATTTAATAAGCGAAAATAGAGTAAACAACTACTTCATGTTTCCTTCCAGCTTAACCAATTTCTTATAAAAGTATAAAAAACATTTTCTGCTAGTGATATTTATAGAAGGATAAACTATGACCTTACCAGATAAAATATTTTCTCTTTCTCGATGTAAAATTAGATGTAGTGTTGAATTTTAGTCTCCTATATCAAGTGTTATTCAGCTATAAAATTTCTCAAATTAATTTTAGAAGAAAATTAAATTTACCACAAGTTGATGCCAATATCAACTGACAAACTACGAAGATGAGCAGAAACTGAATATCTTTTATTTGTGTCTTTTATATATAATAAATGTTTATGGTTTATTAAAATTTTTTTAGTTATTTCTTATAAAATACTTCAGATGATTTTAAATGTTCTCGAGAATTTGTTTTGTGGAACATCAATTAATTTTTAATAAAAGACATTAAACAGACGATCAGTTTCCGAGAGTAAGAGTTACGAGTGACGTAATTTTCAACATAGTTATTTCAAATTTTGCTAATAATACATACAGTTAAGGTTTTGTTTAGATATTAAATTTATTACCAAATCAAGTGACATAAATCTCTTTTATTTATAAAAAAATATTTACAGGATATTTCGAACGGTTTTGTTCCTTTTTTTAAAAAATAGGTTACATTCTTACAAAGGCAGATGAAAATTTATTTGATTAAATCGGATTAATTTCGACAAGAAACATTATGCAGACGATCGCTTTTCTAGATTATTAAGAGTGACATAAGTTTTACAAATTTCGTGATTTCTAAATCTGATAATAAGAAAATATAATTTGCTACAAACTTTTAATTTCTTCTTTATTTTTTTTTCCTTTTTAGAATTATTACTCCATAAAGATTTATTTAATTATAAAATATCTCACATAAATTTCTGAACAAAGTGAAATCACTCATGCCAATATCACCAGAAAATGGCTTTCATAATTTGAAATTAAATAAAATATTTTTACTTGTACTCTAACTATTTGAATCTATTATATTAAAATTTGACTGTCTATTTGTATTTTCACAAGTACTCGTCCTAGAAGATAAAACGTTGCGCGATGAATTCGCATGGATCCGAGGATGTTATGTAAGCTCTCGGAATTTTTAAAATTTCAAATATTTCCAAGATTTTTTTTTTAAACTTTTAATGAAATTTCTCTATAAATGGCAACTAAATTACTCCATTTTTGTGACAAAAAAGGAAAGGAAAATTAAATAATGGAATATCGTCAAGCTGTCCGAAATAGTCATCAAATATTTATTTTTGTTTTGTTTGAATACATCGATTTAATGATTTTTACTTTATATTTGCTTTAAAAAATTGCAGTGTAAAGAATACTTATGTGACTTGCTTCCACATTTACTGGAATTATTATGAAAAAGCTGAAATATTTTAATATTGTTGATCCTTATGAAATAATACTTCCGAATTTGCGGAAATTGTAAACGAATAGACTATGATAGAATATGAAGTTTTGAGCATAGAGTCTAAATATAGGTACTGATCATATGTACCAGATTAAAAGTTTTTGTCTAAACCATTTCAACCCACACTAGAGAACTTGATGATACTCGCCTTGACGAACTCGCTTAGACGAATTAGACGAGTAGGCAAACATTAGCTAGTCAATAATGGCAAGCTATCCATATTTTTATGCAAAATCCTCTTGACCAGTGGAATTGGATTGCCTGTTTGTCGTCATTCTCTTATTAAAGCATTCTACTATAATTGTATCAAAATCATGTGTAGCTTGCAAAATGTAATTTTAAGTTCATTCACATTGTAAACATGATTTTTTTACTTAGAATAAGAAATTTAATAAAATTAATATTGTACATATTTTCTAAATACAGAATTAAATTAGAACCCCGCCCTCCCCCTGAAAAAATCGAAAGATCTCATACAACAGATAGGGTTGCTACGACAGCTAGTAATATATTAAAAAATCATCGTTTTCGAAATACATTAAATACGTCGTGTTTTTTGCTTCTCAAGAACTAAAAGATTTCCACTCTGTATATGACACGGTCTGCCTGGAGTATATGTTATCTCTGTTTGGTTTGGTGTTTTACTAACATATTACAGAACAACATTACTAACATATATTAACTAACATATTACTGAATAAAATATTTTAAAAATCAGCCTTGTTGAAATACGTTACGTTCGTACTTTTTTTTTTGTCCTTAATGACAAAGGACTCTGTTAACGTCACCACTTCTGAGTAACAGACGCATGATTTCATATTTGCAACATTTTTAGGGTTTCGTTCATCTCACGAAACCCTATTACTCCCGCTCCGTTGTCTGTCCGTCACAGAGCCGTTCTCAGAACCTATATAACTTACAGAGTTGAAACTTTGTGTATATATAACTGAATATCTGCTATGAAGCCCAAAATATTAAAATTTGAAAAAAAATCATGTTATTTAATAAATAGAGATAAAAACCCAAATTCTAACAGCCTTTTCCTATTAAATTTAAACATTTTTCGTTATAAGTTGCCAACAATTAAAAATCCACAATAAAATTCTTTCTACAATAATTAATTTTCTATTGAGAGATTTCCACGTGGAAAATGAAAATGAAATAAAAAGTTTCACCAATTGAAAAAAAAAAAAGATTAATATGAAATAAAAATGATTGACGTATATTGGTAATAAAACGGAAATTTTCAAAGATTTCTCAATAATACAAGGAGTATGAGTAAGTGTATGTACAGAAAGCAGATTAATATCACGTCATTAAAGAATTAAAAAGAAAATTAATCTGACGTCACATCAGAAGTTTAACGGATTTTTCAAATATTTGAGAATAATACAAAGCAAGTATCAATATGAGTAATAGAGAATAGTAAATATATGAGTTTGAGGAACGCATTGAATCATGATAAAAACCCCATTATGGAAATATTCACATATTTTAACATTTTGAAAGTGTACAACATGTTTAATTTTGAAATTACTATTTTTTTAATATCGCATTTAGTCCACATGACAGATATCATTATGACAGAGTGTAATAGTGGGCTTCGCCCGCTATCTAGCCGGTTCAGATATTCGAAAAAACGATAAAAATAGACCGGTAAATTTTTACTTTATAAAAAACATGACTTTTTTTTTTTTTTTTTTTGAAAATGAAATTATTTGGATTTATTAAAGAAAGGATAGAGTGTTTTGTAAGGAATATTAAACGAAAACCTATGTGTGATCTTCGATCACACTTACCCACTTGTTTTAGTGCCTCTCAACAAATTTTCATCTTTGTTGAGACACTTTAAATAAAAATGTGGCTAGCTCTGCGTGTATTACATAGGGCGCCTGCAAATTGACTCACATAAGAACCTAAGAGCATAAGAGTTAAACACAGTCTGGAATTCAAAAGAGCAAAACAAAAATAATACATTTATGATATTTAATTTTCTGACAAGTAGTAGAAGAAAAAAAAAAAGAGATTTGTTCTGAACGTTTTTTCGAGAATTTACATTTTGTGTTTATTTTTAAAAGTTCATACATATTTAGTTATATTTTTTACATTTTTATAAATTTGCAGCGCGTAAGGCAAGGGTTATGTGTTCACCAGTACGATATGACTTGACGTTTGAATATACTTAACGTTTCTTTATGCACGTATGTAAAAAGGACGGAGTATGTATGTTCGTATGTTACGTTTTAGAATCTCAGCCATTGACTGATTCGGACATGTTAAGCGTTGTGAGAATCTTATGAATCTCCAAATGTCACTACAAATGTGACTTGACGTTTCAGTATGTCCGTTTGTATATGCAGATATGTAAAAAGACGAGTATAGTATATGGTAGTGTAGCATATGGCTGAGTATAGTATACGGCCTTATGTCAAACTTTAGATTCTTCAGTCATCGACTGATTAGGACATATAAAGAATTGTGAGAATCTTATGAATCTTCAAATGTCACTACAAATGTGACTTGACGTTTTACTAGAATACTTCACGTTTGTAAATGTACATATGTAAAGAGACAAGTAATATAGTACTGTAGCATATGGCCGAGTATTATTATATGGCCTTGGTGCTTTAGAATCTCAGTTATTGACTGATTGGGACATATAAAGTGTTGTGAAAATCTTTTGAATCTCCAAATGTTATAAAGTATAGGAAAAATCTTCTTTGAGATACACCGGACGTCATTATGTTAAACAAATTATTTTGTATACTATGGGTACAGCGCCTAAAATAAATAGTGTGGAAACCGGCTATCCTTGCAATGCTTTAAAAAGTGCTAAAAAGTTGTAGCCTATAAATGTGCAACGGTGCTCCTACGATAATATTGCAACTAGGGACAAAGCAATGCGTATCACGTTTTTTAGCAATGCTTTCATAATTAAAAAAAAAAAAAAAAGCTTATAAAAATCACTAAGTCAGAGGAGAAAACGATATAATTTAAGTATTTAAAATACTTACCACCAGCCGAAACATTCTAATACAATGTTTACGTTGAGAAGAGATAGCAGATGGCGCTGCGATCCCATCGTTATCTTTTCAGCAACGTTGTACATTTATTGGATTCTATTTTTTAGTACTATTTTGTAGCAGATTTCCACACTATGTATTCTAGGCGCTGTACTATGGGGCTCTGAGCATAGGTATGTCATCCATATTAATTAGGTCATCTATACCAGGAGGCTTTGAATACTGCTCGTTAAAGCTCCTTTAACCCTTGGAAACATGCTTTAAGCACCGTTATAAAATTCAAATATATTGTGCACATCATAATAAACTTGATTATATTAGTTTCTACGAATAAAAAATTTTCCTTGTACACTACATTATAGTCATCAAATTTATAGTTTGTGATTTACATTGAGCATGTACCCAAAGATCTTTTAACAAAATGGTAGAGGTTTTCAGTCTCTTTAGGTGCAGAAATAAAATGTAGTGAATATGACGTCATACTGACGCAAATATAGTAAAATATTTTATTTTCATGGATGGAAACGATGTTTTCTTTTAAGAAAATTGTCATCTTCACCACTGGAGTCATTTAGTTATTACGAGGTTAGATAATCATTTAACAAAAATCGTTTTAATGTGTTTGAGTTTTATGTATGCCAAATACACTTTTTTAAAATTTCATTTTTACTGATAGAAGCATGTGTCTGACTGGAAAGTTCTAAACAGTCAAATTGAATATTAAGTTATTGAGAGAAATTACTATGAGGTTTGTGTCATATAATTTTTTTTTTTTTCAAGACGGTTGTAAAATTATATAATTTATGTACTTTTTAGTTGACGAACAAACATTTTTGAAAGAAAATAAACGATAATTTGATAAATCCTTTTCATTCATTTTATATCTTGAACCATTTGTTACATGCTGGCCTCTATTAGTAATTAATAAATCAAGAAAACACATACATTTGTCAATGATGACAATTGCATGTGATGGAAAATTGAGAAAGAAGAAAATTTCATCTGTGGTATTTGTGTACTTAATGCATGCAACGCTCGTATTCATCCTTTACCTCAACTGCCTCTTAAGCTCGGTTGGACGTTAAAATCGTATTCAGCATAAAGCTGATTGGACTTGATCCAGACCGAAGTCCAATTGGGTTAATGGTGAATACTATTTGAGCATTCGACTGAGGTTTCCAGGCAGTTAATGAATCTGAATGTAAGAAACATTTTAATTGTTGAGTTTGTTTGATTTTCATTAAATAGTCTTACTAAAAAAGATTAAAATATTTTCTAAAGTTTCTTATAATTATTAATAAGAAAAAAACTTTATTTGCAAAAAAATTAATTTAGTCTTTCTTAAAAAAAAAAAAAAAAAAAAAAAAAAACGCAATTAATAACGCAAAATATTCTGACACATTCACGGACTCATTTTTAAACGCAAAAGCATGGTACTTGAAGCGACTGTTGAGGCGATTTGAAAACGATGTTTTCCATTTTTTTAATAAATACATTACTTATCGAGTTATAAGCAGTTAATATCATGTGACGACAGGTATCTCCTTTCTCGCGCTTTCTGTCTTTATCTAAAACAGGGAAAGCACTATTCGATTACACAGTTTATGAGTAAGAACACCTGCTAATTTCATGCGTTTCCGAACCAAAAAAAAAATCAGAAATGTGTCAGAAAATAGCTCTTTTTGGATTTGAGAAGAGCCCTAAGAAATCTGAGAATGTGAGTTTATTTACAAAGTCATTGAGAAACAAAATGGCAGTCTGGAAATCAACTCGGAATTTGTTTATGTCACGATAAGGTTAAACATTTATTAAGCTTTAGCAATTAAAATGAAGCGTGTTATGCGTGACCCTTTGTTCATATCATATGTAAGAAAAGAAATTTAATATCGAAACATGCATAAATGGAATGTTGTGTCGTGAAGTAAATTCGAGAAACCAGCGCTTTTTCCTTAGATTTATGAATCTCTTTGCATTTACCGAAATAAGTTAATTTCCTTTTAAAAATTTATAAAGTCAGCATTTGTAACTAATTCATTATTTATGTCACTTAAAAAGTAATTAGCTAAGCTTTTGTATGAAGTCTGTATTGGTGCAATATTGGACCAATTTTATTATCACCGATCTAGTAATGAAATGTTTCATTATAGATTTGCATATATAGCAATTGTACCATAAAATATTTTTACTATATTGGTAGTTTATTAGAAATATGTTCACCAATAATTCTATGTTTCAACGCAATTGTTTGCAAATCATTTCCAATAAATAAAAAAAATAATTTCGACAAAATATCAATGCTCTTGAAAGAATGATGTAACGTGTATGTTACTTTATACATTAGTATACTTACTATCAATTGCAATGTAATTTTGATGTTTTTGCCATAATTTTATTGCACCGTAATTGTTTTATTGGAACATCAGTAAATGGAAAATTAAGGCAATATTTTAACAATACTATTTTCTTATTAAACAGATACACGGCTCCCATTAAGACTAATATTTCTTTATTTATAAATTATATACACTGGACTCCAAAAGTTAAGGTATAACCTGTTTTATCATGAACGCCATTAAAATAATGAAATTAACAGTAACAAAACAGCTTATACAAAAGATCACACGTAACATGACTAAAACAAAATGGAGAAATCATATCAACAATATTTTAAAAAGAAACTGACCACATATGCCGAAACAGTTGTGTATTTCACATTTTCCCAATTTTTGTGTGCTTTTTACGAATGTCCACCCAATCCCGAGTTTTTGATACTAAAATATTGTTGGCATTGTCTTTGTATTTATCTATTACATTGTCTTAAATTAACTGAAACAGTTATATTTATGTCAACAGTATAATTATTCATACAACAATTTGGTATTGTCTTTTGTAATTATCTACTACATTGGCTTAAATTAAATGAAACAAATAAATGTATTAAAAAAACCAAAAAAGAAAAAGAAATGTTCTTTGAAGCAAATCTAATGAAAATAAAAAAAATATTATTGCTTAATTATATACTTAATACATTACGCACAGAAATATCATTCTAGACCGAATTCGATTATATGTCTACTTTAACTCGCTAGATGCGGAAAATGCTACTTAATTTCATTTCTCCTTTAAAAATTCCTTTTAAATTCAGAATCCTCAAAGATAGTTTCCGTGTACGTTTCTACGGATTTGACACTCTCGTTTAAGAACAGTTCCGTATCTTTCTAAGCCTTTTACTAGAAGATCTCAGGAGGGGATGTCAGAAAGATCACGAACAATTTCGTGCCAGCGTTCACGATCTTACCTCGAAAAGAAATTTCGAGAGTGGGCGGAGAAGACCCTTGCTCTGTTCTCGTTACAAGAAGGGATGCATCAAGAAAACGAAATAGTAAGGAAGACTAAAATTTTATAGAATGTATTAAAGCTCTATGTGGAATGAATTTATTTGCGCATTTAACTGGTTTTAAATCTCAAACGTGGAAAATTCTGGGCTTTTTGAGAAGAAAAGTAGTTTGTTTTCTAAACATTGAATACAATCTAATGAATATAAAAACATTGTTATCAGGGGTCTGTCCAGACATTCTTCCCAGGGTCGTGTTTTAGTGAAATTGTGAACAGCTTTTCATATTTGTGAAAAATCTAGTCATAATTTTGTGAATTTGAAATGATCGTTATATTCAGGTTCTTGTTTATACATTTTTAAGAAGATATGTGGATGTAAAATACATATATTTTCCTTATATGTGTAAAAGTGACAGGTCATATTTTACTTTTAAATGATTAATTTGAGAAATGTTCAGTTTAAAGATGGAAAAATTCTGTGAAAAACCTATTTTTAAGATAAAGAATTTTGTGAAGGAGGCATGTTTTGAAATAAAAAAAAATTGTGAAGGGTCCTTTAAAGGACCCAATTTTTTCCTAAACAGATCCCTGGTTATGCTATCGATATTTTATATATTACGTAAAATTATCATTTTAGACTGAATTCGATTATACACCCAGTTTCATAAACATATGACCTCTAAATAATTAAAAAAAAAAAAAAAAAAAAAAAAAAAAAAAAGAGATAATGTGCTTTAAACTTGCATGAAATGTTTATTACAAAAGTTAAAACGTTTTACAAAAGGAATGACAGTGATATTTCACATTATTACATCATTATAAAAAACAAATTCCTAGAAAATTCACAAAAACCGAAAAAAAAATTCCACTTAATCCACTCTGATATGTGTTACTTTGATTTGAAACTATAGGTCACTTTTTAAAACTATTTTGAAACTATGGTTAATTTTTTTTTGTAATGAAATGTGTAATTTATAGCAACTGGATTTTGTAGTGTTTAACTCATTTTTCCATGCTCTGCACAGTTTTTACTTTGACGGCAAATCGTATTGTAGATGTCAATTAAATCACAATTATTACAGAGTGCAAAATTTCTGAAGCGATTCGAGGCAGTACTTCTTAAGTTATTCACGCTAAAGGACCTAAGCTGACATAAAAAGCAGCTGAAAATATATGCGGAAATCTGAGGCATTGATTAAAAACTGGATAAAGCGATATTTGGAGGTTGGGAATGAGGGCGATCTGCCGGAGAGAGGACTAGACCTGGGATACAACAACAAAAGAGGATATAGTTATCGCCGAGGAACGTCGAGCAAATGCGAACCATCTACCAAAAATACTTGTTTAAGTCTGTTGTAAAGTTTTTTGGTTCTGATAGAACCAGTTGGGTGCTGCAAGAAGCCAATAGCCCTAAATATTGCAGCAAACTGTGTAGTACGTGGAAACGGTTAAAAAAAAAGTAACTATGATGGAATGTCCTTCAATGTCCCCAGATGCAAATATTAGTGAAACTGAGAAAGAATACCATTCATTTTGTTCGATTGTTCAGTGGCGATGGTGAACAGTAGATGTCGCCACCACATGGAAGCATCAATCTGGAATCGCATTGAACTCTGAAAAAAGACTTTGGACTCTGACGTAAAAAGTGCTGTATAAACATTTTTCCTTTATTCGATCGGACTCAAAAACTTATATACGTGTACATGCTTTTTTCACATCACGCTGGCTTTTTATGGCCAAGCCTCTGTTAAGAAATACTTAATTTTATTAATATCTGGAAGCGTATGTGCTCCATATTTGTGATTTAATTATTGTGTGTTTCAAAGGTATATCCTTATTTTCATCCTTTTCATCATCCGTTTCAACAATAAAATTATTTAATCAAGATTCAAAGATCGCCGACCATTATTGGATAATCCATTACTATAATAATAAAAATATTAATCAATCATCACTATCATTTCAGCTGTCAATAATGAGCAGCTACTAGCTATCTATGAAGAAAAAAAAACAAGGTAAGGAATTATTATTTCCTTTTAATTGTTGAATATAAATATCCTAGTTATAAGCATAACGAATCTTGTGTTTAAATTCTGCATTAAGCTACCGAGAGCATTATATTTCATTATTATTAACAACAGCAAATCCCATGGAAAATTTGTGGTCGGACATCAAAATGAAGCTTAAAAAAAGCAATATAGACGGTGACGCAGCTGATATTTCAAATCAAGTTGATATGGTGATTTTTGCCAAATGAATATGCAAAAAAATTTGTCGAAAGTATGGAAAAAAAGATGTCAATTTATAATCAGTAATGGAGGTGAGTGGGCGAAATATCAGGTAATTGCGCAATCGCTAATAAAACCTACATCAATAATAATAAAAAAAAATCACAATTCTTATTTCTTACAGTTATGGCGGTCACTTTTTTCTGAACAGACTGTAGACCAGGTTTGTCAAACTGTGGTCCGCCGGATACCACTAAAATTTTACAGTAAACTTTTCCTTATCTAATCATCGAATTTCTGCGATTCATGAAGTCGACTATTTCTTTTAAAATTTAGTGGTATCAGACGGGCCACATTTTGACACCCCTGCTGTAGTGTTTTATTTATTTCTAGTAGGAAGTGAAATGGTTTATGATTTTAATCTAGCTGGGAAAAACAAAATCTTCAAATTTTTTAACAATTTCAATAATTTAATAATATTAATGAATGTAATACCATTTCATGATAACTATCTTCGAAAATGAAATGTTTTGAAATCCGATAATCCGATCTTGCAATGTCGCGAACTATAACATTGAAAACTTTTTTAAAATTCTTCTTTCTTCGAAATGCAACTGTTATTTATTAAAAAAATGTAAACATTTAGCAAAGTTGACCTAAAACTAGATTACATCTTACTGAACGGAACTTATCCGTTATGAATTGTACTAAATGATTCTAAAATACAACTACAGCCGACATTTGATAGCTGGAAACGGTAAGAAAAAAAATATATTTCGAGTTACGGAAGATTGGATTTACAGAAAATTAATAAAATATGTTTTTCCCTAACGCTCTTGGAAGAATCAAAATTTCAAGTTATAGACGATAGATATACAGAAGTTCAGCTACGAAAATATGTACCCCTCAAGAACAGTAAGAAAATATAGGGGATATTTTTTGTTCAAAACACCCTTGTCATTTGTTTTCCGATAAAGATAATGGATAATTTAGTTAGACAGAATTTTGATTATTCAGTGACTTTCATTTTTCCAGTCACTTTACGAATTAAGACGTCACCTGAACTCACGCACGGTTACGTGACTACACGCATCGAACTTTTGCAAAATGAAATGCTTAAAAAAGTGGTACGACAACAGTCTCGCCTCTTTCGTTTGATGGAGAAGAATTAAGGAAAATGACCGGATACTGTACATAGAAGCTTTGTGGCAATATATATTTATCCTATTCTTATATTATTTTTAGTCGCAGGCTCATAATCTTTTCCTCCTTCAATCTTATAAATGACATTTGAAGGCGTTGCCTGTTGGAATAAATCTGGTGCCGAATTCAAAGTGATTGGACGTCACGTAGTTCCAAATTTACTTTAAAAAGAGTCATTATGTATGGAACATTATAGATGATTCGCTTCTTTGCAATTTTTCCTTTAATACTTAATGTAAAAAAAAGTTGAAAATTGTACGTCAAACGTGACAAATGAGGTGAGTTCGTACTATAACTAGTTTTATAAATATTCAGATCTTAGTGAGATAGCTTTTGAACTCTTATGGAAAATATGAATTTTTTAAGCTACGTGAAGGAAAGAAAAACGTTTTAATTGTAGACAAAAAAAAAAATCGTCTGCAAATATCTCGAACACTGAAAAAGGTTATTTTTGGAACAATTCTTGCAAAATTTATTTTATTTCTAATTTTAAACGATTTAAGATTATTTGTCATGAAATATCTGATTTAACATGTATAAATATATAAATCATTCAACAAATTCAAAATATGTTTAAAGTAAAAAAAAAAATATATTCAAACGATAAAAAATAACCTTAACTTCTTTGATATAAATATTTGACATTTTGCATTTTTACTTCCATGTAAATGGAAGTATATATAATTCGGCAAGTGACGTTTTATCTTTAATTGCAATTTGAAAAGGATCTATAAAAATATAAATAAATGATCTTAAAATTTTTTTTCACACATTAGCTATTTATTGTCTGAGGCAAATATTTTAATTTAGTTAGGAAATGTAAAATAAAACATTTCACGATGGCAACGACGATGCGCGTTTACATTTTGAACGAAATAATTTGAATGTTACATCAAATAATTTAAGCCTTACTGTAAATTTTCAGTAAAGGAAATTAATATTTAGGCTTCTTACGGGTGTAATATCTGTTTTACCTGTATTTTCCAACCAATAAACCTTTTGTATATGTACAAATATATATATATCGAATTCGGTTTTTAAATTCAATAATACGGAAATAATTTGACTCCATCCTAAATTTGACGTAATCGCCATTTCAATCCTAGAATAATTAGCCTAGACATTAGCCTAGATAATGCTTCATGGGATAGCATTGAATCAATTACGTATGACAGGATTTAATAGAAGGTAGAAATCTTTTATAAATATCTTTTTAAGTTTTGATTCGATTTTCATAAATATGAAATGACTCGACAAAATTCTGCAACGATTATATATATGAAATTTCTAACCATTCGGTTGGGTAGTTTTTGCGCTGTTAGATGGGGACAGACGGACGGACGGATCAGACGACGACTATAGGTGCTACGTGTTTATATAATTACGAACGCACCTAAAAAGCAAAATTATATAATACAAATACAGCACTATTTGAACAAACTAAATGATGAGATTAGAAATATGTTAGGTGGCTCATAAAATTAGAAAAAGCGTTTTCTTTTTTAATTCCTGATATATTGTAAATATATATTTATTTAATGTCCATGTAACTCTACAAACGTGGGTAAGCGAGTTATTGCATGAATTTGACACTTGTGCAAGATTTAATATTTTGTTATGAGCACATACAGATATAGTAGTAGTTTCGTCACTTCCATTTGTGGGAGAAAAATTAATTAAAATGACCATATTGGACATGGAAGATTTGTGGCAGTATATATTTACGGTATTCTTGCATTATTTTTAGTCGCATGTTCGTAATAGTTTCCTATTTTAATCTTACAAATAACATTTGAAAGCGTTGCTTATTGGAATGAATCTGGTGCCCGATTCAAAATAATAAGGCCTCACGTAGTACTAAATTTACTTAAAAAAGGAGTCATTATGTCTGGCAAATTATAGATGAATCGTTCTTTGTAATTTTTTCTTTAATACTTATTACATAACAAAATTCCGACAAGTAAAACACCATAATACAACCGAAGTGATAATCTTAGAAATCTGTTAACTGGATCATAAAACTGTGAAAAGGCTTTTTTTAAAAATTCCTAATAGATTACATTTTTTTTTTTTTTTTACATAATGTCTGTGTAATTTTCTAAACATAGCTAGGCTGATTCTGTAGACATTTGGCAATAGTTTGCGCTTTACTATTTTGTTATAAACTTATGAAGGACATCAGTTTAGCCACTTACGCTTGATGCAGAACAATTAAGGGAAATATACTAGATATACTAGACCAGAATATACCGGATATACTACACGTGGAAGCTTTGAGGAAGTGTATTTTTAAAATATTCTTATAATAGCACTACAAAAGGTGGGAATTTTCTTTTCACTTTGCTTATTAGAGTACAACCAACTTGAGTGAAAAATGTGTCCAGACCGGGGATCGAACCCAGATACCTTGGTATAGCGCACCAAGTGCTTTACCAACCAAGCCCATCCAGTCTGGCACCTCCTTCACTATACGTTGGTATTGCGCTGTGGAGTTGAAGTCTTGCAGAAATTTAATTAGTTTTTAGGTACGTTCGTAATTATATAAATACGTGGCACCTATAGACGTCATCTGGTTCGTCTGTTTGTTCGCTTATAACAGCGGAAAAACTAGCCAACCGAATGGTTTGCTGAATTTTGTCGAGTCATTTAAAATTTTATGAAAATCGAATCAAAACTTAAAAAAGATATTAATAAAAATTTTCTTTATTCTATTAAATCCTATCATACGTAATTAATTCAATGATATCCCATGAAAGGTAATAATTCTAGGTTGTCATGGTGATTACGCCCTATTTAAGATGGAGTCATATTATTTTCGTATTACTGAATTTAAAAACCGTATTTGTAAACTAAAATTGTTTAATTTTTTGGATAGATGTTTCCGGAGAATAGATATTAAATGGAAAATGAGTCTAAATATGGATTTCAAGTTCGGAATTTTCCAAAGCTAGGTTTAAGTTTCCCATTGAAAATTTCAATAAATATCAACAAAAAATGAAATGTTGCCAACTTAAAATGTACTTATTTTATTATGGAAATTAATCGTATCATAATAACAGACGATAAAGTTAATTTTACTAAAACAATTTTTTTTCAAAGCGATATTTTTTTTTACATTATCTTGTATTGAATATTTGCACATAGTATAATTTTAATGTAACAGAATTGTAATTAATTGCTTGTAAAAGAGTATTAAAACTTAATTTCATAAAATAAAATTAATAGTATCTATAATATGAAAATCTGCACTGAAAATAAATTTTGTATTCATGCATCTTTGCATAAGAGTGCAACAGCTATTGCACCAAGATTTCAATATTTATAAAACCAGTTATAGGACGAACGCACTTCATTTGTCCCGTTTGACGTACAATTTCCTACTTGTTATTATTATTATTTTCAAGGAATTAATATGTGCAAATAAAAAAAAGAACAAGCCGCTTTGACATCTGAATTTCTGTCCAGAATTCTGATTTCACAACGCACTTCAACATGCATTATACGAGAAAATACGGGGGCGTAAAAATAGAGAAAACAATTTATTTTTGTTTGCTATTCAAGCAACGACCAAAATAAAATATAATTATAATTTTGCATAAATTAATAAGAAAGGTATAATGAAGTATGCGTAATTTCACGATTTTCTCTGCACATCTTAATCGACTAAGAATTATCGAATAATACATTACTTTACTGTAAATTTCAGTCAAATTTAACTGATTTCCATCAATATTTTAAAAACTTTCAAGGAATGAATACGTGCAAAACAGTTTAATAGAACAAGCTAGACTGACATCTGAATTTTTGTTTGGAATTTGGAATTCACATCACACTTCACCTTGCATTATACGAGAAAAAAGCGTCAAAATATAGAAAACAAATTATTTTTGTTTGCTATTCAAAGCATCCTGGTCACGTATTTTTCAACAACAATGGCTTTCTTTCCTGCATAAGACTTCGATCACTTCCTCCAATTCGTATTTTTCCTACCGATTTTTTCCGTAGAAAGATGTCGGTGTTGTTCCAAGGTTTTTTTTCTTCTTCTTTTTTTCAAATTTGCACATCGTATATATGCGAAATTTACTCTGAATCAGATGCTTTAAATGTAAAGTTGTGCAAACAATACACAGCAGTTTCACTAAAATTCTTAGAAAAATCATAGTATAAGGCTGTACTTCTCATACACTGGTGCGCCGTGAGAAGGCCTCAGGTGTGCCGCGATAATTTTCTGCAACGTGAACTCTTCTGCAGCAGATAATGTTAAAAAGAAAAATGAATTTTCGCTACATCTATAGAAGACTATTTACGAGTATGCCTATCCCAAATTTCTATCTTGCAAAACAAATATTAAAATTTTTTTTATTATGAATTATAAGAAAATATTTCGCTTTTTTGGCTATGATAGAACATGTTGTTTGCGTTATTAAATAAATTTAAAAATGCATCTATGACATGTGTTTATCAAATCATCGCAAGTTTAGTGTGCCCCGAAAATTTAATCATGGACTAAAATATGCCGTGGGGTAAAATAGATTGTGAAAAATTGGCATAAGGAAATATTTAGTATAAATAAGCTCAATGATTCATTTAGCTAACTGAGAAAAATCTTTGAACATGATTAAAAAAATATATATATACATTAAAAGGCATCTTATATATGTACGATTATATATATATATATATATATATATATATATATATATATATATATATATATATATATATATATTATCATTAGAAATTTAGTGTACCACGGAAGTTTAACCTTGGGTTCAAGTGTGCCGTGAGGTAAAATAGATTGAGAAATATTGCTATAAGGGAATATGTAGTATAAATAAGCTTGATGCTTCTTTTATTTAACTGAGGAAAAGCTTTGTACAGGATGTTAAAGGGCATTAAAAGCCTTTTTAATGCATTTAATGCATTTTTATATGCCTCTCCTTTATGCCGTTATCTCGTTAAATATCACACTTTAAATTTAATGCCTTTAAATGCTTTAAAAAGGCATTAAAAAAGCATAATATTCCTTTGATATATCCATATATTTTATCATTATAAGTTTAGTTTGCCGCGGAAGTTTACCAATGGATTCAAGTGTTCCGTGAGGTAAAATAGGTTGAGAAATATTGGTTATAGCGCATAGAAAATAAAGTGTGGTAATCGGTTAATCCAAAATTGCTAAAAATTGAATCCGATAAATGTCCAATGAGGATGAACAATAGATGTCGATCGCAGCGACATCTGGTAGCTCAAACGTAAATATTGTATAAGGATTGAATTGAGAAAACGTTTCAGTCGATGAAGACCAAGCAGATGTCGCTGCGATCGACATTTATCATTCAGCATCGTTAGACAGTTATCGAATCCAATTTTTTAGCACTTTTTAAAGCATTATTGGAATAGCCAGTTGTCACACTATCTTTTAGAAGCTATACACATTGGTATAAGGGAATACTTAGTATAAATAATCTGAAAGCTTCATTTACCGAGAAAAATCTTTGTAAAACATTTTTTAAAAAAATAAATTTAAAAAGGCATCTATTTTTTTTTACATATATATATATATATATATATATATATATATATTATCATTAAAAGTTTAGCGTACTGCAGAAGTTTATTCATGTGCTCAAGTGTGCCGTGAGCTAAAATGGGTTGGGAAACATCGGTATAAGGGAATAGTTAGTATAAATAACTTCAATGCTTAATTTAGTTCACTGAGAAAAAGCTTTGCACATGATTTTTTTTTAATGTACCAGTGACAATTTCATTCATATATAAACTGAATCAGTTAGTTTAATGATACACATTCAAACTGTGATATTTAACGAGATAACAGCATAAATGAGATGGTTAGATAAGCATTGATATTTGCTCCTCCGACAGAGTGGAATTTTTCTTCTTTTTTGTGTCGATTCTTTTAATATAATTTAGAATCTATATTAACTGAATCTCCGATTGAATTTTGTTTAAATATTGTTATGTTTTATAAAACATCAGAATGATAGGTTTATTTAGCAAATTTTAATGCATTTCACTTATATTAATTATATTTCTTTTTGATATAAATCGCCTATAACACCATTGTAGTTTTTACATATTTTTTGCTTTACTTTTCACATAACATGTGTAAAAATTGTGACGATATATATACGCTTCACGTCGAAAAAAAAAATCAAATTTATATAACTGAAACATATGAAAATAAAAAAATTGTAAAATAAACATATGATTCTAATCTTGTATAACACAAGCAAAGGTATTTATTTATTATAGGTGCCTTGGCATAATTCAGTCTTAATAAAGTGCGAATTTGCGCCAAATATTATAAACAATGATGAAAGCAAACCTGCAACCAATGAAAAAATGTATAATCTTATATTTCTTATTTACGTTATATATTTTTTATTACATTATTATACGACTTATTTATGTATACATTAAACAGATTGCTTCTCAACACATGTATTAAATGGTGTAAAAATAAAACAAAGCAGCCGATCACTCGAAGATCATCTGCGCTCTAGTGTCTACTCTTTTAAATACATGCATTTTATAATACACGAATTTAAACATTATAGTTATAAATACTATACATAAAAGCTTCTCCACTTAGGACTGGGTACTTTGAAATAAAATATATGTACACATCATAAGATATTTTAGAAATATGAAAACAGAGGTATTTTTTTAGCATCATGCATATAAAAACCTTTGCATACACACAATAGTTATTGGATACTCTTTAAAATTAAAAAAGTGATACATATTATGTTGAAAGTATCTACACCATTCATAATTATAAAAAAATATATATTTTTGTAATTTTCAGCATCGAAAATTTCTTTATATACACAATTGTAAATTTCAGAGCTCGGAGATACTGCAGTAACTGAATCAAAAGATCTAAAAACACACATACAACTGACTATAGCTAAAAACTGGCTTTGACAAATCTAAGCAATTTTTTTCAAAAAGTTCGACCACGCGCTTTATTTATAGTTATTGAAAAGCTAACCGATTAGGAAATTGTATACGCTTAAATGTAAAAAGCATATTATTGTCTGATGGAATAACTGGTATTCGAGGGATGAGAAAAGTTTAATTAATATTGGAATAATTTTCCTTTTTTGCTTCAATAACATTATTCTGCAAGTTAATAACTAAGTCTTGCACCATTGCACAGACCTTTAGAAGGTACTAAATTTCTTATTAACATTGTTATAGCTCCTGGCTTTAATTTCAGTTTATGAGGTGGCATTCCAGTTGGTGTTAAACTATTTAAAAGTTCTTTAGTACATGAAAGTTGATCTTGTGGATCTTTTATAATGATGGTGTCAATGCTTTCATAAACTCTTTCAGTTCCTGGCATACATTGTAAAACACGATTCTTAATTTCAATTGACAAATTGTTTGTCACTGTTAGTATGGCTCGTCCTTTAAGCTTTTGAGGTATCACTGTCTTAAAATTGATGTCGCTGAAAAGTTGCTGCATTGGATCTTGTACATCAGATATAAAAATCCAATGTCATTTTTAAAATGTAAATGAAGGTTGCCACAAAGTACTTTTGAAAATTTTGCGTTTCTCACCAAATTTAGCGTTTCTCACCAAATTTAATCTTTCCGTTTTCTCTCTATCGCCATGGCCCCAATAATAAAGAGTACACATTTAACTAATATTTAAACAAACATGAATGTGAAAGGCAATATATATAGATCTTATATTAAAATATTTAAAACATTTTTAATAATTTTTTGACTTTATTGGGCGGCAAAAAATTAATGCCTATCTATCCCTAGCGTTTGGAAAGCAAACTTTTGTTTATACACTACACATCTTCGCTACTCTTCTTAATTGATGACAATATGATTAGCTATTCGGAGTCCATCAGAATTTAATCTAATCAATGCTTCGCTTTGCGCAGATATTTTTTCAAGGATATTGCTTGATTAGGTTGAATCTCTAGCTGCATAATGAACTAATCTTTAATCTGTATTAAGATTAATATAAAAGAGCCTAGTTAGGACCAAAACGAAGGCACAAAGAACATGAGGTACTGTTAATAAGCAATTTTATTTAATACATAATGCTGAAAATCTTACTTTGAATTACTTGTTTCGAAAGAACCTAGCTCGTTTGCCATTGATCAGTAATTCTTTACAACTTGGTTTGATTATATGAAAGATCGGAATTACAACAGAATAGTTACTGTTAATTACGAAATAGATTTGGTTGAATGGCAGTAAAATAAAAGTTTCTTAGAAGTCTTAAACTTATATAATATGGATTCTTTAATATCGTTAGATGCTATTATTAATTACATTACGCTTAAAACGATTATAACTGACGGATACGCATTTATTCAAAACCACAATCATTCAAGCCTACAGAGGAAGGAGTTAGAAGGGATATGACAGTTAAATTTAGAAGAATTTTAAACGGCACAGCAACAATGTCTTATCATCTCCAGAATTCTTCTAAAGCGAATTCCTTTTTCTTTCTTCATTTAATTATCTAGAATTAAAAGTTATTCCTGGAACATTTGAACTTTTGAAGGAAGGAGGAGGAGCTTTCCCTTTTCCCGTTTGTTTTAGATCTAGCTAAGACTGAACGTGGACGACATATTGTTTCTTTAATTTAAATTAGTGACATCACCTTGTTTTGCACTAGAGGTCTAACACAAACTGGGGCATTGGCTGGACTTATTATTATTATTATTATTTTACCAAAGACTCGTACTGGGTCTGGACATCATTTTTTCCGGTGCGGGAATTTCTTTTCTAAAATAAAGTGATATTTTACATTTGTTTAACGGATTATTTACAAATTAATTGGAGCTTATTATATATGGCTTATTATCTACTGTAGCTTATTTTATTTTATTATTATTATTACTATTTTGTAGCGCTTCAATGTTATGGTAATGTCAATCACCCTTTCCTTTCATTCTAAGTAAAATTATTTTTTGAATGAATTTATATTTTAATGTATTTGTTTGAATTATTAATTATTCAAGCATTGTTATTCCGTATTCGATTGTTTATGGACATATAATCTGAAAAAAAATCTGCACTATAATAACTTTCATTGATATGCATGCACTATTCTTTTAAAAGTAATTTAATTGCAAGATAATAATATTGTTAAAAAAATACTGAATTTTTTTGCAGGAATTGAGTTAAACGGAGCCGGAATGAGTGGGGTCGGTTCCGATTTCTTTGATATTTACTCGTATAAGACCATTAGTTGAAAAATAAAATAAAACGACTGGGCTTGGGCAGAACTTACGCTAATACAACCAGGCCGGGCCCCAGACCTCTTTTGCGAATTTTAAATAACAATTTTAATAACCTATTATAATAAAATTGCAAAAAAATTCTTAAGCTTTTGCTGCATACTGTCCACCACAGTGGTCAAAAATACTTTTTTTTTCCGTACCAAACATATTTCATTGACAGTTCCTATTCAAAGCTTACGCTACTCTGAAATATCTATGCTTTCAGTAGAAAAATTGAGATACCTCCACAACAACGTTTAACTTATTTGTTGAGATATCAGCAATATGGATGTCCCTTCAGAATGCCGGCAAGTTGTTCCGCATGAACTAAAATGTTTCTAAGCCTACAATAATGCTATTTAAATGGTATTTTGTTTATTAATTAATGTTTTTAGACTTCTTCACTTAATGCATAACTAAAACACAAGTATAAAAATACTTTCTTTGTTTTGTTTTAGACTTTAGTAGACAGGCTGTAATTAAAAAATAAAAATACAATTTTTATGCATAAAATATTTTTTTCTCTCATTATGTATGACCCCTTTAGTTAGAAAATAGAAAATTTAATGTTGGAGATTTGCCAGTTTTAAAGTACACAACAAAGGGTTAAGAACACCATAAAATTAAGAAATGTGCAAGGCCTTTCGAAAAAAGAAAAAGTTCTTTCGAAAGGCATTACACATTTCTTAACCCTTTCGATCACCACGTTGCATATCTGCAACATTCTCAAAAGTTAATGTTACTTATACAGTGGGTTTTAAAAGACGATTTTATTTATTGCTGCAGAACAGTCAATATAAATTATTCATCAAATTCTCAACAGACTGAGTTAATTTTTCATGCCAAAACTTATTTATCATTTGAGCAGTTTCCCATTGTTCTTGCTAAAATAAACTTCGCAAATTTCGTCAAATTAAAAAAGCTGGAGACGTCCAAAAATAATTTTTTTTTTACAAAGGTAAGTCCGTATACTTTACAACTTTCTATTAGAAAATTGACAATATTTATGAGAAATATGTAATTTTCTGTTTATTGCATATGTGAAAAAAGCACTTTTTTGTCAATATTTTTTTTTATTTTATGTTCTAAAATTTTTAATTATTTTTTTACATGATTAAAATTATGTATTCTAATATATGAGTAAATATTTTTCAAAGCGGAGTTCTTGAGTCACAAAGGATTAATTTAATGGTGTTCTTAGGTTTTTTTTTTTGCCTTTATTTGTAAGTCCTACCAGTTTGATCAACATTTTGAAATTGCAAACATATGTCACAAATCCTATAATCAGTAAAACAACCTTCCCTAAAAAAAAAATATGTAAACAATTGGCATGTTTTTTTAAATCTTTTTGGCTTTGTTTTAAACTTTGGAAACTCATATCAGTTAGCTTTTTCATTTAAATTATTGTTCTGCGATTAAATGTTTCATAAAAGGGTTTAAAAATATTTTTTTCGAAAAAATAAAGGAATATAATATTAATTATTATTTCGTGAAAAAATTTCTTAAGATGATTAAACTTATTAAATTGTAAATGGCGACACGAAATATAAAGGGGAAAAAAGCATCAATGAAAAGTTATAAAAAACTACTTTTCTTGTCTATCTATAAAAAAAAAATAGTACGATATGATTTATAAAAATTGGTATATGATCATGGATATATTTTCAATATATATATACGTATTTGGTAACACTAATATCTACTTTTTATAAATATAATTTTAAAAATATAATTTAATTATTTTAAATATTTTTTCTACCTAGTTCTGGCAATTTACTTAATATGAGAATAATTTGGTAGATTACAAAGAATTTAAATTATTTATAAACAGCAGGTAGCTATTTGTAAACAATAGGTGCTAGGAATTAATCAAAGGCTAAATTAGCCAGTATTACAGTTCTGGATAAATAAAAAAGAACACCCTGCTTTCAGTTTATGAGACTAAAAATCATAATTGTCATAAAATACTAGTTATTCTAAAACTTCTACCTTTTTACATTCTTTTTTTTTCTTCTTATTTATTTATTTATTTTTTACATTTTAGAACATAGTTGAAAAATGTTTATGAATTTGGCTTGTCTGTCCGTGTGCCCGTGTTCTAACTCACAAATATACTCTGATTGACATATAATTTTTATATGTTAATGAGGTTCACTATAGACATTTTTCTATTAAAAATGAAGTGTGTAGCATTTATAGTTCGTTTACAAGCACATGCAAAATAATTTCGTTACATTATTGCCTATGGGGAAAATCGTTTGCGGTGTATTGATATCTTATTTCAGCGTATGAAAAATATATATTGAAAATATCTGCCTGTTTCATAATATCTGCCTGATTTTCCGTTCCTGTTATTAATTTCACTTTGAGTAAAGCTACTACTGCAATCAAGAAATTGAAATGCATATGTAATATTTCCAATGTATGAAGCAGATTAGACAAAATTCTAATTCTACAAAAAATACATCAAAATATTTTTTTTTAATTATTATAAACTGTTTTCTGAAAATTATTCTAAATAATTTTATAGCTAAATTAAACGTATTCTGTAAAACGTAACATAAAAATGCTACAATTAAATACTTTTATACATTAATCGTAATTGTCTGCTCCCATACATCATATTTAATTTAGCTGTTTTTCTTTGGTACATTTATTTACTTAAGTTAGAGGTAGGCAGTTTACCTAGAAGACATAAAGCTGACAAAATCTATCCCAGATATTTTCCATTACAAGGAAGGTCCCCGAAATTAAACGAGACTTGGGTAACTCTGGAAGAAATAACAGTAAAAATAAAGCTGGTTTAGGGTACTAAAATAGTAATAAAGAAAAAAGGTGCACTCGAACGAAAAGGCTTATTGCAAAAAGAAGATAGCTCAGGATGCTACAATGACCTATTATATTGATGAAACGTAACAGAATATGCCTCGTTTGAACAAAATAGATTTAAAAAAAAAAATGAAAAATATATTCATAATAAAAAAGAAAGACTAAAAAAATAAAATGACAGCCATATTTTAATGTTAGAGATTGATTTAAACATATAAAAATACATAAAAATATATCACGACTGTTTAACACCTAAAAAAAATATATATTTCATCTTTTTAAAAAATTTCGGAGAAGAATATTATTTAGCGTAATTTCAATCGTATTCACTTCAATATTATTGGTTCTCTTGGAATCTTATTATTATGTTATATTTATAAAAAATGAAATTTTTTTTGACAGGTTAGCACCAAAGCGTCGTATTTTATAGTTAACATGATATTATGATTAATCTTCCGTAATCGGATCTATAACCATACAACATATTGAGCACAAAACACACATCCAATTGAAAGGGCATTATTGCCATGATGGCAAAGTAGTAGGCTTAAAAGTAGACCCAATTATCATAGATTAATGTAAAAAAAAAGGTATGAGAACATATTTTAACTTGCTCTAGTCAACTAATGGGTCATTGTAGCAACTCATCTGTCACTAGCTACTTTTCATTATTGTAGCAAACGTTCATTGTTGAGATGATTTAAAAAATAGTCATGGTTGAAAAATATTTAAAATTCCGTAAAATGTCACTAAAAGATGTACGCTTTTAAAAGAAATTTTATTTAAAACTACATCCTCCCCCGCCCCCCCCCCCCCCCCCCTTACCTATTCGATAATGTCATATTTAAAATTATGCGATGCTTAAAAGTAATGTAAGAGCAATAAAAGCGAAAGGCATAGCACCTGTCATTGCCACCATCGTTATCAATTTCTAAAAATATTTACTGTTTTTTAGGAATTGTCCTATATTGGACTAATATTTTTTGAGACGACAGGAAAGTCAGCAGTGAAAGAAATAGGACTTTGTCGCTAATAAGAACACTGCCTTACACGATTATCCCTCGATAATAAATATGTGTAAGAAATTAATAACACTGATATGGAATTTACGATGTATATAATTGATTAAATGCAGAAGAAGATTAAAAAAGAAAACTTCATAATACACAGAAGATTCAAAATAAAGTTAGAATTAGAAAAAAAACTGGCAAAAATTATAATAACAATAAAAACACGGATTATTATTATTTTTTTTTAAAGTATAAAAGTAAAAATAGTTTTTTTAAAAAACATTCTTTTATAATCATTCAATATTCATCTTGAAAATCACACCTAATTTTTTTGTACTGCAATTCATGTTTTCCTCTACAATACATAAATTTGGCGTGGGAACCGAACTCCATTATGAAAAATTCACTGCATTTTTTACGATTGGTATATAGCGCAAGCAAGTGAATTTATTAAAAAATATACGAGGAAAAATCATTAAGTAAGTCACAAAAGATAAATAAATAATAACTTACAATGATATTCACTTCAAAACTATTTTTATTTCTCAACATATTCTCCACCAATATTTATGCACTTATATCACCGTTTTATCAGTGACCCAACACCAGCTGCATAACATTCTTTGGGTTGCTGTCTCAGCCACATTAGTACTTCAAATTGAACATTTTCATCATCTGTGAACATCATCTTGCAACTTCTTCAACATTCACCATGCAGCTTCGACTTAGCTCCAAGCGATTTTCATCTGTTTAGTCCACTAAAAACCATCTTGGAAGCAAGATGATGTTCACAGATGATGAAAAGGTTCAACTTGAAGTCCTAATGTGGCTGATACAGCAACCCAAAGAATTGTATGCAGCTGGTTTTGGGGCACTGATAAAAAGGTGATATAAGAGCATAAATATTGGTGGAGAATATGTTGAGAAATAAAAATAGTTTTGAAGTGAATATCATTGTAAGTTGTTATTTAATTATCTTTTGTGACTTACTTAATGACTTTCCCTCGTATATCTTTTTATTTGTTTCTGTTTTAATATAGAGTAACACGAAACAAAAAAATGAAACATTATTTAAAATATCTTTTTACTATTCCTAAATAGATTTATCAAAGTATAATTAATTAATATTAAACATTGATAAAAGTGTATTTTTTTTTAATATTACACTCTTCATTTTTTATTTATAATTTATTTTCTACTTTAAAAAGTTTCATTGTTGCAGTTTCACAGCCATTTGGCCTACTTTGGTTAGCATTTATTGGCGTATAAATAAATCCATTGTTGTTTCAACTCTTATACAATTGTACAAGTTACAAAGAGTATTTGGCGATTTATCACCTGTGGTGGGCTAACGACAAAATGCATTAAAATTAATGCATTAATTTATAATTAAGTTCTAAAAATATTAAAATGTTGTTTTGTCATCGGAAACACACCTGTGAACGTACTTTTTATAATTCTAACATAACAGGAAGTGGGATAAAATTCGATTACAAAATTCCATCTTTACATACAAAAACGAGGTTGAGTTAAATAAAAGAAAGTTTAAAAAAAAAAAACTTATTTTAAGTGATTGTTTCTTACTTTTTTTCACTGGTATTTATTTACTATACGCCAATTGGCGTATTTAAATCAAAATTGTTTGGCACACAAGTTTTTTTGCTACGGAACCCTTTATTATTATCCACATTCACTTTAAATCCCATTGTTGCCAATAGTTTTGTCGCAAACGTGACCTGGTGACTCGTCATTAAACAACAATCTATGTTATAAAGCCCAAACATGTCCGTCAGTAACACTGATGTCACATCGACCGTAGAAACGATCCGATTTATAAATTGCTCGTTTACTGCAATTTTTTTAGGTAGCTTTCAATACAAAAATGTATAAAGCTACCTATTGCAGCCGTTCGGAGGAAAGCAGTTCCGGAAAATTTCGATATATTTTCACCGATCATGACCCCCAGACCCCAAAACCACCCTCCGTTCAAATGTTGATTTATATATATAGATATATCCATATATATATATATATATATATATATATATATATATATATATATATATATATATATGACCTATGTCATACGATAACGCTCGTATTTATAAATCGATTTTGATGAAACTAATTGTGTGTATTAAGGTCACCAATGTCTCGACCGAGTTCGTTGGCCAGCTTGGTCCACCATTTTGTTTCAAGATGGCGGCCATTTAAAAATTTAAAACTAAAATAAATATACAAAAAAATTAAAAATTAAAATTTAATTTTTAATTACGTTGTAGGCCTTGATACAAGGATTCCAGAGCATTTTTTGGTTTACCTCTATCTTAAAAAATGGCTGAGATAGAGCAGTTTGAAATTCTAGGGTGGCTGACATTTTGAAACAAAACAGCACATTAACGTGATTACTCGCAAATTATTTTCTTTCATTGTTGTAATAATTTTCCCAATCATACGCATAAAACTATATATTCATATACGTTAGCGCCAAAATTGGCGACATTGGCGGCAAAATTGGCAAAAAAATTAGCAAAATTTGTGACATTTGACGAAATATCGCCAAATTTGGCGACCAAAATAAGTCTTCATAAATGAAGCTAATTTGGCTATTGCTCAATGATTTGGCGAATTTCTTATTCAAATTCAGTATTAACGAATCTTTTGTAAACGTTTCTTTGCATTTTAAGTTGCTGTTTTCGTGTAACATTAGCTAAAATTTTAAAACGAAGATATAGGAAAGCTACCTTTTCCTCCCGGTACAGGCCGGAAGGACTTTTTAAACTTCTAAATATCGCACAATTTCATTTTTTACATCGTCGAAAGGGATTTTTTTTTTCAAATGCAACTTGTATAAAAACTGTATCTCAATTTACTTATGGTTTTATGGTTTTAAAATTAACATTGAAGCGTGATTTTTAAAAGAAATCTATCTCTATTGCATACAGCATATAAGATTAAACTCGTTTGCACTTAAAACAATATAAGAAGCATTTGTTTCTGGCTAGTATTCCATAACGAAATAAAACATAATTCCATAAATAAAATAAAATTAATAAAACACAAATTTAGCAGTTATGTAATCGAATCACGTGCTTAAAAACTGAAATTTTTAGAATAAAAAATGCTGCTGTAAATAGCAAATCTTTGACGATTTCTTTGGTTATTAATCCCTCGCATGCGGCTAATACGAAAATATCTCTTTAGTAAAATTTCAAATCTGTATTTGAACTAGTGGGTTATGATCGCTCGCCAACCCCGGTTTAGGCACAACAGGCTCTAAAATTGGCTAAAGGGGTCTGTTTTTAAAAGATTTACCTAATTACGGAATTTTCAATGATATTATCATGACCAGTGGGATTTTCTGTAATTTGGTTGTCATTTATTCACCTTTGATTGGGTGATTTTTTGATTCTTAAGATCGAACCAATCGCTGTCAGGAAAGCTGACGGCTGTTTTCGTGATTGATTAAGTAAGATCAATTACCCAATTGTAAATCAGATGATATAAAATGGTAAAGCAAAAAAAATGTTGCTGTCGCCCGGGCATTTATAAGAACGCTATAAGAGAATCACTTTAAATATGATGTTTTATATGCATTGTTTTAAATATGACGTAATTTTCACCATTGAATACTTTACACATTTAAATTATTTTAAAGTTTTCTTTCTTTCCTTTTTTTTAAAAAAATATTTATGTGTAAATATATTTATTAATTGAAAAGCATTTGTAAATATTATTATTTAGGATTTTTAAAACCTGGCAACAGTTGGTAAAATTATCAACATCACACGGACGCCGCAAAGTAAAATGAACGGTATCTTGATTACGAATGACTTCCACCGTAATCCATAACATGCATAATCGACATAATATACATTTTGCTTTGCAGCGGGCCGTGCGATGTTAATAAGAAGGTAAAAATTTAAACAGCTGGCAACTTGCCAGGTCATGCATACCTATTTCAGGTGAGCAACAAAAATCGTTTCTTAAGGTGGTTTCTAAAAAGATATTTTCCCCTGCTTATCAATTCGAAACTTTCATATTCAATTTTAAACATAAAAGCATGTTACTTGTGGTCAGGATTATTAAAGTGATTTGTAATCGAACTGTTTTTTACATTTTTAGATAAATGAATTACATCTTGATTTAGAAGCGATTGTGGTCTCGGGAGGCCAGCTTTTTCTTTCTTGAACTTTCGCGTTCGGAAATTCGGTTCAAAACACCAAATTTGACAGCATTTTCAGAAAAAAATTTCTGCCTTTATTGAAAAAAAAAACAGTTCTATTACACAGATTCTTAATATGCACACCTGCGAATTTGAAACATTTGTGAACTAAAAAAATAAATAAATAAATAAAAAGTGTCAGAAAGTAGTCAATTTAGATTTGAGAACAGCCCTATCAAATACTTAAGAACCTGTACTAGTCACCCGACGTTAATCGCAAGCTAAAGTTAACCTATGGAAGCGTTCTTTTCAAATTTCTCGTTAGCATTTCAATATGTTTTATTGTTTTTTTTTTTTTTTGTTTTTTTGCACATGACAGTTGAATTAGCTTAAGTCGATTTTTAACAAGGCCCCCCCTTTTTTTTTTTCTTTTTGATTTTGGCTGCCGGTTTTGAAAGTGAAAGTATCATCATATAAAATATCTGTAATCAAAATCCAAAAAGTACAGATTAAACTCACCTACACTATGCTAAAAATAAGAAAAAATAAATCATTTAAAAATATTGAAAAGCTAACGAGAACTTAGAAAATAATGCTCCCATAGGATTAACATTAGTTTGAGAGGTTTGTCGTGTGACTAGTTTAGGTTCTTAAGTAAATTTTTATTAAACCCTCGCTCTGTAGCTCCACCATGGAGTCTGGAAGCAACATCTTAACGTCCCTGTGTGAAGAAATGAGTCATATTTTGGAAAATATTGCTCATGATTTACTTTGGTAGTTGTTCTGAAGGTGTTACTTATGAGATCACCATTTGTGATGTTACGGTGACGTCCCATCAACTGACTGTGCTGTTAGGATTAGTATCATCATCATTTAATTTTCTTAAATTTACCTCAATTATTCCTCTTTGTTCATTCTGAGAAAAAAGAAAGCAACAACATGGCGTGCGTGATAGCCTTGGTTTTAGAGAATCTGAAACATTCCAGTTAGTTTGAAACGCACTGTAGGGAAGAAAGAATGGTTCACCGAATAGTAAACGCATTTTCATGGAGAAAAGGCCACCATCGCATGATGGCATGAGAAGTTTGAATAATTACTTTGGGTTGGAGAAGAAAATAGTAACAATTAAAATGGTTAGGTGTAAATGGAACTTGGATGCGTGACTGGATGGCGTGTAGAAAGAACTAGATTAAGAATTGAAATTATATCGCTCGAAAATCAATATTGCCATAAGGCAAGAATTTTCTAAATTACATTTTGAATAATATATTGCATTGAAAGTGAGTGCATTGTTAAACAGTCGAATGTTTGACCTTTTTGAAGCTGATAATTCGACAGGATTTTTTTTTTTTTTAAATACTGCTAATGTTATTTGATGAATTTTGAACTTTCACTATACATAATGTGCTAAAGTCATTTATCTACGAAATCTGTATTTCGGGAAAATGGTGCTTATTATAACTTTTCCACGCGAATGAAGTCATAATTTCTAAAATTAAATTTCGAATAATACATTGTTAAAAAGACTGATTTTGGATATACTTAGAAGATTCTGATAATTTTACAAAACTAATATGTATATCTATAACATATTGAATGAGAATAAATTTTAAAAAATGTTGCAGCTATTGAAGCCAAGCCAACCTGTAGTTTTATTGCCATTTTCTAGATTTTTTTTTCTTATTTTTTTTATTTTACAAAAATAAAATCTGAAGTATTTTAAGATTTTGGAATTGCAAAATTCTCTAATTACATGTCTACTGAAGGAATTATAGTTCGACTACCTATAATTTGTAGTTAAAAGAACATATATATACTAATAAAACAAAGTTTTGTTATGTGTGTTTGTTTGATTGTCTGCAATGGCTCCAAATCGAAATTACTTAGGTTTGAAACATGTGTATACTCATTTCTGTAAAAATGCACACACTCTAGAATAAAACATCATGTGCTTCTATTTGAGTACGTCCTTGTTTCAAAAATGAGTATGAATTGACTTCTAAGTGCTCATTTTTGAGTATGTCTATGTTTCAAAAATGAGTTTGAGCTGATTCTAATCCTTTTTGAGTATGTCCATGTTTCCAAAAATGAGTATGAACTGATATCTATGTTACTCAGTTTTGAGTATGTCCATGTTTCAATATTCTGAGCATTTCTGTTATTTCAGAATTGAAAGCATTGAGTCGTCCTATTTGAAACAAAAAGTTCCATAACAAAATGAAAACATCGATTTATTGAGATTTGAAAGTGTCATTTTTCTAAGTGGTACATTTCATACGAGCTGTCATAAGAAATTTAAATTTCCTTTGGTGATATCTAATCATTATATTTCATATTATGTAATACTCTTGAAGCTAAATTTTATTAATCATTAATTAAAAATCATTGTATTAAATATCGAACCTTATTGTGTGTCTGTATCTCCCACACAAAACAAGAGTAACGTTATTAAAGTCTATGGTCAGCTATAATCCACCCTGATAGTTTTAGATATACAAGAAACACGGTAGTGCTATATTAAGATGTTTATGACAACTAGAGGCACGTCGACGAAATTAAGTCTAAATAATACTATTATGGCGATTTTAGCATAGAGGCTACCACATCCAACTTGTCATAAAAAGACAAATAAGAATTTGATAAAAACAAATTTTATGCTGTTTTGACTTTTCTTTCTGAACATATTGTCAGGTTTCTTAGAATCAGCTGCAAGAGTTGAAATCTATTCTTAAGGGATTAGCATATTGTATGTATTGTATATGTATCTATTGGGTACCGTTAAAGGCGTCCTTTAGAAAATCTTAATCCGAAGGGTGGCGGGTGGAACAGAATGAAAGAAGTATTTCCATTGCAATGTGGTCTTTCATAGATAAGAAAGCTATGGCCCTCTTTTGTTTAGGAAGACAGATGCGTCAAGAGGAAGGAAGCGTTGTCAGCGACCCTTGAAAATAAAAGAGCAGCCCCGTAGAGAGAGATAGCGGGTGCACTGGGGAATGACCAGAGGTGAAGTTAGTTCTAGCGTGGTGGCGAAGGGTGAAGGTTGCTCGAGAAATGAGCGCTGAGACCGGAGTGAGTTCGAACGCAGGATTGGAGTGTGTGAGATTAATAGAAATCTCGGTTCTGAATAAATGAACGTAGTCTAGCGGTACACGTAGAGCGTTTTCTGTAATTGTTTTGATTTAGTGTTAAACCGGAGAATTTACATCCGAGTTTAAATGTAAATAGTGTTAATAAATTGTTACTTTAACTTTAATTGAAAGAGTTAGGTTTTTCTTGAATATACATCAAGTATCGTGCCCGATATCACGTTTTCATATCGGTGGTGGTAGCATATCAAAAGACCGGATTTATTTCGAAGTTGTGTGGACGGAGAAGTGGAATCCGACAATGGTGGCAGCGGTGGGATCTGAATCACCGAAGACCAGTGCCAGTTAACCGTGTTACAGAGAGTTTGTGCCGGATCGCCCAGCGGAAGTGTTCGTGCCCTATCGTCGTAGACTAGTGCCAGATAGCTGTGTTACAGAGAGTTTGTGCCGGATCGCCCAGCGGAAGTGTGTGTGCCCTATCATCGTAGACCAGTGCCAGCTAGCCTTGTTACAGAGTGCCTTGCCGGATCGTCATTACAGTGAAGTGAATTAGTGGTGGTGTTAGTGTAGTGTTGTGCGTAGTGTTTTTTGTGCATTGTGAAGCAAGGTGCAGTGATTGTGGCCCGAGAGTGCAAGATTTACCCTGTGGAAAAGTGAGCAGAGAATTGCCCAGCGAATAAAGTACGAGGTAAGGTGTTTTGATCATTTTACTTTACTGACATTCTCGAACCTACTGTTTTTTATTGTGTATAATTTATGTTAATTTATGTGCAATATAATAATTGGTCTAAATCAAATGAGATATTAACAACCATTTTACACTATTGTTTTAAGAAAAGGATCTTATATTAATTACTAGAAGTGATTTTCTAATTGTTTTAAACGGATAAGATTAATGATTAAAATGAATGCATTGTGTTAATAGTTGGAAGGAATAATTGAAATTTCTTAAATTTAAATTATTATTAAAGTAATATTTAAATTAAGTGATATTGTTTGCTTTAAGTTTGAAATATTGATAGTAAATGAGGAAAGGAAATTTGTGTAGAATTTAAATTAAATTGAAATAACCTTCAAGGAAGAACTGAAGGCCCAGAGAAAAAAAAAGTGCTGTGATTTACTTTTTAATGTGAGAACTAATTTTGAAATTGAAATATTTTATTGAGATTAAATTTAGGAATTTATGTGTATTTCATGCAAATTTTTGTTAGGTGGATATTTTTATGTAGTGATTGGCATCAGTGTTTTATTCAAATTGCAACGTATCAGTATTATTGTGTAAATTGTATTTTATTATTTAATGGTATAAATTTAAAATCTGTATTGCATAATAGTCAAATTGAGATTATTGTTACTGTGTTATTGGAAGCAAGTAGTGGGGTACCATTCTTAAAGGAAATTTATCATTTTATTATTACTTATTTGAAATATGTTAAATAGTATAATGTGTGGAGGTAATTTATGAGGGTAGGATTTGAGGAAGTATAAATTTGATATTGTGCTTAAGTATTATTGTAGGGTGGTAATAATTATCAGTAGAAGGTATGGCTTTCTTATTAAAATTAAAATGGATGGATCTGCAGGCGATGTGTGAAGAGTTAGGGATTGAAGTCTCGGAAGATGATACCAGGTTTAAGCTTAAGAAAAAGATAGTGGAGAGCGGCGAATATGAAGAGGGGGCCGTTATGGAATTATCTAGTACTATTGTTACGGAACGGTTAGAACAAGAAAAGTTGCAACGAGAAAAGTTAGAAAAGGAGGAAAGGTTAGACCGTGAGAAGTTAGATAGAGAAGAAAGGGCTGAAAAATTGAGATTGGAACATGAATTAGAGTTGGAAAGGATAAAAATTCAGAGTTCGGCTAATAATTCTAATGGGAATAGAGAATCTAGTCATGAGAGTAGCCTAGAGAAATTGATTAAAAGTGTTAAAACTTTGTCTATCAAGGTTCCAGAAGGGACTGAGGGATGGAATCTGTTTTTTAGCAGTTTAGAACGAGCATTCCAAACAAAAAATGTACCGGAAAACCAGCAGGCCGAAATTTTACTAAATATGTTAGGAGATAAGGCAGATAATTTGTTAATCTACACTACTAGGGAACAAATTGAGAGTTATGAGAAGTTAAAGGAATTAGTTCTAAGGGAACACGAGCCGACTCCGAAGGCGTGTTTGGAAAATTTCAAGAAGGCTAGAAGGAATCAAAATGAAACTCATGTATTATTTGTGTCACGTTTGATAGCAACGTGGGAAAATTATTGTAAGATTAGAGGTGCAGATACGTATGAGAAGGTTAATCAGTTAATTGTCACGGATAAGTTGTTAACTACTCTAGATGAGGAAACCGCGACGCATGTTGGATTAACTCAGCACAGTAATTGGTTAGAAGTTTCTAAAATTGCTAAGGAATGTGATAATTTCTTTGATGCTAAACAAAAATCTTATGCGGTAACTTATAAGGGCTATAAAGGTAAAGAGAGGTACGTAAATAATGGAGATTCTAGAAGGGAAAAAGATGAGGGAGTTAGTAGTAATTGCAGACAAAATGGGAATAATGAAGTTAGTCCATTTTTGGGTAGAAAACCGGAATATAGGAAACCTAACGATGCGACGCCTATCTGTTTCAAATGTAATTTACGAGGACATGTTCAGCGATTTTGTACAAAAGGAAATAATGAGGGAAGTAATCAAATTAATAAACGACAAGAACCAAGGGCTAGTATCAATAATGTCTCAGTGCGAGGAATTGAAGAATTACCAAGGGAAGCGAGTATGGCAAGAATCGGAGTAAGAGGGAATTGGAGAGCTAAAGTTATTGGAGAGAAGTTAAATAATCTCGAGAAAGTGGAAGTTAGTGTAAATGGAAAGATAACAAAAGGATTGGTGGACTCTGGTTGCCAAATTAGCGTCGTTCATAAAGATTTAGTACCAGCAGAAAAATTAAGAGGGGCTGGGAGCATCTATTTACAAGGGATATTTGGTAAGGCAGTCAAATCGCCGTTAATTCAATTACCTTTAGCTATTCCAAAACGCGGTCAAACTAATGTAATTCATCAGGATGTACTTTGCGCGATAATTGATAATAGTAAGGAACAGGTAATTTTACATCCTGACGTGGCTAATGAATTATCAGGGTTAAACAACGAGAAATCATTAAGAGAATCGGTAGAAAGGGAATGTAAGGAAGGTAGTAGGGATAAAGTGAAGGAAAGGGAAAGGATTGGAAATGATAAGAGTGACTGTTATGCCGTAAAAACGAGATCGGTAAATTTACAAAGTCATGAGAAGGAAAAAGCCGAGGTAGAGAAAAGTAAGATTAATCAAGTTACGGAAAGTAGTTTAAATGTAAATAGTGTTAATAAATTGTTACTTTAACTTTAATTGAAAGAGTTAGGTTTTTCTTGAATATACATCAAGTATCGTGCCCGATATCACGTTTTCATATCGGTGGTGGCAGCATATCAAAAGACCGGATTTATTTCGAAGTTGTGTGGACGAAGAAGTGGAATCCGACACATATAGATAGATAAAAGTAAATAAATGTGTATAAACATCACTTTGCTACAGTGTACCGCCCCCCTGAATACTAGACTTGCGCGCTTATCAAAATGGCGGCTGTCGCAGGCGGATTTATTTTTTTCAGTGTTTGAGCTTTCCCTCGAACTCTAACTTCAATAATTTCTAAAAGTTTTCTTCACCTAGTTTTTCTGAGATCAAATAAGTCAAAGAAAACTTTTAGATATTATTGGTGCTGAAGTTCGAGGGACCGTACAATTGCTGAAAAAAAAAATCCGCCTGCGGCAGCCGTCATTTTTGTCAACGCGCAGGCCCAGTATTCAGGGGGCGGCGTACCAGTGTTAAAAAATTTCAGCAAACTCTCCGGTCATCCGACCGTTTAAAAAAATAACGGTTACTTGACTATATTATGAAATGTGTCTGACCATATTATTGACTATATTATACACAATTGATCGGCAATTTATGACCCGCGGGTCACCGAGTGACCCATTTCATAATTTCAAGTGACCCACTTAAGTTCCGAAAAAAGTATAAAAAAATAAAATTCTATTGAAGAAATATTTCGAGTTTATTTTGGAGCTATAAAAAGGTTCAATTTTAATTCAGAAATTCCAAACTATTAAATAACATAACAGAAAATTGCACTTATTTGTTATAATGGATATATGCTTGCATCAAGGGAGCCATTAAAGATAAAGTAAAGTTCATTCAGTTATGTTTCCTTTTATAATAATAATAATAATTTTATTTTTTGTGTTTAAAGTTTAAAAAGGCGCATGATGATTATTTCCTCAATAAAATTTATCTTATTATTCACTGAAAGAAGTCTGTTTTAAAATGAAAATACCACTGACCCGAAACTTCTTCTTAATACACATATTTTGGTTGATTGTGACCCGCTGTCGAAAAAGGTTGCCGACCCCTGTTATACACTGTTAAAGAGTTGTAGCAAACTGCCCAGTCATTTGACCGTTTATATGAAAAATGGTTACATAACCATAATTTAACTCTACTCTGACTATAATATGGACAGTATTATAGTCAGAAAAGAGTTTAATTGCAGTTACGCAACCGTTTTCTATAAAAACTGTCAAATGACTGGACAGTTTGCTGCAAATTTTTAACAGTGTGGTCAGAATAAAGATACATTATGGTTATGTGAATGTTTTCTCTAAAAACCGTCGAATGCCTTTACAGTTTGCTGCAAAATTTTAACAGTGTACGTGCATATTTCTTCGTATCTCACTTGATAGTTATGATTTTAAAACTAAAAGATTTTAAATTAACATTTTTTATTTATTTATTATGATGTTCATCACAAAGCATAAAATTCGTTTGGGACAAAACCCTACTTTATGCATACACATCCTTTGTCATATATTTTTTTTAATTTATGGGCACAACATGATAATTATCATATTTTATTTTAATATCATTTATGTGAGTTAATACAACGAAAAATAACGTATGAATGACAATTTTAAAGAAATAAAACACGCTATCCAAGATGTAAACAGAAAGAAGCAACTTTCTGGGTAGCTTAACTTATCTGATAATATAAGCAATACAACATTTTCAGGACCATTTGCAAGAAATACAAAAATAATAACCAAAAAAGACAGTTTACTAAAAAAAAGTAGATGAATAGTATGCATGACTTACCACTTTCAGATGATTAGAAATTTCCTGAAAAAGAAAGAAGGAATTAGTTACGAATTTAGTTAAATCTCATTGAAATATATTTAGTACATTTAAAATGTTTGTATACCATTTAGAAAACATTTTTTTCATGTAAAGGACTTACAATACAATTGATCATATAACATTACCTACATTAAGAATAATTTTCATGCCATAGAATAAAAAACACTAACATAAAATAAAAGAACATAAAGACTTGATATTATGGCACATAACGAGCTGGATTTGCCTATTAGGCTGTTTGTTCGGTGTATCTTTATTTGACTGAAATTAATACAGTTATCATAAATTAAGATTGAATCTATGGTTTATTTTGAAAATCTGAAGAATTTATCAATTTCTGTTAAATACCAGACTAAACATTAAACTTAAGGTTGTTCCCAAATCTCAACTGGCTACTTTCTGACATATTTCTAAATTAATTATTGTTCATAAACGTATGAGAATGGAAAGTGCTTATTCAAAAACTATGTAATCGAAGAATTTTTTTAATTTTTACTTAAAAGAAGAAGATATTTCAAAAAATAGCTGTCAAAGTTGGCCTTTTAAACCGAATTTTTGGACGCAATAGTGCAGGAAAGGAAAAAACTGCCATCATGATACAAAAATTGTTTATACCTGAAAATGCAATTCATTTATCGAAAAATGGAAATAAAATCATTCTAAATCACTTCAATAGTCATTTTGCAAGTATCACGCTTTTACTTTTAAAAATGAGTCCGTACATGTGTCAAAGTTTCGCTTTGTTGAGAAGGGACAAAATATTTTTCCAGAACCGCCTTATAAGTTCGCGTAATTACTCATTACTTAAATTTACGCTTGTGTAACAAAATGGTCAACAACATTATTATAAAATGATTAATAACTAATCCAATGTTAAATAGCTATTCACAAATATATTTTAATAATAAATCCATTATAGGAAAGAAAAACATATATATTATTTCTGATGTCATCATCCCTTTTTCTACTCTCATACAAAACGTAGGACGATGAACTACACGAAACGTTTCTGAACAGGTTTTTGACATACTACACACACATTGCGTTAAAAAACGTTGTTTGATTAAAAATTGCACTTCATTAAAAATTAATGATAAAACGTATCAACAAATAATCTCAAAGATTGCAGTACTAAAACCTTGCACGGGTCGACTGGTATTTTAACAATAAATATATTATACAATGCCTCGAAAATATAATTAGTGTGTGTAAATTAAAGTTTAAAAAATGCTTTTCGTAGTTTAGAGGAAAATGATTACAAATTATTTCATCAAATAATATAAAATTATATTCATCATTTTTATGATGATGAATAAAATAATAATTTGAAAGTGGTCCAATACAATATTTTAATAATTGATTAATAAAAATAATTATTTATTGCTTAATTTTGTATTACAGTATTGCAGCCAAACTTACGCTTGTTTAAATAGAATACTCCTCAACATTAATATTGAAGTATGGACAACTAATTCAGATTTGAGAAAGATTGAATCAAATAATTTTAAATAATAAAGCTTTAAAAAAAACCTAGTCTGTTGTGGCCATCAAAAAACGTTTTTCTCTATAAATCAAATCGTCTGCAACGAAAATGTATTGATTAAAACGATAATTGATATGATTAATTTGAAAGTGATTCAATAAAATATTTTAATAATTGGTGAATAAAAATAATTATTTATTGTTTTATTTTGTATTACAGTATTGCAGGCAGACTTACGCTTGTTTAAATAGAATACTCCACAATATTAATATTAAAGTATGGACAACTAATACAGATTTGAGAAAGATTGAATCAAATAATTTTAAATAATAAAGCTTAAAAAAAAAAAAAAAAAAAACCTAGTCTGTTGTGGCCATCAAAAAACTTTTCTCTATAAATCAAATCGTCTGCAACGAAAATTTATTGATTAATAACGATAATTGATATGATTAATTTGAAAGTGATTCAATAAAATATTTTAATAATTGATAAATAAAAATAATTATTTATTGTTTAATTTTGTATTACAGTATTGCAGGCAAACTTACGCTTGTTTAAATAGCTCCACAAGATTAATATTAAAGTATGAACAACTAATTCAGATTTGAGAGAGATTGAATCAAATAATTTTAAATAACAAAGCTTAAAAATAAACCTAGTATGTTGTGGCCATCAAAAAACTTTCTATAACTGTCTCGGAAATCATGAAAAACAGAGTATAGCAGCGAAACCTAATATTCCATCTAAACCCAAACCTAATAAGTATCTATTTATTTGAAGGTCTAACAGAATATGAAATTTGGTGAAATTACGTGCATTAGATCTTGAAATATAGCTATCACGGAAATCGTGAAAAATGCAGCATAGCAGCGTCACCTGTTGAGCGGTTTACCTCAAAACCTAATTAGCATAAATTTGTGTGAAGGTCTAACTGAATCTGAAGTTTGATTAAACTCCGTGTATTAATTCTTGAGATACAGCGACCACAAAATTTGTGTCGCATACAGATAAATCCATCGAAAACCAGAAGTTGAAAATTTTCCCGAATCTGATACTTGTAAATATAGAAAAAAGTAAAAATATTTTACTTTCTACATTTAATTATTCTACAATGACTGTAGCATAATTAAATATTGCGAAAGCAAATGTTGAATGCTAAAAAGTTGTTTTTCTTAGCTTAGAGAAAAAATGATGAATTAAAATAATTTTCCATAATTTTTTTTCGTGACGAGGAATAAAATATTGATTGGATATTGATTCAATAAAATATTTTAATGATTGGTGAATAAAAATAACTATTCGACGTTTAAATTTGTGTTGCAGGCAAATTCACATTTATCTAAACGGAACTGTCAACTACATTAATAATTAATGATCAACAATTAATTCACAGTTGAATAAAATTCAAGCAAATATTTTTTTTTTCAGTAATGAAGCTTAGAAAAAGTATTTTAATAATGTAATTTCTTTTTTTTTTTACTATGCGTCAGAAAAATAATTAAATATTGTGAAAATAAATGTTAAAAAAATGCTTTTCCTAACTTAGGGAAGTCGATGATTAAAAATAACTATTAATAATATTTATGAGGCTGAATAAAATATTGATTGAATACTGATTCAATAAAATATTTTAATGATTGATGAATAAAAATAATTATTCATCGTTTAAATTTGTGTTACATTCTTGCAGTCAAATTTACGCTTATCTAAACGCAACTGTCAATAACATTAATATTAAACCAGTGGATCAGCGCGAGGATTTCGCACGTCAGTCTAATAGTTTTTAGCAATATCTAATATTTTTTAGATGCAGATTTAAACTTCTAACTAAAAAAATTGGTTAAAAATATCTGCAAACAACATTAGTCAAGCCAGAATATTATCCCATTTATGCCATCAAAGTTGCAATAAAAACTGATCGAAGGTAGCAAAAGACACGCACGAGGGAAAAAAAAAACAACAACAATGGTATTTTAACTGCGTTTAGAGGATGACGTCATCTGCTTCGGGAAAAACACGGGACAAAGAAAAATAAATTGAATACATATAAAATTTAATTTAATTTAATAGAACAAAGCATGCATTTTAGGCTGCACGTGAAATACCATAACTGCTTCGATCGATTGATGACGTCTGTTTTTCTAAACATTTGAATTTAAATTTTGCCTATTAATTATAAATATAAATATAAAATATTATTTATAAATATAAATATAAAATAAACCCGTGTCGATGCATCCCACTTTTTCCTTATGGTACTATTTTTTTATATATAAAATCATTGTTGAGCACGATATAATGCGGTATTTTATTTTTGCTTAAACACTGATTTGAGAAAAAAACCTTTCATTTAATTTATAAAAACAAAACTGGTTTAATTTTTAATTAACTGCAATTTTTAATCACAAAACATGTTTTAACGAAATGTGAGTGAACTATGTCTGAAGTTAGTTCAAAAACCTTTCTAATGATACCTCATTCATTGTTATACATTTTGTAAATGCAAAGAAAAAGGGATGTTCACAACAGAAATATATTATATATATTTGAGAATTAATCGAATAGATTATAAACAACTAATTGACAGTTGAATTGAGTTCAAACAAATATTCTTCCGATAATAAGGCTTAGAAAAAAATGTTTTCATGATATATATATATTACGATGCCTTAGAATAATAATTAAATATTGTGAAAATAATTGTTAAATGTTAAAACAATACGATTCATATCATAAGGAAATTGATGAATAAAAATAATTATTGGTCATATTTATGATGCTGAATAAACTATTGATTGAATATTGATTCAATTAAATATTTTGAAAATAAATTATAAATGTTTATAAAATGGAAAAAAATGGGTTTCTTAGCTTACAGAAAAATGATGAATAAAAATAATGATTACTCATTTTTATGATTATGAGTAAATATCGATTTAATTAAATATTTTTATAGCTGATTAATAAGAATTATTCATTACTTAAATTTACGCATGCCTAAACAGTATGGTGATCAACATTAATATTAAATAATGAACAACTAATTCCCTGTTGAATGGTGTAAAAAAACTATTTTAATAATAAGGCTATTAGAAAAAACTATTTTGACAATCAACTTATTAAACATCACCTCGAAAATATAATTAAATATTGTGAAAATAAATATTAAACGTTCACAAAAATAATGTGTTTCTTCACTAAAAGAAAATTGATGAATAAAAATAATTATGTTAGTAGTTATTTAAGTAAATAAAACATATCAGATTATCTACTTACTGAGATCTTATTAGAAAAATTTATTTTCTTAATATGAAAGATTTCTCTGCAATTAAATTCAAAATATGCGAGTCGAGATGCTTTCGCGAAATTTGATGCGCACTATTTTGATAGTTATAGTAATTATCGAATTAAAGAGTTTACATTAGCGTTCATTTTCTTAATAATAGGAAATATTCCTTTTCATAAACTTGAAAATTAAACACGGGGTGCATCACGTGATTAAAGCTTTTCAATTCAGGAAAATAATAGAAAATGACAGAACGTTGCAGACTTTATTTAAAATGACTCTCATTAATGGAATTATTTAGTTATCTTCTTTTATTTTTTTATTCACGTGTTTATTTGTTTAAAGAATATATATATATATATATTTTTTTTTTTCTTTACATTCTGAATATTCGATTAGTTAAAGGAGGGATGTTATTTAACTTTGATTATAAATATATTAATTAAAATTTCCGTTATCAAAATACATTGTTTTACAGAAAAAATAAATCATTATAAGAATAAGAAAGTATGAAATAAAAAAGATAGTTGGAAAAAATAATCAAATTATTTTGCAAAATTATTTCAGAAACTATTTTAACGGCTTTTAAAATCTCAGTTCAAAGTAATTATGCTAGAATTTTTTTAACTTTACAAATATTAGATTATAATTTTTAACATATTTTAAGTATATGCAATATGGTATACGATTTTTTTCTTCGTTTTTACCATATTCCAAGATTACGCTTGCTTATACATGTTATTTCTTACAATCTCGAAAATGGTTATTGTATCACCAGCATGAGAAAAGTAAGGTTGTTAAAGGAAAATGAGAAAATTTCAAGTAATGTAACTTCATTTCATTTGGTTAAAATAAATAAAGAAATAAATAAATAAAAATAAAAAAACAAAATCAAGCAATCCGACGCGGGCTACTGCGGTTAAAATGTCCGTTATACTGACCGGTATACAAAACGTAAATGAAAATAGTTTTTAATTGAAAACTTTAATAGATTTTTTTTTTTTTACATTTAGTACATTTCCTTACATTTACTACCAAGTGGCATCGGTTATTTCCGAAACATGTCATTTTTATAGCAATCTTTGTTATTCTGATTATTTCAGGGTTTAAGTGCGTAATTCGATTACATATCTGTTGTTTTATTTATTTATTTAATTGTGAAGTTTTAATTTCGTTTGACAGTTTAGGTATGGAATATTACACGGAAACAAACAAATGCTGAATTATTTACATTGTTTTGAGTGCTAACATCGTAATCGAGCTGTACGCGATTCAAATACATTTTAAAATAATTGTATTTGAAAATTATTTTAAAAACTATAAAAAATCTTTAAACTAAGATCCAGCTTACAAACAAATTGTGTTTGAAAGTACATTTGTATTTCTATCCGACGGTGTAAAAACTGAAATTGTGTGATGTTTAGAAATAAAACAAAATTGCAGTAAAAACAAAATTTATTGTTCAGGTCGTTGCCATCGTCAAAGTGACACCGGCGTTACTCACGGTTATGTTTTTGCATTATAATATAAATACATATTAAGAGCCAGGCAGAGAAAAAAAATGGAGGATAACACCTATGGTTATTTGAAGTTAGATATCATTTAACCCTGTTAAAACTATAGATAGTTGTAAGAATCGAGATAATAATTTAAAAGCCAAAGCTAGAATATGAATATTGGATGAGATTTCTTTGATTAAACTTTTTTCTGAACATGTCAACGGTAACAATAAAGTCTACAGTTATGATGATACAATAGCTGAAATAATAATGTTTTAATAAATACATTGGAACTATGAGATTTTCTTTATCAGAAATTGTATACTGACAAATAAATAAGTATAACAACAGAATATTTACTGGATGGTTCTATCACAAATAGAAAAAGTTGATAGGGCAATGAAGGACCAATGCTGTGTTATTGGCCAATGATAGTATATTTACCCCATAAGATGGAATGCAAAACGCATCGGAAATATCTCATCGAGATGCTCACAATCCATGATCGGCAGGATGAAATTTGGATGGTAACGCCGTAAGTTACTGGTGATATTTTTATGCTGCCATAAGTATTATGGTAATTTCATCTGGAAATGTGGTAGTTTTGATCGAATTTTATAACGGAATTTCTTCATCAAACATCACATGCCAGATAAGATATCATTACGCAGATACTTGATGAGTTTTGGATGAGATTGATGGCTGGCCAATTAAATATGTATGAATTGGTGCTGCTAGAATAAAAGTTAATAACTTTTGATTTAATATTTTCTTTCCCTTTTAGAATGAGAATCACAACTTGATAAAGAAATTGTACAAGATAAAATCACACTGTATTTGCAATTGAGCATTTGATAAACAAATATCTCGAGAAAATTTTGCTAGTGGTACTTGTTTATCAAGTATGTATTTCAAATTTTATGCGAGGATAGTTTATTCATCATTATAGACAACGAGAATGTCACCGTTATTTTGTGTGCACGAAACTAGTCGGTTTGTTTATTAAAAGGTTTGTAAGCCTTTAAGTTTAGTGTAATCAATTTTAACATATATACTTTATTTTAAGGATGTGATTTTTTTTATATAATTCTATAACATGTTTCGATTTTAATATTTTATGATGTATTCAAGAAATTCGTTTCATTGCATTAGTGCGACTGATTGTATCCTTTTTTCGCATTCATAATCTATCATTTTTTATTCGAATTACGAAAGTAAAAAATATAAACCCCACTCAGCACAGTGGTTTATGTGCTACAAATATAAGGGGTTCGAAATGAAAATTCTCAGTTACGATCAGTCGCAGACTAAGCTTATAACTGTGTAATGTTTTAATGATTTATCTTGTATATTAGCAAGAATACGGATAAGCTTTCTTTGCTTTAAAAATTTTCCCCGTAATCCCGTTTAGCCAAAGATTTCATCATTAATAACAGATACAATTTTAGCTTTAATAGAATAATCTTTATTAAGTTTATTATCTGAATAAAGGTTATTCTGTCAAAGTTCTATTTCTAAGAAAGATCATTTTATTTATAAAGACTATTCTATCACCAAGTAACACAATTATTATTTTATTGAGTCACTTGGTAATTTATTAACAAATACTGGAACCGCTGTCCTATAAATAAGGCAATTATATTAAACATCTTGAAAGTAAAAATAATAAAGCTGAAATCACAGTGGTATACGATGAGTTCCTTGAACTCCATGTGAGTTTTCTCCGGCGATGCTGTAAAAATAAGCTTCATTTTATGGACGATAATGCGAAACACACAAAGTTTTCTATCATTTTCGATGATTTTCTCGGGGGAGAGGATATTCGCTGTATGGATTTGTCAGCAAGGGCGCCAGACTTTAATACTATTGAGCCTGTGTGGAAGGCTCCAGAAAGAACCATGGCATAACGTTAATGCTATCTCAGGACCTAGCATGACTTAAAATTCATATTTTTAGAGAAGAGGGATTTGCTGCCCCAAGCTATTATCAACAATCTTATTCACAGTATGAGGGCTTGTTGTATGACCTATACAGCTGCGAAGTGGCCGCATTTTACATAAGTCGGAATGTTCTGACGACATGATGCGTCAGGTTTTAACCATTTTTAATTTACTATGCATATTGCAGAAATTTTATTTTACTTTCATCTTGTTATGTTGCTATATGAAGTTTCATTTTATTGAACTTAAGTACCAATTTATAGTTTTCATATACTAATATGAAAATTTATATTTTATAAATTCGAAAAAACTGTATCTTAACTAGTGAAAGATTGTATAATAAATACAAAATAAAATTTAAAAAAAAATTGTATTATGCGCATTAGTGCTCCATATTTTTTATGTTTTTAAATTTAAAATTTTCTATATTATTATTGTGAGTGGTTCAATATGAGTTAGGCCAAAAAGTAACAAATAATATTACAAGATGAAAAAAAAAGCAATTTACTCAGCGTTCGAAATCATTGGTGGTAGTTCATTAATTCGAGACCACTGACATAACTGATTAAGTGAAGAAGATGTATGTCAACTTTCCCAATCCCCCCCTCTTCCCACCCCCTGGCAGATCTCGATAAAAGGAATGAAAAGAATTGTGACACATACGATGAATGTCTAGAGTTTATAAATAAAATAACTTTTCACTGTTTCTTTATACTTTAGACGAGCGCTATCAGATAAATTTATGAAATTTTTACTTTATTAAAGGGAAATAATACAACATGCACATCACATCATTTCATTTCAGTTCCATTAATCTGCCAAAACACTGGCATGTGTGCGTGAGGTAAGTTTATTCCATGATATAAACACGCGTGTTTAAGGATAGAATAACCCATTTGTTATATCTATGCAATTTGAATTACATAACACAAGATCTTAGTGTTAATTATGCAAATTATTTTGATCATACCAAAAAGGTCGCATGCTTGTGGTGAGAAAAAAATTAATAACGAAAATAGAAAATTTAGAGCTATTGTTACTAAATTGATTTTTGAAGATGATTTTAGCATTTTTACGGTGAATTAAATTGTGCAAACTGTCCTTAGAAACCCTTATAACATCTTCTTTATTCTGGATTCTTAAAAAAAAAAAAAGAGTTCTACATGTGAAATCTTTAAAACATTCCTAAATTTTCATGTAAGAATGTTTAATTAGGGTAACTCTAGGATAGATGGCCATAGTTTTTAAAGATTGAAATAAAAATTCTTAGAATGCAAATACAAGAAATATTTATGCATATTTAAAATTGTTATACATATACTCACCATATTTTGGGCAAAAAATAATTAACTATTGAGAGCAGAAAGGCGGAAACAAAATTTAATATAAAATGGCAGATGTCCGTCTCTCCTTTAAGCCGAAAGGAGATGGCGATCCAATACAAGAAAGGAAAAGTGAAGTTAAAATAGCAGACAATAACACATTTCTTATAGTTAATAAAGAAAAATATATAGCAATTTGTAAAGTGCCTTAAAAGTCCGTATAGTAAAAAAAAAAAAAAAAAAAAAAAAAAAAAAAAAAAAAAAAAAAATGTAACGTACGTACAACAAAGCATTCAGATACCTAACACAACAAAAATATTAAACCACTAAATTTAATAAACATTAAAATTTCAGTTTTATTTTATAAACAAAAAACACAGCTGCACGTCGCAATGAATGAACTCGTTGAACAATTTCTTACGAACAAAGTTTATGCTGCGATCTATGATCAAGATTTGGCAATATTTAGAATAGCCATCTCTTCTCTATGGCCATCTATCCTATACCCTATGTGATTTTCTTACCACCAGGGAAAAAGTTAGGAAGAAATCTGAAAATTTAGTGCTGTATTTCTTCTGGTTTGCTTTTAAATATATTTTTTATGGATGGTTATTAATTTAAAATTTTCTATCCTAAATTGATATTAAATTAACCCTATCACCAACGACTCTTTCTTTCAGAAATCGTGGTTTGAATTGACATAAAAAAATGCTATTCAAGATTGTGTTATAAAAATGATTTATGCCATAATTGAGGCATAGGTGTTTAAGAGATATCAATAAAGGTGAAATTTAGTTGAAAACAGTTTTCGAAACACTGCGTTTTATCATTTAAGTTAAAAGACTCATATGGGATTCAGGTGAGCAAGAAAATACCAAAGAAAGAAAGAAAGAAAACCTGGGTATCATGTGTAGACTTAAATTGTAAATAACTTTTTACAATTTTATGCTATTTGAAATGTATAACATGAAAAGAAATTTAAAATGAAAGCATTTAGAATTAATTATCCTTTTTGTAGTATTATATGAAAGGTATTTTTACGGAGGGTTGCAAAATTTCCCAATTAAGCACTCGTAGAAATTACTAAATAGAAAATATACAATTGTTATCTAGAAATTTTTAAAAATTTGTTCAATATGTGAAATTTGAAAAGGGTTTAGAAACTTTTTTTTATATATAAAACTTTATTATTTGAAATTCACATCATTTTTCATTTTCTGGCGCAATAAAAATTACATAACTATCAGTCTACTGTAACATCATCGAAGAGAAGATATTCAGAATTGATAATTATAGTTTTGCATCGAGCTTCATTTGTATTCTTTTGCGTTAGCGAAATTGGTTGAAGGGAACATTCATCATATTCAAAGCGACAGCATCTACAATACATCGGAAACAATTCTGAGAACTTTTTGCCATTCGTTACAACATCATTTGTCGATCATTCATGATGATGTAACTAACAATACGCAGAATCACTTTGCTGTAGCAGTGCATCAGAGATTTCCAAAGCGGTTCCTAACAATCGAAAAGTGTGGAACATTTCAACAAACAATAATCACTTGCTAACATCGAAATCAATCAGCTGAAGTTTGAGATATATTCAGTTCCTCTACATATATGATCGATGCAACTAATTCCGGGCAAACAATTTTTCGGGGTTTCATCCAATGCAATGAGGAGATAGAAACAGTTTCTGAAGAGAAGAAAAAAGAAACGTTTTCGCAAAAAGAAAGAAATACAAAGAATTTAACCGTAGACAGCAAAAAGAGATGATTTATGAATGCCCGAGAATGATTATGGATTAAGTTGATTGATGAATCCCACAATTTCAGATCATTTCAGCCTAGGTTAATGTGAATGTTTTGCTTGAATTTATCATTCAGAACTGAAAATATTTCGAATACGGAAGATTAATATTAATAAATATTAGGAAGACTGACTAAGATTTAGAAAAATAAAAAATACGGTGATGTTTGCTTGCAAGTATTTGTGTGTTCTTTTGCACAAATATTGTATTCCAATCCTCAATTTATTTCAAATATTTTAATAATTTTGTGGTGTACTGGAAATATATTTTTAACATTACTACACACAATTTTACATTTTATTGCTTATAATTTATATCATATGTATGTTTATTTTTTTAATGCTGGTTTTCTTCAATAATTATACAAAATCCAGTTATGAAATTATTTGTTCTCATTTTAAATTTGAAAATAGTTATATTATTATTTACATTATTTAATTGGAATTGCATAATGCTTCCACTAATTAACATTTATAATTCATGTAATTAATATTTTTATTTTATTCAATATTTTGTTCATGCTTCTATTATCTCGCATCTTTGTAAAGTGCCTTTTGTATTGCTAGAATCAATATATACATATTTTTCAAGTTGTTCCTCGAGATATTATCATAAAGAAAAACAAAATTTAAGAACAAAATTATTGTTAAAAATTTTTGAATGCCCAAATAGGATTGTAAATAAATCATATGAACTGATTATTTTTATATAAAAATTACACTTTACTTTTATTTTTCAAACTTTAATTTTCGCCTTATTAATAGCTCAAAATTAGAAGCTAAAACAAAATACATTGTAACAATGGTTTCAAGGTCTCACCAAAACATAGTGCCAAAGAAAATTGCCGCTATAAGATAGTGAGACCATGTTTCAACACTTGGGGCTGTGGTTGAGCCATGAAATGATAAAATGTTGAACAATGGTCTGGGGAAATATTGACCCGAGAACGGGCGAAATATTGAACAATAAACTGGTAAAAAATTGAACCATACAAATGCTACAATTATCATTTTTAAATAAGCGCTAATGAAACCGGCACAGTTGATTTAATTGCCTAAAAGGGAGTGCTCAGATAAGGGAACCAAGTCTGTAGAGCATAGTGTCCTCCAGGTTCCCTAAAAAATACAGTATTCAGCCGCAGCTGAAGCCGCCGGGAAACGCGACAATGTGCGGTAATTCCATAAATGGGAGAATGAAAGAAAATTAGCCTACGGCCGGGCCTGTCAGGAATATTCCAATCAGGGCAGGGAAAGGGGCAGGGACTGATTAAGACTTTACTGGAATGGGCCCTCGCTGTCGGATGGTACGCTGGTAGCTCGGCGGTGGGTAGATTTGGCCTTAAAAACCGGCTCATTTGTTGCAATCCGACACACTATGGACACGGTTTTGGACCCTCATGACTCTCAATTTGTAGCCAGCATTCTATCTATTAGACAATCATTGAGCTCTAAAGCAGTATAGTAAAAAGACATTAAAATACTTTTTCTGATTTGTTATTATATATTACATGAGGATATTGAAAATTTGAACCATTATTAAATTTTCACCATAATGAGAAGTTTAAAAAAAAAAATCAAGAGAACCATGTTTTGGAGCTTCTGCTTTTTTCTGCTACATCAATTGATGTTGAATGGAATTTTTTTAGAATGTAGCGGACAACTTTTTTTCAAAAGAGTCATTTGGTGTATATTAACAAAGGCAAATAATATTTGTGACAGTTGAAATTAAAAAATTCATTAAAGTTGTAAACCTTATTAACATTTTTTAATAGTATGAAATCTTGGAGGCATCTGTTTTTTTTTTTTTTTTTTTAGTTTTTATTGATTATTAAACAATATATTTGTCGAAAAGAAAAAAAAAAACCCTATGAGTAACATAAACATCACAATTTAATATTGTTATTATGAACTTCATTCATTTAACCTTCCAGCAGATTTTTCAAATAAGTTCAATTTTCATTTAAATTATTTCTCAGCCGCCCAGACAATGAACTCTCAAACAGAATCTCATTCATTTATCGTAAACAACCCGGATAGAAAGTAGAAGAATTAAATTTCAACATTTCAGGAACTTAACTTATGATCTGAACCACAACCTTTTCAGAATTATCTGAGTAATGAAACTCCCATCAAAATTTTACACAACTCATTATTTAATTTTTGCGTGTGTTAACGAAAAACATGCATCATAATGACGTTACGAGTAAGAAAAAAAAAATTATGATGTATATATCTGATAAAATTGTAGCAATTACTTATTTTATGAAGTGTAGCTAAGACAGCGGGCATAATTAACTAAGAACCATCGCTTATAATAGCTAAATCATTGAGTTCTCTTACATTCCTGGAGTTTTGAAATAAATAAATAAAAGAAAGGAAGGGCACCCTTTCTTTTAAAATGTTCGATTTGTGTTGTGATCAAATCTTTCAAAAAATTTTGCCCAACCACCCTCTGATAATGAAAAATAACCTCCTCAAAGTTTAGCAAATCCCCCAAGGCAAACACCAGTGATGAATAACCTTCATTTATATCCAACACAATTTCATCTCTTTCCAAAGAATATAGATAAATAGCATCGCTGTAGATAAATGAATGCAGACAAAAGGCAAATTACTGCTAGTATAGAGGAAGCATTAACCTGAAGGGTTATAAATAAGGAAGATTTAAGAATATTTTTTTTTATTACTGTTATAGCACATCAGCGGAGTCTCAAAGATTGCTTGACACTTGCGCACGCCTCCCAGCAATATGATGACTACCTGCGAGGCTTTATTTTTCTATTTTTTATTCCCAGTGCTCCTAGAAAGGCGTGGCTGTTAATTATTATCCCATTAATTGCGGTTTTTTTTTACATTCCTACCTGTATGCAACCCCAGCAGGTGTCACTGTGTGTCAAAGCAGTTGGAAGGATAGATAAATGACTGTTTTCACAAGCAAGGTTAAACAAGATGGGTTTTTCAAAGAAATCAATTAATAAAAGGCGCATCACGATAAGCGTAACGCAGGAGGCTCGCGACAAATTTGCCAAGTTTATCAAAATATGTGGAAATTGTGAAAAAATTACCTTAATGGATGTCTGGATAAATAGATTTATTGCTGTCATTTTTGACATACATGGATTGATTGAAGATACATGAAATCTGTTGTGTCGGAAAGTCGCTCTTATTGTCTGAATATTTCCAAAGGCAAGCCACTCTAATTTAAAAGGTCAGAGAAGCAAAATAATTAATCAAAATACTGATATGCTGTCAAGGATGGCTCAGAAAAGTGAAAACAAATTTGTGATGCGTATCAAAATAAATGTAACTTGATCTCATTCATTGTTCAGATAGAATGTAATTGATTTTTTCAACCATTTGTTCGGGCGCTGAAAATATTTGCTGCATAGATTTTGATATAAAAAAATAATAATTGCGATCTTTTTCAAACATTCAGAGGAATTTTCTGAAACAGTACTTGAATAGATGAAAGAGAGAGTTAGAGCTAATGATTAATAAGTATGATTTATTATGATTGAAATATTTGCGAAAATATGTTAAGTGTGCGCGAAAATATAAAAGAAGTTCTCTCTGACGATCAATTCTATGATGGTGCAATGAACTAATGATTCACGCTCCAGTTAATAATCAATGAAGATTACTGATATTCAATGATATTTACGACACAGTATATGCCATTACTACAGAGTATAGGATTTGTAACATTACCATTCCAATATTAGAAAATAAAATGTCGATCCATTATAAATTTAGAAATCATTAGCGGAAATGTACACATAAATATATACTTATTTCCTCTGAGGAGTATTTTGGAGGCAGGATATAGTTCAGACAGAGAATTAAAATCCCAACTAAACTTTTATCTGAGTCATCAAAGTCATGAAAGTACTATGACACTTTCATGAATAGAGAGTGACTGAGATTTTGGATGGTGGATGGTTGGCTGTTCCAAGGGAGAGTGGGCTTCTTAAATACTGCCCATAAGTTTAAAATTAACCGGAAGAGATGACATTCAAGGATCAATCATCTACCAAAACCCCACACCACTGATTTTATATACCAGTTTGTGGCATCTACATAGCAGCGCAGCACTCCCAAGAAACACACTACAGAGTACTGATCCCTTCCGACGCTGCTTAATCTACGGTGTTCTGGTGAAAATGGGTACTGTACTTCATCATATATTAGTGGCACACTGATATAAAGATGATACATATTAGTAACCTATTGGCTTATTAGCTATGTTAATGGAAATAGGCTATTATCTTGTAAGCTATTAGCCTACAGACCTTTCGATTTTTTCATTTCTGTGAATCTCAATATTTCTATTCACCTAGAACTTTTCATATTATTAGTTAGTTAGTATGGATTAAGTATATATTTTTGTAAATCAGCAGAAAGAGGGAAATTACAATGTAGTTACGAAAATATTTATACCTATAAAAATATAACTTTTAGATAATACGGAACAGAAGACGAACAAAGCAAGAACAACCATAATGAAGATTATGATGTAGCATATATATTTGACACATTTAATGTTTTAGATGAATAAGAACATCAGTTACTATATTAAAATTTAAACAGATCGATAAAAATATATTAAAAATTCTATTCAGAAGAATGGTAAAACAAAGAATATTTTACATAGTTCTATCTTAGAAAATGCCTTTTATTTTTTATTCATTCATTCATTCATTCATTCATCAGTGTGATTTTACTATCAAGCTAAATTTTAGTCACAATATCTAAAGAAGTAATTTATGAAAGCTATAAGCTTTTATACCCTTAAACTTTGGCTAAATAAAAGATAATTTCTCTTGAGTAACATTTTGCGTTTTTACTGAAACGCAACATTACCAGACACAGTAAAATGCATTAGTATATAATACGTACGCAAGAGAATAACTTTGGATTGGTTCAATATATACCTAATCCTTGGATCAGTACATTTAAGTGCTAAATGGCTTATACAAATAGCTCTTTTGGTAAAGACCTTCTGCAGACAAATTGTCAATAAAGTCTTTTACAGAATATATTAAGAGAGATCAATTTTATATGCCAAGAATGAATCGCTTTTGGAAGATATTTTCCAGTGAAATATAAAACGAAAAACTTTTACAAAAGAGGTGAATTTAACCGAAAGCTAGATTTGTATGAGAAACTTCCATTTTCTTCACATCATGAAAAGAAAAGGATTACTGTAATGCAAATAAAAAGATGTATTACAATCGGATAATCGAAATCAAAATTGAAAGCGACTTTGAAAAGTTACTAAATTCTTTGTATTATTAAAGAGAGATTTTCATAAATGAAAAGAGTAGATAGTATGTTTGTGAATTACACAGAAATATTTATTGGTAAGTCATAATACAGTGTCTCCTCGTTATATCACGCTTGTTGGAAGACAAGAATATGCACGATATATCTGAATACGCGATATAAACGAGCGCTTTAAAAAAGTTAAGCAAGATAATAACCAACAAGTATATATGTTATAACTGCCTCCAAAACATTAATTTAAACAGACTACAATTTTATCAATAAATTAACAGCATAGTATCACATTTATCTAATTTTATTTGTATATACGATCACTTTAAATATAAGATTAAGGCAGAAGTTTTTATTACTTTTCTTTTGGGAAGATAAATTTTATGACGAACGTAATTTTTCTGATGTTTATTCTCACATATGACGCAAAATTGTTTTTTTTCTACTCATATCTATATTAGTTTGTCTAAATTATTATTACTATGAAACATATTACATTTGTTATAACGTAACTAATGAGTGTAAAAAATATAACACGCGCCTACGAGTACAAAAGATTAATGCTCGTTGAAGAATGCTCGTTGAAGAGTTAAATGAATCTAAGTGATTATAGGTAAAACAGATGTGTTAAACTTATGTAGGTAATAAGATTTTTTTTTTTATTGTGTGTAGTTTTGCAGATAATATTTTATTATTTAATAATGAATTGTCATTTTTTTTTTTTAGAAAATAGAAGATAAAGTAAACATTTTTTCATAAAAGTGCTTAAAAATGTTTTCTATTTTCTTCATGTTCCCTAAAATTTATTAAGACGGAATCGCAAGAAGACAGAGAAATATTGCTTTAAACATGTTTCAGAATAGAAAAATTCATAATAAATGCATTAAAAGATGCATTGCACAAGAAAACTATAAGGGTGAAAAAAAAAAAAACCGAGATAAGAATTGCGAGTTTCAGTATAAAGTACGCTGAAAATATTTAGTTTCATTTAGAGAACAAAATGTATGTTATCATCATTACATACAGTGAAACTTCCATTTAACGAAGTCTCATCGTTACATTTAAAAACTTCGTTATGAAGAAAATTCGTTAAATAGAAATCTACTTAAATTCATGAAATTTTTCCTTCAGATATGACAAACAGGTATTGGATTAAGAAGCATTTGATTCAGTTTCAATTATGAAACCGTCTTTTACAAAACAGTTGTGTACGGTCGATGAAATCACGTCACATTCCCAAGCTTTGGCTCAAGCTTTCATCAGCTCTGATACACAGGTTCTCAAACTAATGTTTTCACTATATTCTCTTTTTTCTGTCTTTTTCGATAATGTACTTCAAGATTTTTTATTATTCCTTAGACTAATGGCTGAAGTTTTGAAGTTGTATTAGCAGGAACAAAAATAACTTTGATGTTCGATTTGCATTTTGAAACACATTCTTGTGGATGCACAAAGCAATTGTCTATGAGCAATGGAAGGTCAGAATGGTAACTGTCTGACTCTAATTGATATTTTTGGCTTCAATGCATCTGACGCCATTACGTCACTGAATATTCTATATCATTGAATGTAAAAAAGGGATTTTGACCTCCCGCAACTGTTAGGACTGGAGTCTTGGTTTAAGAGAGTAATGATTACATGTGTTTTTCTTAGTGTGAAAAAAAATGTTTCATTTAGCACAAAGCAGAATGGAAATTATTTAAATATGTTCATTTTCGTACAATCCGCTGAAATAAATTCGCATATCCATCACAACAGCAACCTTTTAGTTTGAATTACATGTACAAAAGTGGAATAAACTTCGTTATATAGAATATATTTTTCGCAATATGGAGATTAATTTACATGCTAATGGTGTTCAGAGTCAAAGTTCTGCAGAAAATTTCGTTAAGTAGAAAACTTTTTTAAATAGGGACTTCGTTACAGGGAAGTTCTACTGTATATGATTTCACTATTTAATGAAATAGCCCTATGAATTTCCTTAAAATAAAGCTAATAAGTTCCAAATCCCTCCTAGATATACAGGTGTTCCAAAATTCAACCGACAAATTAAGAGGGGTGATAGAAGGTATCCAGAGGATGAAAACTTACCGTAGAATATGGGTTCGCAAACCCCGTTTAGTGGGAGAAAATCACAAAAATATTTATGAAGGGTGTGACGTCGAGTAGAACAAAAATGGCTAATAATAAATAGAAAAAAAAACATTTTATATGGCGTCAAGCATGATTACAATGCATTACAGTTCAACGTCAGAAAGAGACGACGAGACATTTTTATAGGAATATTTTTCAACGCGTCCAGCAATCCTTCGTCCGTCGGTGTCGGCTGTGCAATGACCTTTCGTGGCCGCAACTTCGAACAATTTTTCTAAAAATGTGTCGTCATCTCCTTTCTGATGTTGAATTGCAATGCATTGTAATCATGCTTGACGTCATATAAATGTTTTTTCTACTTATTATTGGTCCTTTTTGTTCCACTCGACGTCACACACTTCATAACTATTTTTGGAATTTTCTCTCACTAAACGTGGTTTGTGACCCCATGTTCTATAGTAAGTTTTCATCTTCTTGATGTCGTCTATCATCCCTCTTAATTTATAGGGCAAAATTTGAAACACCCTGTATATTCTAGACATTTATGTTATTAGTTAGATGTATCAAAGCACAACTACACAATTACCAAAATGGCATTACCTTACAATCTAAATGATGTGTCAAGTTATTTCAAAGAACAAGTTATGTTTCAAGTTTGTCTATAACCTAAAATATATTTAAATTATTTAATTCAGATGAACATAAATGCAGATATTTCTAGGAAATATGTTTAAATGTACTCCGATATGTATTACATGATAATATCCACATTTTACGAAAGCTAGGAAATTTAAAAACAAATCTGTCTTCTAGAAGCTATTTTTGGTGAGTAATTTGAGATGAATCTATAAACTTTAATTCTATCATTTTTTAGTTTCTTAATAGTGACTACTCTGAAACCTTTATTCTGCTATAATGATTGCAATCATTTTATGTACGCTAATAAGAGTCGTTGCGAATATTAAAATAGAACTTGGAAAACAGAAGTTTTGAAATAAGCTATTTAATTATACACATATCATCAGTTTGTATTCTAAAAAAAATCGGTATTTCTTTATTTTCTTTTCGATATAATGCTTTAAAAATTAACTCCAGCAAAGCGTCGATCGTTGCCAAAGTTGCGATCATTGATTTACTAATAATAAAAAAATAGTTTGTTTTATTTTATTTTGATCAGTATTTGTTGATATTATTTAAAATAGATAAATAAAATAAACGAAAAATTTTATGGTCATCCCAAAGAAAGGAAAAGATAAAAATTTAGCAAAGTTGAGAAGAAAATAACTTTAAATACTTATAAAGTAGTATTGCAATTTAATTCTGAAACTGCAAGGACGGATGTGGATGATGTTTTTCATAAAAAGTTTGTCCACTTGAAATAACTATTTAACTTGTGTATCAACTAATTGTAATTGTTAATTTGATTAGTTGAATTTTAAACATTAAAAATTTTAACAATTTTCTCTTTTACTTTTTTGGGCTGAGAGGCTGGGAGATAAATAATTATTTCTAATTATAAGATTGCCAAACAAGCGGGAAAATTGAAAAATTGAAACTCCATTGCGTAAATTGGTAAACTTTGTGTTTATTTAAATCCTCTCTTAATTTTGAATGAACTCTGAACTAAGAGATTGCACCAGTTACTACAAATCTCCGATGTTTATGTTTAAAAAATCGACCTTTTAAGAGTTCACCTTTAGTATTAGCAACGCCTCATGTATCAAAATAGCAATCCTCCTTAAATTTATTTTATTGAAGTCTTGTAGAAAATACAACTTATGGGAAGTCCTTTTATTATCTGCGCCACATATATAACATACTATCATTTAAAAGAAAAAAATCTCATGGACTCCCTAAAAATGAAGCTTGCAAGCTCTAAATCCCACATAGGCATAGCCTAGATCATTTCGTCGTTAGTTACCAATATCAAAACACAATTACAAGAGCAAAATGGCATTAACCTGCAATCAAAATGGTGGATCAAGTTATTTGCGAACGCACAAGATCAAATTCCAGTGTCATTTTCTGTGTCTTCCTATCACTAAGCTATCTTACTGCAATTGCATTTCGGCGTTTTACTTTTCTTGTTTCAGCAAAATTATTAATAACATTGTAAAAAGATGATTTGGTTTTATATAAAAGAATAAATAAAAAATACTTAAACATGCTTTCTGGCTTTTTCATAAACAGTAGAATGGATTATGATGGAATCGCAAGGAACAGAGAAAAAAAAATTAGATAGGTTTCATAAATGAAAATTTTTTAATAAACACATTAAAAAGGGAATTTCATAAGAAAAATATGAAGATTATGGAAGAAAACGGAGATAAGATTTGTGAATTGTAGCAGAAAATACATTGGAGATATCTAGTTTCACAGAAAATATTTGTTATCTGGATTATTTATCGTGACTGCAAACTACTTTTTTTTTTTTTTTTTTTTTTTTTTAAATTGTCAAATAAAAATATTGTGAACAAGAAATATTTCTTAATAAAGGAGATACGATGATCACTATATACAGAAATACACATTTTATTAAATAAATTTTGTAGTTCAAAATATGATTACTTGATTTGAAAAAAAAAACCTGAAGGTCGGCAGTTAGGCATATCATTTCATCATTATATATCCTATTAACTCCCTGAAAATGAAATTGTCAAGCTCTAATTCCCATATAGACATATTCTAGATCATTTCATCATTATTTACTAATATCAAAACACAATTATAAGAGCAAAATGGCATTAACCTGCTATCTAAACGGTGGATCAAGTTATTTTCTAACGCACAAGATCGAATTCCGGTGTCATTCTCCATATCTTCCTATCACTAAGCTATCATATTGCAATTCTTCAGCGATTTTCTTTTCGTATTTCATCAAAGACTTTAACAACGATGTAAAAATAGGCTTTTGTTTTATATAAACAAGCAAATAAAAATAAAATAAATTATTTACTAGCTTCTTTAAGCACAGTAAAACCTACAAAGATAGAATTGCGACAGGAAACTAATCAATCGAAAAAAACTATGGTTTAGACAGGTTTCATAATCGGAAATTTCATAATAAGCTCATTAAAAACAGCATTTTAAAGAAAAATCCGAGGATTATGGTAGAAAACTATGATAAGATTTGTTAATTTCAGCAGAAAATAAATTGTTAACATCCAGTATCATTTAGAGGAATAAATTGGTCAATTCCAAGTATAACTCTCTCTCAAAGGGTTCAGTGGAATAAATTTATTAATAAACTCCTACTACCCTGATTTTTTCATAATTTTAGTTTCAGTAGATTCGGAAATATAGGGGGGGGGGGGGGCATAGTTTTGGAGTATACTTTCGACGATATCTATGAAAATACAATACTTAAAATGAAAACAAATATATTATTGAGTTCGATGTTACGAGATTTTTAGAACGATACCCTACACCATATATAAAAAGATAATTTTTTTTCGAGTAGCTTAATTGATATCTCGGCGAATTACCGACAATTCTTTTCAAAAATCATTATCAAATATCATTGGATGATTCTGCGTCGATAGATACCTCGAGTGCCAATAACTCCCCCGTTGACCACCCAAAAAGTAAAGTTTGCGTGCAACGGAAAAATGCGTTTTTCTCACAAACTATGTTACCTAGAAAAATCAATATAGTTTTCCCGTAAGGTTTAAATAAACTGTTACTAACCCTAATTTTTTTCATAATTTTAGTTTCAGTAAATTCGGAAATAGAGGAGGGGGCATTTTCGATGATATCTCTGAAAATATAATACCTAATTTTAAAACAAATATGTTTTCGAGTTCAGTATTACGAGAACTTTCACTTAATATCCCACACGATATGCAAATATATATATATATATATATATATATATATATATATATATATATATCTTTCAAGTAACTTAATTAGCCCCCTAAATTTTTCCTAAACATGTTTGTGAATGACTAATAATTCGAAAATATGTGGGTAAAAAGGCTTTATAACTTTTCCAAGTTTGAACTTTCCACATCCCAGAATTTACGAGAAAAAGGGCTCTGACAGACAGACAGACAGAAGGAATGATCTTATAATGGTTCTGTTTTTACTTTTTAAATACGGAACCCTAAAAATTGTGTGTTATCTGCATTACACATCATAAATGCCAAACTTTAGGTTTTTTAAAAGTTAAATAAACATGTTTCTAACCAGAAACATTAATCAATATTTGAAATTCAATATTTATAACATAAAAAAGACACATTTTAGTAAATAAATTTTCTGGTTGAAAATATGTTTATTTGACTTAAAAAAAAAATCATGGCAGATAGACATATCATTTAAACAACTGTAAAATCTTATGAAAAACAGCTGCTATTGATGTATCTGTTTCTTAGAAACTACTGAAAGGATTTCAATAATTTGTTTGGTATTACAATTAGCTATATTTAGATCGATTCGATTTCTGTAAAATTAGTTCTATTTTATTAAATTCCTACTATTAGCTCACACTCTCTCTATATATATCTTGTTGGAATTTTCAATCGTTAATAAAATATTTTCTATTCATCCATTCAAGTTCAAATAAATTTTTTAAAACTTTTACTGGTTGACAATTGATGCTAATACAGTTTTTTCAAATATTAATTAATTAATTAAATTTAATTAATTAATTTTATATTTCATTTCTGTTGAAAAGTACAGACTCACTCCATATTTATAGTCTCACCTTCACACGTAAAAAGATAATGGGTTTGTTCACGGACGAAGATCAGGCGGCTCGCGGGCGAAGGAGACTATAAATGTGGAGTGAGTCTTACTTTTGAACAGAAATGAAGTATAAAACTAAAATTAAATAATAAAAATTAATTAATTAATTAATATTTGAAAAAACTGTATTATCGCTAACTGTAACATCGGTATGGCACTTTATTGTGAAGTTTAGTAATTTTTTTAATTCAATATTTGAAAAACGGCATAATCATTAGATTTTAAATTTATATCAAGAAAAATACAATTTTTTTACCTTTCTAACGCAGTTTGTCTAACAATTTTGTGAGAAATACTTTTCGAGCTATTAATTTTTGGTATTTTAGCTATTTATTTTTTATTTAATTTTTAATACATTTCAAAAATTTCTCTTATGTAAGATATTTAGCAGGATATAAATTTAGGAATAAATACCGTCAGTGGCGAAGCGTGTAGATCGTTGGAAAATTTTTTCTATTTGACCTAAGTAGGAATTGACTTTAAAAAAAAGTTTTTATATTACTTGTTATTATTATTTTTATTAAAGAACTCCTACACTGCAAAAAGGTGTTGATTTTACAGTATAATACTAGCATCCCAGCTGACAGTATTATACCGTAAAATTAACAGTGATAAACAGTAAAATAAGCAGTAATACGTTGCCGTGTATCAACACTTTAATTTTTTTTTTTTTTTTTTTTTTTTGCAGTGTAGAATTATAGACCGTAATTATTGTATTTTTCTTTATTTCTTGCCGAACAATCAATTTATTAGTTTAAACATTGCCAAAACTATTAAATTTAATCATTGAAATCACTTCAGTTGTTCCCGTAAACAGGTGCAATACCAACTGTTTTCCATAGTATTCCGCAAGTGTTGTTACCCCCTTAAAATATCATCAGGGATTCTCTAAAAATAAAGCTTGCAAGTTCTAAATCCCACATTACACATACCCTAGATCATTTCGTCGTTAGTTACCAATATCAAAACACAATTACAAGCGCAAAATCGCATTAACCTGCAATCTAAATTGTGGATCAGGTGATTACTGAACGCACAAGATCGAATTCCAGTGTCATTCCCTGTATCTTCCTATCACTAAGCTATCATATTGCAATTCCTCTTCGGCGTTTTCTTTTTTTCTTATTTCATGAAATCTCTTAATAACAATGTAAAAAAAAGAAGGCTTTTGTTTTATATAAACAAACAAACAAATAAAAATTCCTCCCGAAAAAAGGTTTGGCTCATAAAGTTGATTAATGTGCTTCAATTTATTTTGACACCCCTTGTTCATTTACCAACCAAATATGCTAAATCTGATAATCAAATACAAAGAGATATGTTCATATGTCCGCCTCGGGACAAAACAGCCGAAATTACTAAAGCAGAAAAAACACAAAAAGCGATTTTGTTGTTCTTTTTCTTTGGACACTGGAGTTAAAAATCTTTTCGAATTAACTTGCCCTCTGGGGGCCTTTGTACGAAGAATTGTTTCATCTTATCGGGAAAAGTGTATTTTATTTTATATGTTATCTAAGGTGAATTGATTTGGAGTGTAGTATGGTGTGGAACTTAGACACAATGTAATTTACTGGTTAAAAAAATTGACTTACACACAGATTGTCTCGATGAAATTTAATTTTCGAAATAGCTCTGAAATAAATTGTTAGTGACTTTTTTATTTGCGAATATCAGTTTTAGTGACTAATGTTTATAAATAATAAATGTATAGTAAGTAGTTTAGAGAATGATTAATTTGTGTTTTATTAAAGGATTTGCTCAACAAGAAGAGATTCCATAAATAGAGGTCTTTTGAGGAGATATATTGACTAAGTTGATGTCAATTGATTTGGAAAGTGGTCTGGTGTGGAATATAGGCACAATGTAATTTACTGGTTAAAATTTACTTACACATAGTTTGTTTCAAGAAAATTTAATTTTCGAAATAGTCCGGAAATAAATAAGAAATTTTCTTATTGACGGTCAGTCAATTTCAATAACTAATGTTTGTAAATAATAAATGTATAATAAGTGGTTTATGGAATAATTAATTTGTGTTTTTTAAACGGCTTGCTTGTCAAGAAGAGATGCCATAAGTAGAGTTCTTTTGAGGCGATATATTGTGTAAGTTAAAGTTACTTGATTTGGAAAGCTATATCTGGTATGGAACATAAGGACAATGTAATTTAATGGTTAAAAAATTTACTTACATATAGACTGCTTTGATTAAATTTAATTTTCGAAATAGTTGTGTGGTTTGGAACTTACACTTAAAATAAATTACTGTTTTCATTGATTTGTTTGTATACAGATTAATTTTCAAATGTCTTCATATCTATGAAGAGCGCATTCTTATTCAATCAAAGTCTGTAAAAATCGAAAATATTTGGGAGCATTAGTCGAGAACCTAGTACCTAGTCTTAAATCAAATGGCAAATTTCAGTGTTAAGACGTTAATTGACAAAGTAATTAATTATCAGCTAATTGGTGCTTGAAAACACGCCTGAACCAAAGTCTAAACCAGGAGTGCTTTGACACAGGGCAAATAATAAACTTAAATTATAAGAAAGTAATTAAAACGGTAGAATTTAATATAGGAGAAGATCCAAATACTGCCTACCACTTTTATTTTCAATCTAGGTCATACAATTTAAAAAATTAGTCGAGGAAAAAGTTATGGTAGGGTACATTGATATTCTTAATACTCGTTTTAAAAAAATCAGTTTAAAAAGCGTTATCTGTTTATATAAAAAAAATTCCGAAAATCTGCAAATTTTGAGTTTAGAATATGGGATCTACATACCGGCTACCTCAGTTTTATCCAAAAGAATCACACAAATAAGGCTAATTTTGATAATTACTTTTAATTAATATTAATAACACTATTTTAATAAATTTTATTGATTAATAAAATTTAATATGTACAGAAAGGACATGCAATTTTTAATAATCACATTGACATTCATCTCCCAACTACAGCCACATATATAAAACATTTACTAAAAGCAAAAATACTCACGGAATGGCAATCAACATGGGATAACAGCGACAAAGGCCGATACACATACATTCTAACATCGAAAGTCTCAATAACACACTACAACCTCTCCGCACACACAACAGCATTTCTCATGGAGCACGGTCTCTTTCGAACATACCTCTTTAAATTTAAATGTGCAGACACATTCCTTTGCGAGTGTGGCGCAAAGGCGTCGGCTCCCCATTATTACTTCACCTGCCCGATAACAGCACAGTGGCATATTAAGAAGCCTGCAATCCCTCCCAATGAATGGCTTCCTAATATTCTAAAGAGCCCTTAACAGAAAACTACATAAAATCTACAGATCTCTCAAACCTGACCTAGTAGTCGTTAGCTGCCGCTTCCAATGCACAACTTCTATTCAGTCTCTGCCAACTGTCGCGTAAAGAGTCCTACCATGGCAGGTTCGGCTTATATATGATCTGGTATTTGACCATAGTTTGTTTTTACTGTTATTCTTTTTAAACTCACTTATTTTCAATCCCGTCCCTTGTCGCGTTCAACGGCGGGTTCAGCTTCGGCTGAAGATTGTATTTCCTTAATAAAGGGGACCGGGAGAGACACTATGCTGTACAGATTTGTACTAGTTCTCTTAGGCTATCAAATCAAAATTTTAATAATCAAGCACTTTTATCAAATTTATAAAAATCTTAACGAATATCTCTGACAATCTTCTTTCCATTCTGTTCCTAATTTTGATTTTGACGTGTTAAACAAAAAAGGCTTGCTACTTGAAATGTAGATTAATTTATCTACAAAAATCACACACATAGTAATCACTCTCTGCATCGATGAGGGCATTATGGGCCCACATAACCCATATATAAACATCGAACACAGAGTTGCCCTTCTTGCCCGCAGAGAGCCTCGCATAAGACACAAATTGCATCACCTTCCTCTGTCGAATATTTTCCTTTTTCACCATTTCGAAATCCAAATTCTACCCTTCACCATGAATTTCTTAGTTCTTCTTCCGTCATTTATCTTCTTTGTCTTCCAATTTATTACGGACGAGTTTGTAGTGTCCATCAGCGCTTTTCTGTAAGATGATTCGGTAACCAGTATCGTAAATGACGCAACAAAGCAATACATCGTCCATGATCCCGTAAATTAATTCATTTTCCTTCCCTTCACGCGGAGTAAACCCAGAGAGGTGGGTAGCCGGTATTTAGACTATTCTGGGTGGCCGGTATATAGGCCACTGCTATATTTAAGTTAAAACCGGTATTACACATTCATATAGTAAAATACCAATTACGTGCGTGCGGCATCTAAGAGCTAAATATGTTCAGAAAACAGTTTAATCGTCAATTCAAGTCAATATATGATCAGTATTTTTTTTTTAATCATGAGCAACATATACACATGGAAAACTTTTGATATCCCACATTTCGTCGTGTGGACACATTTGCCCTTACTGTTTGTAAATGAGATATATTACAGCGTCGTACTACTCATGCCTTCCTTCTGTCAATTAAAGGTTCAAACTCTGCCTGTCGCCACTAGGCTGCGCTGTGCTCAATTCTCAGAACACCTAACCTACTAGCTGGTATTTGAACCTTCTCTTATATAGACAAAGTTCTTGAAAATACATGCAAGAATCTTTCTAAATTGACGTGATGTCCTCCGAATATTCATGAAGTATTATAAAAATATTGTATATTATTTTTTTTACTATCTCCCCAGATATAAAACAAAGAGTAAATATTGCTCATTTCTTTGTATATTTTTTAATCATATAATAATTTTGAAATAAAATATTTAAGGAAAACAGTAAATTCATCATGCGTTCCAATGCATAATATAATTCAATCGATAGGATTATTTTGATTTAGTTTAACCAAAAAACAGAAAACATTTAATTAATATTTTTGACTTACCGAAAATTCATAAAATAATTAATAAATTAAAAAAAAAATTTCTTGATATATAATGTAATATTTAAATTTAATAATCGATTTGGGTATAAACGAAATCGCAAGCATATTTATTTATTATACGGAGATTAATAACCTTTTAAAAATGGATATTATTAATTATTTTTAAAAGAAGTATTCTGCGTGAGAAATTTGAAAACTAAAATGGATAAGTTGATAAATGAATGCTAAACTAATTAAATTTTTAAAACTTTAAAATTTGAAAGCTCATGTTTGATTAATACATAACATTGTCAAGATGTGTTTTACTCAGATAAAAAAAGAAAAGCTTAAAAAAAAAGAAAGAAAACTGATTCAAAATTTGAAGAGAATGTTTTTTTTTAAATTAAATGTTCGTTTTCAAATTAATTTATTTTCAATGTTTGTGGAAAAACATAATTATTTTAAGTAAAAAATATAATTATACACAGAGCATATATTATGACTCAATTTGCAACCTTGCATTTATGTTATAATGCTGATCGCTTAATACATGTTTATGCACACTTAAATTATCTACATTTAAAATCTAGCTAATGGAACGTTCTTTCATTTTCGGTTAGGATTTGATGATATATAAAAATATTTAACAAGGGTAAATTTCATTTATTGCAGTTTACATCTTTCTATAGCTTTGGAATCTTTGAAATTCTACGCTGAAATATTTGGTTTAAAATCACTAATATTATTTAGAGCCTAACACTATCATAAGCGTTCTCACACCATTTTTTAAAACCTTTGTTTTTCATTTCGAAAATCTATTTATTTCAACTACAGGGTGAGCCTTTGTCATATTTTAAAATTCGATGAAAATTCAAGTAAAATGCGTGCAAGACTACTGTTTGGATGAAAATGCTTATTGTGGTCTAAAATTTTGTAGAAACTAATAAAAATAAATGTTCAAAACATGTCCCATAGATGGCGTTACACATGGATAAACTATGTCCCACCCCCTCGACAAAAAAGATACAAAATTTAATATAAGGAAGCATTTGATGATAGGTGTCCGCCGTTTATATGCACATTTAAAATTTCTTTTATATGTATGCGTATAATGTATGCGTTTTTTTTCTTCATATTTTTTGACAATGTGACTCAGAATAATGGGTGAACTTCCAGTACAAAAAATTAATCTAAGAAGACTTAAAACTCAACTTAATCTCAACTTAACTTCACCTTAATCTCAACTTAAAGTAGAGGTTGTGTAAATGTTGCAGAAATAAATCCGAAAAAAAAATCTAAACGGAATTAATTTTTATTAAAACCAGTTAAAACACTTAAAAATTGATCAAAAGATTAATTATAAAATGAATGAAAAATACGGTCATTAAATTGCTCCAAAACTAACATTTGCATTTTTAAAGAGCGACTAAAAAGAAATGTGAACAAGCCAAGATTATTATAAGACATAAGCTGGAGTAATTGCTGGAACAAAATTGCTGATTTAATAGTATGTCTTGAGCAAATCTACGTGTAGTTTACATAGTGAGGCGTACAGTCTAGAATGCCTTTATGCATAACAAAGAGGCAACACGGGCGAAAAAAGGGGATCGGTAGAGACGATTTTGAGCAAAAATGAGTAGTTAACCATCTTGGTGACCCCGTTATTATTTACATTTTTACATATTTTACATTTTCATTTTTAAAGAGCGACTAAAAAGAAATGTGAACAAGTCAAGATTATAAAACATAAGCTGGAGTAATTGCTGGAATAAAATTGCTGATTTAATAGTATGTCTTGAACAAATCCACGTGTAGTTTACATAGTGAAGCGTACAGTCTAGATGTGCCTTTATGCATAATAAAGAGGCAACACGGGCGAAAAAAAGGGGTCGGTAGAGACGATTTTGAGCAAAAATGAATAGTTAACCATCTTGGTGACCCCGTTATTATTTACATTTTTACATATTTTACATTTTCATCTTTAAAGAGCGACTAAAAAGAAATGTGAATAAGCCAAGATTATAGGACATAAGCTGGATTATTGCTGGAACAAAATTACAGATTTAATAGTATGCCTTGAACAAATCCACGTGTATTTCACATAGTTAGGCGTACAGTCTAGAGTGCCTTTATGCCTAATAAAGTGGCAACACGGGCGACGGTAGAGACGATTTTGAGCAAAAATGAATAGTTAACCATCTTGGTGATCCCGTTATTATTGCCAAACTATTGCTTTCTGACTAAATGGCACTAGTGAAATCGAACACATCCTGGCAATTATCATCATGATCTGAAATGATAATAATTTCAACAACATGTGGAAACAATTTCCTTGTTTCCACAATTTGAACAAAAACACCAATCTAAGCATGGCTGCTGTGCGTATTCCACCACTCTTATGTATAATGGTCTCTACATTTAGTGCAGCTTAGCAGCTATGGCGTCATCTACGATATTTTTCTTTTATTATTTTATTCACTTAAACAAAACTTTCGATTATGAGAAGCATTTTTGCCCAAGCCGTACTTTCGTACGCCGATTATTTGATTTTTTATTAAATTTTATAATATGTCAATGAATTTTTGTCCACCCGATATAGCGATACATAGTTTGAAAAATGAAAATTTTAAATTTAAACACCTCGATTTGCCACAGTATACGCCAAAATAATTTATATACCAAAATTTCCAACATTTGATCATTAACTAGCTCAAAAAACACTAAATGAAATTGAATAATTAAAAAATGAAAAAGTGAAATTTTTAACTTAAACATGGCTTGTAATATTAAATAGTACAATTGTATTCGTTCAAATTTCAATTAAAAAAAAAATAAAAAATCTTCATCGTTTAAAAGGTAAAACAATATTCCGCTAAATAATTTGCTTACAAAAAACAGTTGAACATGAGCTACCTCACATTGTACCGCAGTCTACTATAATTGAAAATAAACAAAGTTAAATTATAAGAAATAATGAACAGTTGAAATTTTAAACTTAAACTTGCCTATCGCCCTTTAAAATTACGTATATATCCGTACAAAGTTTTAAAAATGAAAAAAAAAAAAAAATAGACATCTCGTTTTGTCTCAGCCTTTCCCATAATAGTTTATCTACCAAAATTTTAAATTTATATCTGACCATTAACTACTTCATTTATTACCGCAATCTACGTTAACACAGAATAAACAAAGTTAAATTGCTCGGGTTGAAATAGCGGAAACTAGAAAGAAATTTTTCATTTGTAGAGGGAAAAGTAGCAATAGAAGTAAAAATAGGGAGAAAAAAACAATAATAATAGGATGAAAAATTAACTTAAACAGGCATTGTTGTAACCTTCAATAACACAATTATTTTTGTCTAAAATAAAAGAAACTGTTTTTAAGTTTTAAAATTTTTTCTCCATTTAAATGGCAAAACAGCATTACCCTAAATAATTTATTCACTAAAAAAATTAAGACATTTGACTACTTACCTCAATCTACATTAACTCTAAAATGAAAGAAATATATACAGAAATATATTGTTCCTATGAATAGTGGAATCAAATCTCTTTTCCAAATAAATAAATAATTTAAATAATTTAAAAATAAATGTAAAATTTAATATTTTAAATGACACATGTGTTGCGATAGCATATTTACATTCTTACAAGATGAAAAATATTTTTACTCCCTTGAAATGGTATAACATAATTTCTCCAAATAATTTATTTTCCAGAAATTAAGGCATTTGACCATTAAGTGCCCCATATAGTAACCGAAATCTACATTAACACAGAATAAACAAAGTTAAATTGCTCAGGTGGAGAAAGTGGAAACCAGAAAGAGATTTTTTTGTTGTTTTAGTTCAGAGAAGAGTAAAAATTTCTTCCGAATTAAGCTGCCTTCTGGATTCTTAGCCACAGAAATTCTTTCATTTTATCTGGGAGACGTTTTATTGGTTATTTTTATTTTCTCTGGAAGAAGTACTGGTCGCAATCTGCTGAATGCTATTTTTTCATTTGTTTCCTTAGGCCATAGAGATTGCCGAAGATGGTTTGGAGATTTAGATAGTATTAACTTAATACGCTGAGTTAGTAGTAAGCGTTTTCTATTTTTCAAGTTAACTATGTGTTTTCATTTTCTTGGATATAGACTGTATTTTATGATAATATATCTGTTTACATGGTTTCTTGTATGCTTTGTTATCTTAAGTTGTTGTAAAACTGATTAGAACTTTTGCATCAAAAATATATTTATTAGGTTGTAGATAAAAAGTTGCTATATCTATTGTATGTGTCTATTTACAGACAGATACATTATTACCAGATGGACATAAGTTTTTAAGGTATCTGCACACCTTCGGAGGTAATTTTTTTATATTTTTGAAATTTTCTCTTTATACCATTTTTTTATGTTGACATTTAAGTTAAAACTTTGAAAAATATATAAACATTTTAGAAATTACACAGAAATAATTTTTTTAAAGTGAAAAGTAGTCAAAATTATGTGAAAATTTGACATTTGTGAACAACATGATAACTCAAAATCAAATCGATGCATTCACATTCTGTAAATTTCATAATAAAGAGAATAACTTTCTCTAGGACATAGAATAGCCGCATTATAATAGCATCTGTATCGCAGAAGTTATGGCACCTGAAGTATTAATGTAATGAAAAATTCGTAAAATTTCTTGCAACTTTTTAACTTATACCAGTGTAAATATAAAAATAATTCATATATCATCCTGATTGTAGTCTATTACCTCAATAAACATTTGTAATATAAGTAAAAAAAAAATTCAAGGCATTTCATGCAAAATTTTTTGCTATAGAATGTTTTGCGTACGGCAAAAATCTGAAAAACTGCATTTTGAGAAAAAGCTAAAAATAACTTTTAAAGGCAGTTCTTGCTATAAAAATAATTATTATTCTTTAAACGTTTAATTATATACTCCATGCATTTTCTTGAACGGAGCATCGAATTTAAATGCTAAATCTCGAAAAAGAAGAATGTAAACATACATTTCAGTTTACTTCTAGTTTGCAGAACGATATTTCCGGTTGCAAATTTCTTCGGCAAGCTGTAATAGATATAACTTTAAACGGCTATAACTCGGGTTCTAATTCAGATACAGACAAAATTAAAGCAGAATTCGATATATATTTTAATATTATTACAAAAATGAAAAATCGATATTTTCATCGAAAATGATGTTTCAAAGGCGTGCGGATATTTTAAGAACATAAAAGATGTCGGATATTTAAGATGTACATAAGAATATAGTTTATATGCAAGTCCGTTCACATTTCAAATATTTATACAAAATTAAGGTATTAAGTCGTATTGGAATGCGATTTGCAACACAAGACTTGCCAAAATAAAAATGTTTTGTGGCAAAATGAAAAAATATAGTTCAAATTTTCTTTAAAATTTTTTCTGTTACAAAATTTAGACTATTTGGGAAGCTTTATGAGGAAAATCTTACTTCTATACGAACATATGTTAAATTTTTTGGAGTTTTAATGAGTTTTTGAAATCTAAACTTAGTTATGGGACTCTTTGAACTATTTTTACTTTCCGAACACACATTGTAAGGAAAGTATTATAATCATTATCTGTGTGTGTGAGAGTGTGTGCATGAGTGAGTGAACACGGTAACTCCCAAATGCGCATCCGGTTGAGCTTCTATTTAGTGAATATGTTATAGACCAAAGTCGCAAGAACTGCATAGATTTTAGTACAAATCGATAGATTAATTAGGTAGTTAATCCATATTTAAATACTTTTCAAACCATTTTCAGACTGATTATATGGGGAAAATCACCAAGGTAAAATCCATGCAAACATAGTGGTAACCATTACGGCGATGCATTTAAGCAGTAGTAGCACAGAGGTAACGTCTCCAACTTTAAGAAACCGGAGTTGCAGCGTTATGATACAACCAGTCCCACCGTATCAGATTTATATATACAGTAGAGTGCTGAACTCCAATTAATCGAATCGTCCAATTAACCAATCTCCCTTTCTTTTGGTCTGAATTTTTTTTTAGGACAACCTTTTGCAATCGAACATTTTCCGGATCAGTCGATTGAGGAAAATAAAAACGTTTGTTATGAAAATGATCAAGGGTCATCACATAATGAAACCTTTGAATGTTTGAAAACTGCTATGGAATGGTTGGAATGACAGGCGAATGCTAATCCCATTCAACTTATGTATTTAAGAAGAATTCGTGATATGGCAATATTGAAAAGAATATCTTATTTAAAGCAAAAAACAATCCAAAGCTTTTATGTTTAATTTTCAAAATTTACAGTTCAAAAAATGATAAAAATATCAAAAAAAATTTAAAAAGATAAAAAATGACAAAAAAAAACAATTTTTAAAACATACCAGCACTAACAGCTGTCTGTCCTAAGCCTGGTTAAAATGTGAAGGAAAATTTTGTACACAAGAGATTTTTTTAAAATCTACCTATCCACTACTGTATTTTTAAAAACATACACTTGTTTCATAAAAAAAAGGTACTTTTCGGTTAGCCGGGCGCCAGTGATGTATATACATGTGATATATACATGTGTATATTATAAAGTGATATATACACATACCTATGTATATACACATATGTCTGCATATACATATATATACATACATATATTTATGTACATATATGTATGTATATGTATGTATATATATATATATATATATATATATAGTATGTATTTATATATGTACATATATCATTGGCGCCCGGCTAACCGAAAAGTACCAAAAAAAACTGTTACACATAAAAAGTGTATTTTAACCCTTTTGCCTTAGTTAGGAACATCCCTAAAATGGCCTGCCCAATTATCTGAACTTTTGCTTATCCGAACTAGCACCGGTCCCGACAGGTTCGGATAATCGGCCCTCTACTATATATATATATATATATATAATTGAAATGAAAGTACATATGTGAAAATTTCATTGCAACAAAATATCCAACTTTTGTCTTATGGCGCAAATCGCACCCGGTACAATTTTTTTTTAAATGAAATTTTGAATTTTTAACGCATTAATGGGGCACCCTGTATATGTTTGTAAGTGCGTAAGACATATGTATATAAACATATAAGTAAGAAAAATGTTCACGTAAATATGGAGAAAATACAGTAAACGGTGCAGTCTTCGGCGTGATGATGCTTTCAAAACGAAAAAGGTTTTTCTTAATGTTCTCTTCTTAATGTTGTCTTCTCAGTTTAGCGCTTACTGAGCAATAAATCAGTTTTTTAAAAATGCGTATTTATCTAAGGCAGTTTTTTAAAAATGCGTATTTATCTAAGGCAGTTTTTTAAAAATGCGTATTTATCTAAGGCAGTTTTTTAAAAATGCGTATTTATCTAAGGCAGTTTTTTAAAAATGCGTATTTATCTAAGGCAGTTTTTTAAAAATGCGTATTTATCTAAGGCAGTTTTTTAAAAATGCGTATTTATCTCTCTTCATAAAATCACATTTTAAAGTTTATCAATGCAATCTGTTTTTTTTTTTTTTTTTAAACCAAAACTTTTTATGCTAGAAAAAAACTCGTCAGTTAAAATTTTAAGACGACATGGAAATTAGTAAAACGCTTTAAGAAGGAGCAAAGTGAAAAGGAGAGAGAAAGACTGATCGTGATTGCTTGAAGCAGGAGAACCGCTACTGTCTTCAAAGTCAGAGACCTTGGGTTAAAATTTAATAGACGTTTAAGTGACAGTTGAAACGCGCAATGTATCAAATAAAATTTATATTTATTAAGACGTTGTATCTATATCGTCACTTCTTGATCGCGAGTGGGCGATATTTGAGGCACCAGGAATCACACTGGTCCTAGCAAATCCAGCTTCAGCAAAAGGAGGAAAAGCTTCTGCATGCATGTTATTGCTTGTTGACAAGAATTGTCTGTTACAGAAGTTTTGTTTTACTTTAACATTTTTTTTTTTTACAATTTTTTTTAGGTACGTTCGTAATTATAAAAATACTTAGCACCTATAGTCGTCGTCTGGTCCGTCCGTCTGTCCGTATATAACAGCGCAAAAACTACCCAACAGAATGGTTTCAAATTTAATATATGTAATCGTTGCAGAATTTCAAATTTTATGAAAATCGAAAACTTAAAAAGATATTCATAAAAGTTTTCTTTATTCTATTAAATCCTATCATACGTAATCAATTCAATGGTATCCCATGATACGTAATGATTCTAGGTTGCCATGGTGATTACGTCCTATTTAAGATAGAGTGACATTATTTCCGTATTACTGAATTTAAAAACCAAATTTGTATACTAAAATTGTTTAATTATAGCAATCATATAATCTACCGACAGTTTTTTGGATAGATGTTTCCGGAGAAATAGATATTAAACGGAAAAAGTGTCTAAATATGGATTTCAAGTTCTGAAATTTTCAAAGCTAGGCTTAAGTTTCCCATTGCAATTTTCATTAAATGTCAACAAAAGATAAAATGTTGCCAACTTAAAATGTACTTATTTTATTACAGAAGATAATCATATCATAATAACAGACGATATAATTCATTTTTTTCAGCGATGCTTTTTTTAAAAAATTGTCTTGTATTGGATATTTACGCATAGCATAATTTTAATGTAATAGAATTGTAATTAATTGTTTGTAAAAGTGCATTGAAACTTAATTTTGTAAAATAAAATCGTCGTCGTCGTAATTTTATAAAATAAAATTAACAGCATCTGCACATAAAATAAATTTTGTATTCATACATTTTTACATAAGAGTGGAACAGATATTGCACCAAGATCTCAATATTTATAAAACTAGTTATAGTACAAACGCACCTCATTTGTCACATTTGTACATTTTCCAACTTGTTTCTGTTACTGTACTCTGACCTACTATGTGTGTGAGACACATTGAATTCTGATGTAAATTTTATGGACTTCAAACTGTTCTCAAAATTTTTGTTTTCTCAGCTCAACAGTGCGAATTTTTTTGACTCATTCATGTAATAATTTTTATACGCAAAGGCCTGCAATATGAAGATATTGCTAGGGAGATGATAGAAAATTGGAAAAAAAATAATAATAGGGATTTGAAAATTGGTAGATATACACAAAATCGTCTTATTTAAGAAATTCGAAAAATCGAAAACATCGACCGGTAACTTTTTATTTTAACAAAAAAACTAATTTTTTTATGGAAATTGAAATGTATTGTGTTAACAGTCGTATCGATTCGAAACTGATTCCAAATTACATTAATATCTTAATTACAACCTCCCACAATCATAAAGTTAACTTATGAGTAGCAGTTACCAGTATTTCCGATATAAATTTCAGAAATTCTTTAATTAAGTTCCGGGCTCAGTTACCAGTCCTAATTTTTTACAAAGAACTCCAGTAGTCTTAATTAGTCATTTGTCAAATAGTTTGTTTAGATTTAGAACATAATGCGCCCCCTGGCGGTGGAAGGTGGAACTAAAGTGTTTTGTAGCTCGTGCACAGCACGCCTAGTATATGTGCCGGAGGTAGTAGGAACACCTATCGGAAGTTCGTTTAGATCAGAATCTTTCCCCTATCGGCGGAAGGTGGAAATAAAGGATTTTCCGGCGCCACTTTAAAAAATATATTGTTAGCTAGTATATATACATAATACATTATTTTAAAATTTTTAATTCAATGTTAGGGAAAAAAAATGTTTGTTTGTACCTTGCATTTAGTGTATTATACAAGCGGCATTAAAATCTTCGGTCAATTACATTTCCACAAAAATATGCACAACTGATGCATCCAATATTTTTTAATAAACTGTTTGATTTACAGAAAACAACTCTAAAAACATATTTTAACATTTCCCGACTATCCGAAAAATATTTAAAGGCTTCATTAAAACAGCGAATGACTAATTTTATAAATACTTTATTCATGAATCAGACATAAAAATTATCTTTTTTATTGTTGTTTTTTTAATTAACTGCAATTAAATTTTCTTGTAATTAAGTTCAATTTTCTTTTTTAATTAATTAAGTTAATTTAAAGTGAAGAAAAGTTTGGAAAGAATGTTAAATTTTATTTAGTATATAAATAATTATTATTTAATGAATTGAAGAGAAAAATGCTGTTTTATTGGCTAAAACAACCATTGTTAACACACGGGAATTCTGAAACACAAATACATGGTAAATGCTGTGAGTATAAAATGGAAAGGAAATTTACTTTTTAACAGTTTGAATGAAAGAAACAGATAGTGAATTACATTTATCCCTTTTTAACACTTTCCTACAAAGTTGAAAAGTGTTTATGAATTCGGTTTGCCTGTCTATATGTCTGTACGTCTGTGCTTTCACTAATTCTCGTAAGAAAACACGAATTTACATGTAATTTTTAGATGTTATTGAGGTTTAGTTTAAAATGTTCCGTATTGTAAATGATGTGTGTAGCATTTATTTTTCGTTTACAGGGGCACATAGAAAATTTCTGTTATATTATGGTCACTTAATGAGATTTATATACATCATTGAGTTGGACTACAACAGGGTTTTTCAGGAGTATATAATATGTAGCATTTATAGTTTGTTTACAGTGACGCACAAAAAAAACATTTCGTTATAATCTATGGTGATAAATCGGTTGCGGTGAATTTTAACGATGTTACGATACTTCACACTTAATGAGATTGATGTACATCATTGAGTTGGACTACAACATGGTTTTTCAGGAGTATAGAATATGTAGCATTTATAGTTCGTTTACAGTGACGCACAAAAAAACCCCATTTCGTTATAATCTATGGGGATAAATTGGTTGCGTTGAATTTTAATGATGTTACGATACTTCACACTTAATGAGATTGATATACATCATTGAGTTGGACTACAACATGGTTTTTCAGGAGTATAGAATATGTAGCATTTATAGTTCGTTTACAGTGAGGCAGAAAAAAAAACATTTCGATATATTCTATGGGGATAAATCCGGTTGCGATGAATTTTAATAATGTTACGATACTTCAAGTACGATGAAATTAAAAAGGAGCACTGAAGTTACATTACAGCATGTTTTCTATAGTTTATGGAGTGCGTAGAATTTATCGTTCATTTATAAGAACACACAAAATAATTCCATTCATTAAGGTCTATCGAGAAAAATCATTTTCAATGTATTTTTAAAATGCATATCAGGAGCTTGATATATATTATTCAGAATTACCATAGAACATTCCCTATTAAAAAAAAATTCTGACGGCTCGGCCTACAAGCACAGGTAGATTTCGAAGACGCAGACCGTGGAGAGGCCTGTTTATTGGGAATTGCAGAAGAAGGACCCTTTTGCCATGATGCGGCAGTTGGGAGCGCCCACTTCGAAATCTACCTTATTCCTGTAGGCGGAGCCGGCAGGGTATTTTTTGTTTTTATTTATTTTATTTTACTGTATTTTTTTACTGTAAGAGAGGGTCTTATAATATAAAAGTTGTAGATAATATTAAGAAGATTTATAATAAATTTAAGCGGATTTGATATCTTGTAAATTGACGAAGTTATGATTTTTTTTTCTTCTTAAAACCCCTAGCCAACCCCCCCCCCCTTGAGGCCATTTTTAATGATATAAAAAATTTGTTTTACATAAATTTTTGGCCCTTTTCCTAGAAGTAATAATAACTTTAAACGAATTCGATATGTATTATAATCAAGAAGTTATGGCTTTTTTCTTTTTTCACAAAAATCACTGGGACTCTAAGAAACCCACTTGCAAAGGTTCACGCTCAAAACTCTTACTCAAATTATGTATGTTTATGCAGTGCGCACCAAATACATGCACACATAAATGTGCGCATATGTGTGCTACTGTGTTGAAGGTAATGTTTAAAAAATCAAATGCGTCCAACAAAGCATTAAAAAGACCGACAACCCATGACTTAAATGCTAAGATCACCAAAACCTCTACGTGCTCTGTTACCTGCGCCATTATTTCGAACACACGAACTTACATGAAATGCGAAATGTTAAAATTAATTTTGTAAACAACACAAGTATAGCAAACAATACTATTTTTACTTTGTTTAAGTTGATGAAATATTGCCCTGAAAGCTAACAAAAGTTAAGAAGAGAAAATTAATAATGATCCATAAAGAAAAAAAACAAACATATCAGACTAATAAAACACAAGAGTACACAAGAGGTTTTAGTGCAAAATGTAACGACAACTTTTCGTATTATGACAGAAAAATTTCATAACCCAGAAAAGAAAAAAAAAAATACACAAGTAAAGATGTCAAAAATGATTGATATATAACCAATTTCACAAGGTACTTAGACGCTTGCCTCTTTCTATTTTACGCTAAAACTATTTCTTGTTATTTTCTTGTTCACTCGCTGCTTGTTACATATAGTTCCGAAAATAATAACGTAGCAGTGATGGAAAGAGTAAGACTACAGCGCAATGTTTGATGGAAAAAAAAAAAAAAGTTTAAATGCATCTCATGCAGCTAATGCAGCTGTTTCTTAAAAATGAATGTTATTTTAAAAGAAGAGAAAGATAGATATTTTCCCGCTTCAATATTTCGCCTCTTGTTTTATGCTAAATTTTAAAAAACAAACGGAATTTTAAAATAGCACGAATATCACTGGATGCGTAAAAGAGCGGAAAAATTGTGTTTCTTAAAAGATGATTATATATGACATAGTTTCTAAAGCGTAACTTTCTATTGCAAAAAAAGATGTTCTAAAAACATATTAGTATTTGTCCAGTTATACACTCTACTATTCATTACAATTAATTGACATTACTTAAGATAAAAAGTAACAAAAATGACTATAATTTTTTAAAGGTAAAAGCAATTTTAAATAGCAAGGATTGTCGCTGGATGCATTACAATGCGGACATTAAAATCTAAACAAGAACGAAAAATCATGCTTCAAGCATAGATTATGTCACACTTTCGAACACTTCCAAAATAAGTTTGAAAATCTTTACCGTAAGGTGCAAGATGATATCTAACTAAACAATTTTGAAAACGCTAACATATTTAAAAATCCAATTTCAGGAATTACCAACAATATTCGGAAAAATATCCCAGCTCTTTTGTGCAACCTTGTATATGATCTATAAATTTGTATATATACTAAAGAGAATGCTAAATTTTAGTTCAGTTAGGAAAAGCGTAGCACAGTTTAAAATTTCCTTTCTGCTATTTCCGACAATAAATCTAAATATACTCGAGAACTTTTGTGCTGCCCTGTACACAATCTACACAATTTATATATACCAAGTAATATGCAAAAAGTGACTTAAATTTAAAAACGAGTTCAGCAACTGAAAAAGCATTCCCAGCAATTATTATTAATAAGCAATACATTAACCGAATTCTTTTGTGTGTCCCTGTAAATGAACGATGAAAGCTATACACAATATTCTATAGTAAGCCTCTTGTAATCCACGTTAGTGATATATATCAATTTCAATATGTTTGAAATAGTGAAACATTATTAAAATAAATTGCAAACGATTTTTCTTCATAGACCGTAATGTAACGGAATTCTTTTGAGTATCCTTGTAAAGGAACTATAAGTGCTATGCACACCCCACTCTATAATTAGTCTCTTGTAGTGCATCTCAGTGATATATATATCAATTTCAATGTGTTTGAAATTGTGTAACATCATTAAAATAAACCGCAAATGATTTTTCCCCATAGACCGCAATGCAACGGAATTCTTTTGAATGACCCTGTAAAAAAACTATAAGTGCTACACACTTCATTTTCAATACTGAACATGCCACAGTAAGCATCAATAACATATATCAATTGTATGACGATCCGAACATATTTATGCGAGTTAGAGCACGGACAGACAGACAAACCGAACCCATAAACACTTTTCAACTACGTTGGAAAGTGTTAAAAATGATTAATTTGGCACAGTATTTAAAATTTCAGTTACACATCATTCTATTGCAAAAAGTATATAACAAAAACATATTAGCATTTGTTCTATTATACACACTAGTATTCATATAATAGTGAGAGAGGATTGATGAGAGAATACTAGACTGGGTGTCGTCCTGGTGGCTGAAATGGTAAAGCACTTGGTGAGCTATACCAAGGTATCCGGGTTCGATTCCCTGTCTCGACATTTTTTAACTCTGTCGGTTGAACGCTGTGTAGTAAACTGATAACTCACATCCTTTGTGCTCTAATGTTCATTTCAAATATAATTAATATTATATTACATAATGCGAGATACAAAGCAGCAAGAAATGCTTTTTCGTGAGTTTCTTTAAAGGGAAATTGAATTTTAAAATAACATAAAAATAACTGGACGCGTTAAAATACTCGAAAATGTTTTTTTCTAAAATTTAATTATTATGACATAGTATTTAAAATTTCCCACATGCCTTTATACACTGCTCAAAACAATTAAAGGATATTTGAAATTTTATATAAAATAAAGATATAAACGAAATTTTTTTTGCCGAAAATAGAAGAAGAGAATCACAAATGCAAATTTTTCTGGTTTTCAATGCAAATTTTGAGTTCGACGTCAAAAACGTCGCTTCAGCGGCAGCGAATGAAATTTGACTTTCAACTGGATAAAAGAGAATGAAGACAAGGATGATCGGCATTCAGTGATTGCTTTGTTTCGATGAGTATGATGTCTCAGCAAAGTCATTTGACAGATTCAGAAGCTTGGAGAATTGTTGGTAGGTTAGAAGGGGGCCAAACTCAAGCCGAAGTAACGCAAGCCATTGGAGTGTCACAAAGTGTCATTTCCAGGATCTGGAACCGTTTTTTGGAGAGTGGATGTGCAGGCCGAAGACCAGGGCAAGGTCATAGACGGGCAACAACGCCCAATGAAGATCGGTATTTAGCGTTAACAGCTCGGAGACACCGAAACAGGAACGCTACTCTTCTCCAACAACACCTTCGCTCGGCTACAGGCACCACGATTTCAACTCAGACTGTCCGAAACCGGCTCCATGCTGTAGGTCTGTATGCTCGCCGACCGATGGTATGTGTTAGATTAACATCAAGGCATCGTTGCGACCGCAGGGAGTGGGCAACCGAGCATGTCAACTGGAGGAGAAATGAATGGAGCAATATTCTGTTTTCTGACGAGTCCCGTTTTTCTGTGCATCCGGATAATAGGCGTATTTTCATCTGGAGGGACCGTGGCAGTAGGAATAATCCTGCGTTCGTGCACGAAAGTGTCAGATTTGGCGGTGGAGGAGTGTTGGTGTATGGTGGCATCTCCATTGACGGGCGCACTGACCTCTACATCATTCGAGATGGAGCTCTGACTGGTCGCCGATATAGGGATGAGATCCTCAGACCTATTGTAGTCCCTTACGCTGCAGCAATCGGAGATAACTTCATTTTAATGGACGATAACTGCAGGCCACATCGTGCAAACCTGGTGGAGGATTTCCTTTTCGAGGAAGGAATCGTTCGAATGGAATGGCCAGCGTGTTCTCCAGACATGAATCCAATCGAGCACGTTTGGGACGCTCTAGGAAGACGAGTTTCTGGCCGCCAACAACCCCCACAAACTCTCCAAGAACTGGAAAGAGCTCTTCTGGAAGAGTGGGGCAGAATACCCCAACTCGTCATTAATAGCCTCATTGAGTCCATGCCTCAAAGGTGTTCAACGTTGCTGGCCGCCCGTGGAAACCATACCCCCTACTGAAAATGATTTTCTTTGAAGAAAACACCTTTTCTTATTCTTTTTTTCTCATATGCACAAATTGTGTTTTTTTCCTTTTGTACACAAATGCGCAATAAAATGCATTTTTTTCCGCCAAACATGTGTAATTTATTCTCATATAACCTACTATGTCTGTCGACCATGTATCAATCAGCTAAAAAGTTTCCCAGATACAAAATCCACCTAAAACTGCAATATCCTTTAATTGTTTTGAGCAGTGTATTTCAAAAAGGATATACCCAAAATCTATTAGTACTTGTCCTATTATACACTCTAACATGAGTTACAAACAATTAAAAACCGTATTATGTTATGCAAGATTAACAGAAAAAAAGAATTTTCATGAATTTGTAAAGGTAAAAGAACACTGAGAAAAATGACATACTTTCAAATCTGAGTAAATCGATGTTTTCATTTTGCTATGAAATATTTTGTTTCAAATAGGACGACTCAATGCTTCCCATTCTGAAATACCAGAAATACTCAGAATATTTAAACATGGACATACTTAAAACTAAGCATAAAGAGGTCAGTTTATACTCATTTTTGAAACATGGACATACTCAAAAAGGATTAGAATCAGTTCAAACTCATTTCTAAAACATGGACATACTTAAAAATGCACACATATTAGTCAGTTCCTACTCATTTTTGAAACATGGACATACTCAAATATGAGCACACAATGTTTTATTCTTGAGTGTGTGCATGTTTTCAGAAATGAGTATATACTTATTTCAAACTTGAGTAATTTTGATTCGGAGCCATTTTGGCTATGCGACATACTCAGATTTGAGTATATTTTGCTCAGTTTTGAAAAGGTTTTTAGAGTGAAGGCATGGTAAAAAAAAAAAAAAAAAAAAACAACTCGAATATAAGTATGAGGAAATTGCATTTCTCGAAAATGATTATATACGATATAAAAGTACATAAAATATTACAAACATCTTTTTAATTGCCAAAATGGTATAACAGCATCGAGCAACATCTGATTTGTTATATAATCTAATAGTTGCTAAAAGAAAGCGTGCATTTTCTTATGATATGTGAGATTAAATAATCAAAATGCTATTTTTTATATGTATATATTCAGAATCTTCCCGCTGCAATGAATAAAAGCCGTGATTTTTTCCCCATACTGCTGTCATTTGATAGTAAAACATCTTCATTCCTGAGGTACACAAGTGTGAACCTCTAATCTTCTCCTCATAAAAACTTTTTTTTTTTTTTTTTTTTTTTTTACATTTTTACTTTACGTCTATATATCTGAATGTTTTTTTTTTGCTTTGAAACAAAACCAACACTGATGTTTATTGCCTCATAAAATAAATGTTATTTTCATCTGAGTTTGTAAAATACCTTCAAGATAGTGTGGCCAAAACAGTAAGTAATTTCCATAATTATACAACTTAAACCCTTTACAATCAAACATTTTGAAGATTTGTAGATCATTCACTTGTTTAAAGCCCTCAAATTTGCTGTTGCGTCAATATAGGTTGTTGATAATTGATATTTTAAGGGGGCTAGTAATTTTAGATTTATATTTGTGAACCTAAATTACCAATCCCCTCAAGTATCAATTTCAGTAAAACGACTCTTTCTGTTATCTACAGTGTCATTTTGTTTGTGCGAAAGCAATAAATGTGTATTTGAAGTATTATTTTAACTCTATGTCTCAAGAGGATAAACTATTGATAACGAAGTTTTTTACCATTGTTTATAAAATATACCGAATATGTCTTGTTTTAAAATCTTCAATGAAAATGTAACACTGTTTATAGCTAAAAATTGTACCTGCTATCTCCTGTTACTTTAAACCTTTTTAAAAATCTAGTATATTAAGATTTTATAAACGTTATTTATCACCTATCTCAAGGAATAAGTAAAATGTTTATTTAATGAAAATTTTGTCTTACCTTTTGAAGATTCGAATTTGATCTCTTCTCTAGCAGATTGTGATACATCTTCGTCAGATGTATAGAAACATGCAAATTTTTGTTTATAAAATTATTTCAAATTTTGGAACTTGGTCTTTTAGTCCCAGGTCCTTTACTGTGTTTATAATATTACAAGTCCCTGTAAGCTTGTTTCTTGTTTGGAGCAATACTAGTCTGTTTCGACTTGATGAAGCTGCTTACTTATTTAATTTTTGACATTTAATCCCCTCAAACTCTATCTGCAATTTTTAGCCTTAAAGAAAGGGAATCCCGGCTCTGTATCCTAGTTCTATGCCTTCCCAACCACTTCATACTACTGATTTTACGTGCAGGTTTTCGGCATCTAAACGATGTCAACCGCAACCAATCATTTCACCTTCCAAACTACACATCCCGTTAGAGGCTGCTAAACATCAGCTATCTTATAGAAACCGTTGCTTTACTGCATCGTATGACATTGTCCCTAATGACCATAAGTTAGGAAGGGATGGGTTCAAATCTCCATTCAATTGTGGGTGTTTTTTGTAGGTTAGTGATTCCACTTTTACTGGATCCGCTTTTAACAATTCCCTTTCTCTTTAATCTTCGAATAGAAAATATAACCGTAGCTTCAAAATGAATCAATCAACTTAAAAAACAGTCTATTCAAGACATAAATAGCTATAGAAGATATTATTGGTAACTTCTAAATGAGATTTACTGCATAATAATTTAATAATTATTTAGAAATTTTACGGAGGAAAATTAACATCAAAGACTTTTCTATTCTTAAAAAAAAAATCATCGAAATTAGCATTGAATAAAGGTTTGAACGTAAACCAAACATTGTTAATCCTTCATTTTATTTCAAATTTTCACATTTACACGTATACCGTAGGGAGCAACTGCATTTGCCTAAAAATTCTTTGGCAATAGATTCCATGATATTTCGTTGTTGATGAAAATTCCATTTTGCAAATGATAAGTATAATCTTCTTACTAAACTAATGCATTTCTGAAAAATTTCAGTACTCTGAACTACTTTAATCCTTTCATATGAAATAAAAATTTGGCCATTAAAATTATCAGCAGCTAGAAACACTACGCCGACCTGACTAAAAGAAGTGAAACAAACTTTAGTCTAATGTAACAACCATCTGGCATGAAAGAATCATTTTTAAATAGATCCATGATTCGTCGTCACTGTCTTCTACGCCAGGGGGAACGACTCATCTGCTTAAAAGCTCCGGAATGATCGGGTGCATTCCTCCCTCCCCCTTCTTACACATCCGTTAATGGGGATATTTTCATTCAATACCGCGCCATTACGCCTTTAAACGGTACCAGCCTTTACAAATGAGGCGGAGAGTCAATTTTATCACAATACAGGGAATTATTGCAAGCGAGCGACCTCTTTTCTTTACTTTTTATTATTTTTTTTCGTTGTCATCGCATATTTCATTTTAAAATGTTTTCAGGGTGCCATTGCGCGTAAGCGGCGAAAACAACAAAAAGGGGATATTTTAATAGATTTTTAAAGGTGCCAGCAATATATTTTTCTTGTTTTCCCGTCTACTTTTCACGATGAATTCCGCTTTTGCGTAAAAAGTTGGATGCAAATGTAATAACGCATATCTCTATAACGCTGATTGCATAGGAAAATTGATTTTTCGACTCATTTTGGCGAATGGAGCAAAACAAATTCTCCCAGCTTCATTTAGGTTACAGTGTTTTAAACATATTCGGATAGTATTTCTATTTCTCTTAGAATTAATAAGACTGGCTGCCTTTTGGGGAAAATTTGAATATAAATGGTTGAAAAATGGAATGAAATACAGTATAAATTTCGAATTAGCCTCGTGCTTTTCTATTATTATTTTATTTTCTATCAAATGTTTTTGAAGAATGGGATCTTAGATAAGTTAATGGAACGTTATATATTATAACAGAAAATTTTAGTTTATCCTTAAATATCCTAAAAATACTAAAATGTATTACAAAAATTTATTGCAATTTCAGTTTAAAAATATATACTTCCTAAACGTGATAAAATACATTCGTGTCCAAAAGTTAAGCAACAAACACAAAATGGTAATTTTGTTAATTGTATTCAAAAGAAAGTAATATAAACAGAGAGTGGAAGTGAGGTGCAGAAAATAGGTGTTATTCCTACAGCACAGTCAGTTGATGTGAAGTCACTTTCACATCACAAATGGTCTAAATGTCCCAGTAACTACAGAAAACCAAAATGTGATATATTTCATTCGTCTCATTATTACTCTCAAATAAACATCATTTCGTGATTCCACTGGGAATTGACTATGACTGTTGTTTTATGTTGAATCTCCAGGTGACGGTACAATGAAGTCATCTTGTGATTTTGATGTGACTGACATTTAGAGACTCCATAGTGAAGTAATCAAGTGCGTTGCATTGTGATGTGTCAATAAATGATGTTTACATGAGAGTAATAATACGACGTATGAAAGGTACCACATTTTAGTTCAGCGTGGTGACTTTAACGTTTGGGACCCTTTGTGACGTGAAAGTGATCGGCTATTGACATCGACTAGCTGTGTTATAGGGGTAATACCTAACTTGCTACACCAAATATTTATATAACTTTCTTTTGAATACTCACAATTAACAAAATTAGCATTTTGTGTTTCTTGCTTAACTTTGGGACGCCGGTATATTTATAACTAGAGTAATCATAAGAAAGAAATTTCGTTAAGAATCGGCTATGTTTGGATCTATTGCTACCTTCAGGGAGGACTTTTGAAAAGAAAGTGTCCCGAACTATCGTTTTTGTACAAGGAAAACCTTGAAAAATTTACACAGTCACCCAGCCTCAACCACGTTTATATCTAACCTGCTTTCTCTGACTTGAAATTAACAAGTTAAAAATGCTTTGAAAATGCCGAAATCGTATGTAATAATTTGATTTCTGATATGTATTATTAAACGTAAATTTGTGAGAATGTCATATTAAAATTAAAGATTCATTTTTGAATCATCGCTATCATAGTCTGAAGAAAATATATAAAATATATCTTGGATTTTTTTTCTATTTTTTAAATGATATTTTACAAAAAAAAGTATGCAAGCTTATGTAGTACGGAAGTTATATATTCTGAATAATCTTATCGGATAAAGTGTAAAAAAAAAATCACATTTATATAACAAAATAAAAATTTTAATTATTTATCATAATAAAACAGAAGATGACAAAATGGGGTAAAAATCATTGGCGAAAGTATTTGAAAAAGAAAGAAAATAAACGAAATCTGAAATCTCTTTTAAGCAATAATTTTACTGCTGTATATTGTTAGTAAACGCAAGCTTCTTGTAATGTCATATTGAAAATAATCATTTTTTTCTATCATTGGAGAACGATCTGAAGAAAAAATATAATATATATTGGATTTTCTTTGTCTATTTTATAAATTTTATAGAAAAATATCTAAGCTTATATAGTGCGAAATTTATCTAATCTTCACAATCTTAAATGAATAAAATGTAAAACAAGAAAATTTAACTTAAAAATTGAAGTTACACGCTATTATCGCACAATTTCCTTGTTGGGACCTCTATTGGTGCCCCCATTACTCTTGTTTGAATTGTTTCTGTAATATTTTTCACCTGTGTGAAGAGCGGATTTTTGTCCCTGGAGCCTGCCTCAGATGAGGAACGGCCCTAAAAATACTTCGATCACCGTTACCGAAAATCAAATTGTCTGCAACATTTGAGAAAAATCGGTTCGACGGAAAAAATCGACAATAAGATTTAACACCGACAATGAGACATCAAATGAAGGTAAATAAAAGCGTATAAAATTAAAGGATGTTCAGATTATTCCTCATAATAAAAGAGAATATAAGTAACACATGAGAAGTATACAGTGAAGTTACTTCGAAAAGAAAAAAAGAATGAATTTCTTGATAATTGCAACTACTTGAGATATTTGTCTGCGCAGTCTAATTAAAAAAGAAGTGAATAACAAGCGTTATCTTACAGAACGTTATCTAAGCTAACACAGAGAAGGTTATAATCTTTACAATCTTAAATTAATAAAGTGTAAAAAGAAAAAATATACATTCCATTTAGTTTACCTTTTCTTAACTTTCTTTATCTCAAAATTTAGTTAATTTTTCGCCTGGTATCTTATCTTTTCTGTATCAAAATTCATTCCATTTTGTAATATATATATATATGTCATAAACCTCGTTTTCACATTCAATGGGATGCGTTCCAGGATTTTTTGCGCCCAATTCAGTACCTTATTACATCAGTTTTTCCCTACGTCATTAAAGAGTCCATTCGCAATACAGATTTTATGTGTCTGTGTATCTTTACAAACCCACCGTTAAAATTGGATCTCCCTCAGAGAGAGAATTTTCGCTGTTTTCCCGTCTTATTCACGTCTACGTAGTCATTACTGAACTCAACTGAAAGATGAATAATTTTTCATGGTAGTTAAGGAGATTAATTTTAAATCAGTTAACATTATGGAAACTCGTAACATCTAGTTTCAGTTTCAATTTTAATTCCATTAAATTACTAATGTAGTGGAAGTAATTGCAAAGCCTTAATATGCTGAAGTTTTTTTTGTTTGATTGGGAATTTCTCAGCAAAATTGTAAGATGTTACAGAATGGAAATAAATATATGATTTGAACTAAAGTTTTATTATTGACTTTTGGAAACTTACTTTGTGGATAAACATCTTTGCTTTCCAACTTGATTTACTTACGATTTGCTATTAGTTTGTATGCTGGGATCACGCAATTCTTATTGCGAAGCCAACTTTATAATCAAAAGGGGAAACTCTTCATATTGCGAAAGCAATATTGTAACTCATAAACAATGAGAGAAAATATCCAATTAATAAGATAAAGCTGCTTTCTTCGAGTAAAACACAACAGCTTAAAAAGCAACACCGTCGGGGTGTAACCACTCAAAATGTCACACGCACACACACATACATATATATATATATATATATACATTAAAATTGTTTAACTTAATAAAACAAAAGATACGAAACAGCAGAAATAGGGTGAAACCCCCAGTTATTGACATCTAACCAGTAACTTACACTTGAGCAAAAAACTAACTCAAATAAGTATTTTGTTATAAAATTCTACAAAGTAATGTCATCTAGTGGTAAATGAGACACTTATGCTTATTTTGGAGTCAATTTATTCACAACTAGAGGAAATTCAATAAGGAAGAAACTTTTGAGAATACAAAAAGTGCCATTTTGATGCAACCATCTTATTTCTAAATTTAAGGAAGTGTTTTCTAATCTATTTGTAATGCAACCATGCTAAACTTTCTTCTTAAAGTTATACTAATAGAAATTAGTTTAAAGATGCATATGATATATTGCTGGCCATGATTTAGGGTTTATAGTTATTTAATTTAGCTTAATGGGGGGGGGGGGTGCCAATTATTGGTTCCTAGAATTTCATTTTACAAGTCTCTGACAGAGGTGTTAGTTATTTTGTTATATTAAAGAAAATTGAAATCTATTATTTGAACGGTTTAAAAATCCATAATAATAAATTAAATTTATCCTGTAGTAAACACCATTAACATTTAGGTTGTTTTACCAGTGTGTGACACCAGGTGTCAGTTACTGGTTCATAAATGTCAGTTACTGGATATCTGCATTACTAATAATGCAGTACTAAATATTACTATACACTCTGCATTACTAATAATGCAGTATAGCTTACTAAATCCCACTTTTTATAATAAATATTAATGTATTTGTTTTTATAATAAAGAATAAAGTTTTTTTAAAGCATTTTAATCTTTTAAAATCAAATGTCAGTCATTGTTTCACTTCGTGTTAGTTATTAGTGTTTAAAAACAGAGATGGTGTCAGTTACTGGAGTTTTTGACAATATTTATGAATAAAATTAATTTTTAATAATAAAATGTATAAAATGTATAAATTTTCAATATTTTGGCAACAATAATTATTTAATATATATCTACTATCCTTTGAAAAGCAAAGGTAAGTATAAAACAGATTAAAATTTTTGTAATAGTGATTTGAACAAGAAAGAATCCTTAAAGCGTCAGTTACAGGGGGTTTCGCCCTATTCATTGACCTTAATACTTCCAATAGAAAAAGAAGAAAAAGAAATTATTCAATATTTTCAAATATTTGAAAACTACATCTCCCAATTTAACGGAAAATTGTTTTACTTCAAAATCACATTAAAAAAAAAGTCATATTAAGTTTCAAAAAATTAAAAAAATGATTCGGAAAATTTTACAGGATTACATGTATTAAAAGTATGTTGTGAAAAGAAAAGACAAGAAGTTCAACCAATTCTTCTTAATAAGGAGTATTTTTAACAGAAAATGCTATGAGGACGATAAATTATTCGATGATTGCTAATATTTTAAAAATTCCGTGGTTCAGTTCAAATGTAAATTGTTTGTATCTAATAACTAAATTTAACAAAATACATATTTGCCTTAATATAAATGATTACAATGCTTGATATATTTTTCGCAACATTCAAGTTATTCAACCTAGTTGGAGAAAGAATATTTTTAAAAATATTGCGCCTATTGAAAATACTGAATTCTTTTATTCAGTAATTTAATTTCTGTCTAACGTTATTAAACGTAAACGTATCAAAATATCATACTGAAAATAAACATTTAACGTTTAAATCTGTGGAAGTGCAATCTAAATAAAATAAATAAAGTATATATTAGGCCTTTTTATATTTTTTCAATCATATTTCACAGAGAATTATGTAAGCGTATGTAGTGATAGAGTTATATAATCTTACACAATCTTAAATGAATAAAGAGTAAAAAATAAAATACGACATTAAAATTATACAATGTAATAAAAAAGAAGCGACACACAGAGAGAGACAGACGTTCATTGACGGTATTACTTCGAAAAATTAATTCGTAGAAAATTAATTCGTAAAACAATTCGTAAAAATTCTGAATATTTTTACATTTTCAAATATTTGAAAGCTGCATTTTCCTTCTCTCGTGTAAAATTGCCCTGCTTTATAATCGTAATTTATAATAAGAGATTCAGTTTTAAAAATTATTGCAACAATTGGAAAAAAAAAAATTACAGCTGTAAATTTATTCAGATTGCTTGGTGAAAATTATGGTTATGTAACTCAAACACACAATTTTAAACGAATAAAGGGTACTTTTTCACTATAATGGTATTAGTTTTTTTTTTAAAGCTTGGCACAATTCGGGCTTCAGAAAGTGAGATTTGCCGCCAAATTATAAAAACAGCTATATGAAAACAAACCTAATAAACTTTTCTGTTTCTTACTTACCCATCATACGTAGTATAGGGTAAGTCTTGTAATCGTTTTGAAAATCGAAAAAAAAAAAAAAATGACGGATTTACACGTTTCTGACACTGGAGATTCCGAAAAACATTTTTAGAAAAAAATATTTGCCGTCCGTCTGTCTGTGTGTGTCTGTAAACGCTCTATCTCCTGAACAAATTGAGATATAGAGACTTGAAATTTGGTATGTACTTAATATGTAATAATGGGAAGAAGCTTATTGAATTTCAGTAACCTCGATTATTCGGAACTGTTTTTTTCGGACTCTCGAAATATTCGTTCTGATAAAAGGTATACAAAAATTTTCGAAATTGTTTATTTCAAGAAATGAATATGAAAGACAATAAAAAAACATAAATTTTGCATAAAGAATGACGTGGATCGGATAATGAGTTGCCGAGATATTTGTAATCCTATTTTCCACACGCTTCGATTTTTCATGACCCTGTATTTCCTTCAAATTTCAATTCAAAGATATATTTTAATTGGAAATGAGACGCTTAATCCGACGCAGTAAACTGTTAGTTAATATGATTATCAATTTTGGAGTTATAAGGATGTTTCTTTTACACAATTCAGTAATAGAGCATCTAAAATTTATGACGTCATCAAGCCACGATTTTGTTCGAATTGCAATGCATTTTATAAATAATTTACACATGTTTTATTTTCATATTTTATATTATGCATATCCATGATGGGTAAGTATTACGGTGGTCCCCAACGACTAGTTTATATATGAATTTATATATATCTTTAAAATTATATATATTTTATTACTATTATTATTGTTATATTTTATGTAATATTTATTTCTATTCGTATATAAAAATAGATAAATGGGTTCTTTATACTAAATAAATTTCGTAAATGTTGAAAAAATTGCTTATGTATATGGCACAATAAATCTATTTCCAAATTTCCTTTTCTCTCCAAGGCCACTATACTGAAAAAATATTGAATAAAGTGTGAAAAATTTACGAAATTCTGAAACATAATAAAACAAAAGAAAAGACGCAGACAAGAAATATTCATTGACGTTTAAATTTCAAATATATAAAAATAAAATAAAAAGAAAAATATATATCTGAGTTTTCTGATATTTGAAAATATTTTTAAACTGCATTTTCCAGCTTACACGCAAATTTATTCTTCTTTATAATTATATTTCAATAAAAATCATATTAAGTTTAAAAGTTTATTACAATGATTGAGAAAATTTTACGATAGTAAATTTATTCAAAATACTTGGTGACAACAAAATAAGAAGTTTGTCGAATGCTAATAAGTAGCGTTTTTTAATGGAATCTGCTGAGAGAACATGAAATTATTCGATGGTTGCGACTATTTCAGAAATTATGTCGTTCAGTTCAAATGTAAATTCTTTGTATGCAATAAATATATTCTAATAAAGTCCGATTTGCTTTTGCATAAATTATCAGACTGATTGGAATAGTTTTTGTAAAAATCCAGTTTATTTAACCTAGTTTGAGAAAGAAAATTGATATAAAAATTGCTAATAATTTGAATCAAACAAATTCTTTTACAGACAACGTGGTTTATTTCACAAAAGTTGCAGTACGTAACAGATTTATTGAACCATAAGTATAATTTTTATTTTTCATAAATAATCAAAAATAATTGTGAAAGTATGGATGGTGTGAAACTAATTAGATGCAAGTTATTTCATGGTAGTTGTCAGGTTTTCCCTGGCAACTGCAGGCTTGGAGCTATTGTTAGGTGATATTATTCTTTTGTGTGCTCATCTACTGTGTACTGTAAAGCTTTTCCTAACTGAAATCTTAATCCGAGTAGGGGAGTGACCTGATATGAGGTTGAAAGAATGTTTAGGATCGTGGAAGAAGTGTTTCTAGTGTTATTGCAAGTTCATAGATAAGACAGATTTAACCCATTCTCTAAGAAGACAGATCCATCATAGGGGATTACGTTCTGTCAAGGAAACGGAAACCTGGTGAAGAGGGGACCAGCCCCGGTTTACAAAGAGTGCTCTGGTGGGGACCGGAGGGTGCGTTAGTTTTAACGTGGGAGTGAAGCGTGTTGGTTGGAGAGAGTGAACTCTCGGATACATGTGTTGGAAAGAGATCTCTTGGAGTGAAGAGATAAAGTGTTGGTGAGATTAAGAGTAATCTCTGGTAGCTGAGTTAATTAGCGTAGTTTTGCAGTACACAGAACATATTTTCTGTATTTTATTTAATGTCGAATCGGATCAGCTATATCCGAGTTTTTAAGTGTAAATATTGTAAATAAAGTGCTAGTTTAAGTTTAATTGAAAGAGTTCGTTTTTTTTCTCAATACCCCTCTCATAACGTGACCGATATCACGTAGTCATATCGGTGGTGGCAGCATACTTAAAGTACCGGATTATGCTTCAAAGTTGTGTGGACTTAGAGGGAATCCGACAGTAGTGACTAAAAGTCAACTGTATTGTTTTAAAATTAATTTTTTTAAGAACATGTTACTCGCTTGAAAAGTTTCAGAAACAGCATTATGAAAATCCAGCAGAAATATTATGCTCAACAATTTTATTTCCAAATATCACAATTTATTTCACTAGTGCAATTATTTTATTTAATTTTTAATTTTTTAATTTTTTGTAATATTCTATAGAGCTTTCATTTTATTCAGTCTTCAAAAGTAAATACAATAAAGTTTATAAATAGTTGCTTTCATTAAAAATGTTGTAAGGATGCTTTAAAATTATTGCAATAGATTGTTCAATGCACATTGTTCAATTTATAAAAAAAAAATAGGATTGAAATTTATTAAATAATTGAGGATTAAAATGTAATCAATAATAATATTCCTATAATTGAATCGTTCAATTTTGATACAGAATAGTGTGAAAAAAAAAAATCATTTAGTATTCCAGAAATAAATAAATAAATAAATGCATGAATAATAATGCGCCACTCTCTTGGCGTCTGAAGCGGATATTAAAGATCACTAACAAAAGAAAAAGTAACGTTCGGCTAACGTTATTGCTTATGCTGAAAGGATGTTATTTAATGCTTGTTTAGATGTATTATATGAATAAAAGAGCAGCATGCACTTATTCCACTGAGTTCCTTTCAATAAAAACAAAATATAGTTTCATTTGTCGCCAAAAAATTATAGCTACTGAAACGTGTGTGAGTTTATCCTTTATTATTTACCCATCATACGTAGTATAGGGTAAGTCTTGTAATCGTTTTGAAAAAAAAAAAAAAAATTTTTTTGACGGATTTACAAGTTTTGGGCACTGGAAATTCCGAAAAACACATTTTTAGAAAAAAAAAAAAATTGCCGTCTGTGTGTCTGTAAACGCTCTATCTCCCGAACAAATTGAGATAGAGACTTGGAATTTGGTATGTAAATAGTATGTAATAATGGGAAGAAGTTTATTTAATTTCAGTAACCTCGATTATTCAGAACTATTTTTTTCGGACTCTCGAAATATTCGTTCTGATTATAAGGTATATAAAATTTTTCGAAATTGTTTATTTTAAGGAGTGAATATAAAAGACATTAAAAAAACATAAATTTTGCATGAAGCATGAAGTTGATCGGATAATGAGTTGCCGAGATATTTGTAATCCTATATTCCACACTCTTCAATTTTTCATGACCTTGTATTTCATCCAAATTTCAATTCAAAGATATGTTTTAGTTGGAAATGAGATGCTTAATTCGACGCAGTAAACCGTTAGTTAATATGACTATCAATTTTGAGTTATAAGGATCTTTCTCTTACGCAATTCAGTAATAGCGCATTTAAAGTTTAGGACGTCATCAAGCCACGATTTTATTCGAACTGCAATGCATTTTATAAGTAGTTTACACATGTTTTATTTTAATATTTTATATTATGCATATCCATGATGGGTACGTATTACTATGCCCCCCCCCCATCCCCAACGACTAGTTTTTATTAATAAAATTACTAGAGTACTAGAGATGTAACATACAATAAATAATTTTAGTGTTGCTAACAGTTAAATTAACTTCTTTTTATGAATCGAATCTACACTGTTAAAAATTTGCAGCAAACTGTCCAGTCATTTGACCGTTTTTGTAGAAAATGGTTACATAACCGTAATTTAACTCTATTCTGACCGTATTATTGCTCGTTTTATGGTCAGAATATAGTTCAATTACGGTTATGTAACCGTTTTCTACAAAAACGGTCAAATGACTGGACAGTTTGTTGCAAATTTTTAACAGTGTACAATGACAAAACAATAATGAATATATATGAGGGGGTCAGGGCAAAATAGTGCCAAGCCACATTTTTGAACTTCTGGGCTATTTCAATTTGAAAATTTGATCAAATACTCAAATCAAGATATATAACCTAATTTTTTTTCTCCAATGCAATAGTAATATTTGCGATATTCTGAGTAACAATATGACATTACTTTAATGACATTATTATTACGTTTTTTGTAAATTAGCTATTTTCATTTGAGGCATAAAAATCTGGGGGCAAAAACAAAACCTGTCACACATGCTGCCACCAAGTGACATTAGAAACAAATTATATGTTGGATATTATAATTTACAATATATAGCAACAGATTACAGTGTTAGATTTACAGTGGAACTCCAGTTATACGTTTTACCCGGGACCGGAAAACAAAATGTATAACTCAGTAAAACGTATAACTCAATTGATGGTCTACCAAAATCTTTTTTTAAAATAAATCGTGAAAATTTAGTTTCGTTGAGGCATTTGTTAACTTTTTATATCGAAAACGGAAGTTTTGTAAGTATTACTGCACCCATGACATATATTCTCGGAAATGGAACAGAGTAAAACAAAAAGGTACATAAGAAAAGTACACATGAGGTTATTTTATCATAAAACCTTTATTAAATATACTTTTTTACACACATAGCGTACTTAAAAGAAATGATCAGAATCGTTTTGGCATGTAAATCATTTAACAAAAGTCATTTCATTAGTTTACTGAATCTTATTGAAATACGTCTTCCCAAATCTTCGATTTTTTTTAAGCAGAGTAACATTTTCTTTCCCCCCTCACCTATACTCTGTTTCACGTGGCCAGTTTGGTTCCTAGAAACCTTAGAGCGGTGGTCAGCAGGGATGAAAGGCGAGGCGTAGAGAAGGTTCTGGGAAAAAAATATATATATATTCTGCAAAACGCATAAGTGAGACAAAATTTCGCACGGGAACTGAAAAACGTAACGTAAAACTGAGGGAATGTATAACTCAAAAACGTATAACTCGGCTAATTTTTAATGACAAATGGCCGGGACCGCTGAGTTGAAACGTATAACTGAGGGAAACGTACAACTCAGGTAACGTATAACTGGAGTTCCACTGTATTTCACCAAAAATGTGACGTGGCACTCTCTTGTCCCGACCCCCTCATATACGTCATTCATTCGAGGCTCTTACAATAATTTATATTATCTTTATTATAATATATTATCTTTATTTTTCTATTATGTTTTTTTTTTTTTAGTTTTTCTTTTTTAATTGACATATTTTTAAAATGGTGCATATTATTTCAAAATTTAGCGATATTATCTTCCTAATCACAGTGCTACAGAATAGGGGGAAATATTATAGATATTAACTTCTGATGGAGCAAAAATGTGCATTACAGTAGCCGGGAAAAATAGAATAAACTCGCAATATTGAAACAAATTTAAATTAAATCATTGTATTCTGAAGACCAATAGGTCTTCAGCTGTGGTCTTTCTTAACCTGTGCTACGTCCTCCCTGTATTTTTATATATTTCATTCTACCTATCGCAATCCTGCTAAACATTCATTTATAATATAAACATCAATGCAGAAATTAAATAGAAAATTCTATTAAAGAAAACACAAAGTATTAACACTACGAACTTGTTTCGAATAATAAAAAGCTGATTATTTATTAGATGCAAAACCGAACAACGTTTGAAGGAAAACACATAATGGCGAAAAAAAAATGTTATTTCGCCATAGTATGTTTGCTTTCTAACTACGTGCGTTTTCTGTACCTTGGATTGGGAAAATAATTGTAAATTCACTGGATTTTACCGAGAACTTCTGCAGTAATTTTATAAGAAATGACACTTTTTCAAGCTAAAAGTGTCATATCCCGTAAATTTCGTGTTCTTATGAGTAAAACCAGTTTATCTAAAGGCAAAGCATAATTTATATACGGGTAAAGTTCCACTTTTTTATGGGATTCTGTCTTATATATTTTTTTTTATAATAGTTTTTGAAGGATCAGCTTTATATGATCAAAAACGGGTTTTTAGTGTTTCTTTTAAATATTTTTACAATTTTATTATTAAAGCTTTTATTTTAATTGCATGGCGCGAATTTCTCGACGCTTTATTACTACTGATAATCACGTGGAAAATTTTTGCAGAAAACTTTGTTATGTGAAATAGCGGAGCGCCGTTTCTAGTTGGTGTTTAAATATCGTCGAAAAATGTTTTAAAAGAAATTGTTCCCCTATTATTTATCTATCATTAGTGCTGTGTTTAGTTTTGAAAACTTGTGCCGATAATATTAATCATCAATATGTATCAATCAATAGGAAAATGTCTTCTTAAAGTTGAGAACTTTTGATTTACGCAATAATATTGGTGAAAATTTTGGGTTAAATTTAACATACTTACAAATTCCAATATTTTAAGAAGAATGTGACCATTGTATAAGCCTTTCTTATGCAATACCGCTATTTCTACAGTATTGGTATTGCATTCTAAAACGGTCTGATTTAAAGACACATCTATAAATCAGAACGAATGAAATGTTGAGCCAGCAATTCTGTTATTTAAAAGAAAGAAGAGAGAAATGGAGAAAGCACAATGATTTAAAACGGAAAATCAATTTAATCTATTTCATACATAAGTTTTGAAAACAAAATCTGAATTACCATACCAATGCAAAATTTTTTAAATGACCGTGGCAATTAAAATTACTGCCACGGTCGTAAAGTCTTATTTTTTTTTTAGTCTTTCTCACACGAGATATTTTTTGATAACTAGCTGATCTGTCCGGAAATCCGTAACTTTCTTTTGCGGTTTTGATAAAAATTGGGGAAGGTAACCTAAAATGATTCTAACGGGCAAAACGATCCACATATGTTTTCTTCCAGACAGGTCGCGCCATCTACAGAGTACCACATAAATTAGTTGTGATAAGTGAAGAAGAAGCAATGGCGGTATTGAAGCGATCGCAATATTGCGCGTCTGAATAGAATTATTTGAAAAATTGCGTTTTATACCATCTGTTGTAAGGTAAGCACTAATTTTTCTATTTATTTAGATTTCCTATTTATTTAGTCTTTCATGTACAGAAATACGACTTGGTTTACTTAATGGAGTATGTTTTTAGATGTGAATTACACTTATGTATTGTCAGAACTACTTTTATATCCTTTATTTTGCCGATAAAAGACAATATACAGAGTTGTATACAATACGTATATACAGAGTGTATACGCTGTAGGCAGAGTGTATACGCTGTAGGCAGAGTGTATACGCTGTAGGCAGAGTGTATACGCTAGAGAGTATACGCCAGAGAGTATATGCTAGAGAGTATACACTAGAGCTTTAGTTCATATGGAGTTTCTTAAAAAAAACCCTGAAGGTATATGGCGTATACCACCGTATACCATCCACTACAGTCTTGACGGGGTTACTCATGAGAACTTATTGCTCATTAATTAACTTTCGAAACATCATACATTTTTGGTCCAGCTCGAATTTCTTGCTCTCTCTTTCTGTACGCTTTCATACACACATTTCTTCCATATTTTATTAACTGATGAGGACTAATATAGCTGGCTGTGAAATATCAAAATTCTGACCTCAAATTTTTTTTCATGTGCAGCATATGGTAAGTTAATGGCTCACTAGTACGATATACAGAAGGGGGCTTTTCTACTGATGAGTCATTTTTCTGATCTTACTGCGTTTCTGATTCTATGTCACAAAATATAATATTGTAGTATACGCTTTTGTTAGTATATTTTAGTGCTAAACCTTCGTTTTCATGTGACAGGGATCAATGATGTGATTATAAACGAAACAGAGTGCATAGGCTGTAGGAAGAGGGTATACGCTAGAGAGTATACGCTAGAGCTTTAGTTCATATGGAGTTTCTTAAAAAAAAAACCTTGAAGGTATATGGCGTAACCACCGTATACCATCCACTACAGTTCTGACGGGGCAATTCATGAGATAACTTATTGCTCATTAATTAACTCTCGAAACATCATACATTTTTGGCCTTTCTCGAATTTCTCGCTCTCTCTTTCTCTACGCTTACATACACACATTTCTCCCATATTTTATTAACTGATGAGGACTAATATAGCTGGCTGCCAAATATCAAAATTTTGACCTTAAAATTCTTTTCATGTGCAGCATATGGTAAGTTAATGGTTCACTAGTACGATGTACGGAAGGGGCTTTTCTACTGATGAGTCATTTTTCTGATCTTACTGCGTTTCTGATTCTATGTCGCGAGATGTAATGATGCAGTACTTCTCTTGAAGGGGTTGGAGAGGAATCATTAAGTTTTATGCGCTATTACTTCTCAAGTACAGAAGGGAAGGGGATTTTTTTTCTTTGAAAATGGATGTCGGAGGCGCGTATGTTGACACCTCTTCAGACGTGGGTCGTTTTTTAAAGCGTATAAATCCAGGTCGATAAATCGATACGGAGAGTGCGGGTGTTTCAAAATCTTATTACTTCTGAATATTATAATGTAATCTGCGGATACTAAATTCAATATTGTTTCAAGAATTGGCGAAAATAAGACTTACCTCATTTATATTCTTTAAGTCACGACTTATTTTTTTTTCTCTTAGTCTCTCGAATGCTTTCGTATATTATGATTAATCATAACAAAATAATATAGTATATATATTTTTTAAATTAATGGTTCATGCATATTGTTCCAATTTCAGGGTTTGTGTGATTGATAGCCGATTGATAGCAGTGCAGGTGTTTACAAATCTGATTATTTCTGAATACTGTAATGTAATTTGTGGGTACTAAATTCAATATCGTTTTAACGATTTGTGAAAATAAGTTTCTTTCCTCTTTTATATTTTTTAGGTTATGGTTTAACAGTTTTTTTAATTCTTCCGAACGATCTTATACATTACGATTGATCATAACAAAATACTTTTTATTTTGTTTAATTAAAAGTCATGAATATTGTTCCAACTTCAGGGTTTGTGTGAATGACAGACGACTGAACGCAGTGCGGGTGTTTCAAAATCGCATTACTTCTGAATATTGTAATGCAATATGCGAATAATAAATTCAATATTTCTAACAATTGGTGATAATAAGTTTCTATTCACATTTACGTTCTTTAGGTTTCGGCTTTAGAGGGTATTCTTTTTTTTTTTAATAATTCCTCGCAATGCTATTATACATTTTCATTTATTATAAAAAAACTTATAACAAAATAACAATTTTAAGTTTAATTAATGGATTATACATATTGTTCCGACTACAAGGTTCGTGTGATTGGAAGTCGATAGAAACCTGCGGAGTTTCAAAATCTTATTTCTTCTGAGTACTGCAATGTAATATGTGGATACTAAATTCAATATTTTTAATAATTCGTGAAAATAAGTTTATTTCCTTATTTATATTATTTAAGTTATAAGTTTAAGTTAAGTTTTAAGTTAATTTTTTCTCTTTCTTTCGAATGTTGTTTTACATCCTGATTAATCGTAACAAAATACTGGAGTAACAAGTTTTTGTTGAATTAGTGGATCATACATATTGTTCTGACTACAGAATTTCGGGTGACTGAAAACAGATAAGAAAATAATTCTTCTAAAGTCTCACTATTTAGTTTTAAGAATATTCCAGAAAGAACGAGAATTCAACGAAACAGACATACACTATTTCGCAATCCGTCACAGCGTAATAAAATATTTTTATTACTATTATATTATTAAATTTATTATATTATTAAATATTTTTATTAATATTTTTATTAACAAGAATAAATATTCCAATTAGAAATCTAAATTGCCTCAGAATAATAGCTCCGCAGTGCAGTCAAAAAGCTGAACTGAATTTAAGCTCTTTTGAACTAAAAATGACTCATCCAAGTAGCCATCTTTAGCCACGCCCACGTGGCTATGGTCATGTACCTTTGGTTTCCGCCCCTTCTGAGACATTTGAGAAGAAACGCATGTAAAACAAATACTATTTCTTGGATTTAACACCTCAACTTACAAATACTCACAAAATCTATAATACTATAAAAAAGGATTGTACAGCTATGAGAATTTTTTTAAACAGTTATGTGCATAAACTAACTCCAGTTAGACTTCTTATTAACGGATTATTCACACAGGAAGTGATTTATTGCTAAATGTATCACGTCTTTATATTATATAATTGTCAGTATGTACTATTGCATGGTAATAATTTCATGTGTTATACCATAGACGTAAAATGATTATGTGGCTATAATTTATATTACCTAAGTTATTGATCTAAGAATTTGATTTCCTGATTCTTCAGCATGCTTTTATACATTGCAATATGACATAAAAATGCAACAACGAATTTTTGTGTAATTAATGACTAGTAAATTAAAAAAAAAAAAAAAAAAAATCACAGCTTTTGAGTTTATTTTTAATACTTTTATAAAGTAATTCGATCTAGCTGATTAAATAACAGGTTATTTAGAATAAAAGATTTATTATTAAATATATGATGTGTCTATGTTATACGTTTATTAGTATGTGCTATTATACAGAAAAGCTACCTACGTAGAAAAGAGCTCCCAGAATTATAAAATGATTTTCTTCTAAATATTAATTACTGTCAAATAACGCAATTATTATATTTAATAAGAAAAATTGCTATATTTTAAAGTAGTAATGATTACTATCTTTAAAATGTCGCTATATTTTAAAATGGAATTCCTAAATATGAATATTGAAATGCTTATTTTAACTGGCGGCTGTATCCCACAGATTCACTTTAATTTAAATTCATCAATTTGATTAATGAAAAATGTAAAAAAAACTAACAATTTAAAATAAATCATGTTTCAGCAGTATTTTGTTTAATTCCATTAAATGTTAATTAAGGAAAGGAGCTATTGTATAAGGAATAGCTTTAAATGTGGCGTCCAAACATATTTTCAAAAAAATTAAAGTAAATATATATTAATTTTAACACAATTATACAATTTGGTAAAGAAATCATATGAGTTGTAAATTTCCAAACTGGGCGGAAAAATGTCCGGGTCAGGATTCAAACCTTGAGTTGTAATTTCTACACTGGGCGAAAAATGTCCGGTCCAGGATTCGAATCTATAATTGTGTTAAAATTAATCTAGTGTAATCACGTATCCAGAGTTTACTGGAGTTCCATTAGCTGCGATTTATTCTGTTGAGCTGATTCAGATATGAAACAAGATGCTATGATCAATAAGGTTAACTGGGTGAATTAGGTCCTCCAGATTCGACCCGGGAAGGCTCAGTTGGTAGAGTATTGGCAGCTTCAGCCAAGAGATCTCAGATTCGAAACCTGGGCCAGACATTTTTCGCCCAGTTTGAAAATTACAACTCATATAAAGTAAATATACTTTAGAACATTATACAATTTTGCAGTAGCAAAAAAGAAACATTATTTCATATTTGATAAGCTTCGCCATGTAATATTTATTATACAGGACGACTATAAAGTCATTGTAAATTTTGAGAACCAGGTTATAAATACAGTTTCTTTGCAAGTAATCAAATAGAATATTTTCGATATAAGACAAAAAACAAGTATAAGAACAAACATGTACCGATATAAGAACAAAAAACAGGTATTGTTTGTGGTTGTCTACGTAGATTAATGTGTAAACAGGTGCAAAGTTCTTATTATTCACAACTTGCAGCAAATTCGTAACGCATAGCTTGACGAGCTTCTTTAGATCTCAGCTTCATGCTTATGTATCGTATGTCTGGCTTAAATGGTATGATAAATTTCCCGAACCAGTGGTTTTTCCTTTTTCTCTAAAACTCATTTATGAGATCACCTGTAAAAAAATGTATTTAGATCCCGATTTTCAAAAATGTGTAGTGAGTATAAATACCCTATGTTTGAAATTATGATGAAGTATACAATCAAATGTTTTTGGATTGATTCGATTTTACGTTACAATTGAACATTTTTGAAAAAAGTCATATGATTAAGCCGGAAATTCGATTTTACTGTTCAACTACTTAATGACAATGTCTGTATTATCTAGAGTTGCAAAAATCCGGTTTATTCCCAGGTTTATTTCCAAAAACCTAGTTTCTTCCCAAAAAACCCAGTTTATTCCCATGTTTAAACCGGGTTTTTTCTAGCCTTTGCAACTCTAGTATTATCCCATCAGCAAGCATCTCATAAGACTCGTACTAAATACTCACTTTTGGACCACAGTGTACTCAAGTGTAAATTAAATTATTTTTATTTGACAAATATCTGTGGTAAATGTACATTTATTTTCGTTAATCAAGTGTAAAATTGTGTAGTGCTAGAAAAATAATTTCTATTAAATTTCAAAACATAATGCAATGTCCAAATATTAGTAACCTACATAACTAGTAGTCATTATAATTTATTAGACTTTAATTTAAATGTCTGTGGCGACTGAATATTTATTTTCAACTGTGTTTTTTTTATAAATGGCAAAACTCTCACGTGGTGAAAAAAACAAATTCGATTACGTTTTAATACATCCACTCACTACTATAGCACTACTAAAATATTTGTAACACAAATATTACACCAAATATTAGCAACATAAAAGAATGTTCATTTTATCATTATTAATTCTCTTCTTTTTATTTCGATATGGCATATCATATATTTTCATGATTATGTTAAAAGAAATTGCAATAAAGGCGCTGAAATCTTTAGATCTAATACTCTACAGAAAACTCGCTCTCAACAACCCCCAGCCAGTTGAAATCCGAATATAATTGCATATCGCTTGGCAAAGCATTCACCCCGATTTTCTTTCTGCTGAAAGTAAAAGTTATTATTTTTTGGTTCGATGGTCATTAGAGTAGTGGGAGACTGGGAATTTTTTACCCTATAGGTTGGATAGAATTCTTCAGAAGCTGGGACATATTGTTAAAAGCCATAATTAACCGAAATGTTTTTTCAGTGATATTAAAAAGAGAGCGATTACTAATGGAAAATATTTATAGGACGCTGAATGAAAAAAGAATAGTTTTTCAGCAAAAAATACCTTTGCTGAGTCATTAATGTGGTGTTTTTTATACCATTTATTTAATAAATAGGGAAATGGTCAAGAGATAGTGGCTGGTGAGGCAGGAAAGTTGATTTTGTCGTCTTACTAAAGTTAGAAATGTTTGTAAAAAACGAGTTTTTTTTTTCTTCTCAACGGATATATTTATTGAATTAGTGCACATGTTTTATCCTTAAACTCGTATATAATAATTACAACGTAGTTATTATTAAATACTTGCCAACTTCACATAAAAATGTCCAATTTGAGCTATGTCTAAAACATTTTGGACAAGAAAATATATTCAATAAAATATTTATTGTGTCTACGGGATATATCGGATTTCATTTATTAAGCAAGATTAAGCATGTTTATTTGAAAATTGAACAGTTTAATATGAGGTTGGCAAATGTGGTATAGTGAATTGGTGTATAGTTATTGCACGTACAAAATAAGAAATACGCGTCCATAGAGAAATTATCTAAAAGAAATTGAATGATGATGCCATAAGTATGCATGCAAAAATATAAAGAAGATTTTCAAATTAAACACCTAAAAACACGTTTGTGTACAGGGTGACGCAGAATTATGTATATGACTTTTTCAGACTACAGTAAATAACCTAGCAATTTTGTTAAAAACAACATAATGGAAAAAGAACATTTACACCTTAGTCTTAAAACTTAAATTTTTTTTAATATATGTTCTCCATGGCGTGGTCTACCAATCTCGCGCATTACGGTGCATACTCCCTCTATTCATTGACAAAACACTACTACTGATGTCAAATTTCTTCTTTATTTATGCGATTGAGCACAGAAGGGCCGTTACCTCAAAATTCTAGCCCCATGCTATTTGTTTATTGCAGATTGCAGAATAAGGAAAAGGCATGTAATATCACGCCTGAAAAAAAATGACGGTTTGAAAAGTGTCCGTCTTTATTCTCTCTATTGTTACAAAAGAACTCATGCAACCTGATTAGTCTACGATTAAGTCATCTACGATCTGATTAGCCTACGATGTTTGAAATACGATTGATCTGCGTCTCCATGATGATTTCTACAATGAATGTTGCGAGGCAAAAATATAGTGGGTAGATTGGTTGACGAAAGTTTTTAGTTGTAAAAATGCCCTTTTCTTGTATAAACGTACACAACGTACGTATTGCTTCAGAGGCATCCGCCATTCTTTATGGCATATACTTCGATTTCTGTGTCCAGTTACCGTTATCTCCATTCTCATGCTACACAGTAATGCCATCTCAAAACTGTTTTGTCCAGTTTTTGAAATACTGCAGTCAGTGAAACATCATATACATAAATATGGGCCACTTTGTATATGTATGATTACAAAACAAATACTTAAAAATGCAGGGACTGCACAACATATACATACAAACATACATTGAATTTCAAATTGTAACCTAACAATAAGGCAACAGTAGCATAGCTTACAAATTAATCGTATACAGTAATCAGAAAGCTTTCGAAGCGATAGGTTAAAAAGTAGGTAGTTGGACTCCGCGATACACACACACACACACACACACACACACATATATATATATATATATATACCTATATAAGGACTTGATTATCCAAAAGTCATATGAAAGTTTAAGAGGGGGCCCAAAAATAACTATAAAATAGGGCCTCGAATTTCCATTTTTTTTTTGCTTTTTTATTATTTTTATTTTTTTATTTATTTATTTTTAACGAAAAATTTGTCTGACGCAAGAGAACATCCACAATATTTCAGAAAAATCTAAATGTGATTAAGATTTTTATGACATAAACAAGATGGTGTCTGACTACTTTTCAGACAAATAGGCTGTTAACCGAAATCCTATGGCATCCTGATATTCTGGTTAGAACAGCCCAGGTAATTGAACATACAACCACTATACATACTAAAAAAATACTCTATAATATTTTTATACAGGAAACATAAAAAAGCTATTTAATGAAATATATATGAACGCGGCTAAGCCACTCCTTGAAGAGTTTCCGTGTATTTAGAATTTAGAAAGCTTCTCCCTAATGAAAAGGACCTCAAAATGATAATGTGCTTCTCGTAGCTGCAGAAGTTACTCGGAACCTGTAAGAGATTGTTATTTTATTATATGCGTACAGATTACCCCTTTTAATATAAACAATGAGAACTAATCAGAACACAATAAGTTTTAAGAAGCATATTTCATTACTATTAAGTTTATCAGATTTGTACTTTTTAATAATCAGGTATGAATTACTTGTAGCTTTTATTATTATTTTTTAAATAAAGGTGTTGAAAGGAAATCGTTATTTCAAAAATTTCGAAGAATACTGAAAGTAAATTTTTTTTCAGCTCTTCGAGATATAATTCATCACTTTTCCCCAGTTTTACACAACTATTTTTTTACTTGGTTCCTTAACTTCGTAAAATGAACAATAGCACAAGAAAAATTTCATATGGGAAGAAAAAGTTTTTCAATAAATCAAGACAGTTTTTTATATATCTGTTAGAAACGAAAACGACGGTTCATTTGGCTTTTTTCCCAGTTTTCATAATTCTCGACTGAAAAAAAATAAGAAAAAATATTATTAGTAATCTATTAAATTTGTTACGCGATGATGGCAAACAATAGTACTTTAAAATAAGTAAAATATAACCGCATATATTTCATTATATTTGAAGAATTCTTCCAAATAACATATGTGATAGCATAGACATAGACATATTGCTTAGATGAATTGTGTAAGTAAAATAATCAAGCTGCGTCCATGCTCAGTATCGCAGCTAACGCAAGAGACAAACTTCGATAATTTTAGGTCACGTGATCAATTCAATTCAATTCAATTCAACCAAGCAGGGAGGCCTACAATATGGCTTAAGCTCTATACAAGCCCTGCTCGGCAAGTTTATTTAAAAGAAAAATACAAATTACAAATGAGGCCATTAGGCTGTTGCAAAATTACCATAATTAAATTACAATAGGTTCACATTTGGCTGAGTTTTTGTAAGTTCATAAGAGTTTATGATTTAGAGTTCTCATTGGATGATGTTAATTACATTATTGTTTAAGTTCTATTTACACTGTTGATTGTCATGAACAAGAAAGTTCATCAGAGTTTATGATTTAAAGTGTTCACAATGAATGGTGGTAGTCAGATGATATATTAAGTTCTATTTACACTGTTGATTGTTATGATTAAGAGTCAAGGTAATTTGAAAAGCAGTTGTACAGTTGGTGAAAACTGGTCTATGTTGATCATGTGATAGTAGAGATGAGTGGAAGTATCGCGGCCTGTCTTTTTTGGCTGTCAAGTATACATGTCAAATCTTAGTGGGAATCATGTGGTGAAAATATTCGTTTGTTCGCATTTTGCATCTCCTAACTTGGAGACAAAGTAAATTAATTTACGTATTCATATAGAAATCTGATAGAGACATAACTAAAAACTCATATATGCTGATTAATTAACATATAAATTGAGACCTATTAAGAACTGTAAAATTGTTTCAAAAAATAGAAAGAGCAAGAAAGCACAACAAACACAAGACAAACAAAAAAAAAGTCCATCCGGCCTATACCGGGAGGAAAAGGTAGCTTTCCTATATCTTCGTTTTAAAATTTTAGCTAATGTTACACGAAAACAGCAAGTTAAAATGCAAAGAAACGGTTACAAAAGATTCGTTAATACTGAATTTGAATAAGAAATTCGCCAAATTATTGAGCAATAGCCAAATTGGCTTCATTTATGAAGACTTATTTTGGTTGCCAAATTTGGCGATAATTTGGCGCTAACGGATAAGAATATATAGTTTTATGCGTATGATTGGGAAAATTATTACAACAATGAAAGAAAATAATTTGCGAGTAATCGCGTTAATGTGCTGTTTTGTTTCAAAATGTCAGCCACCCTAGAATTTCAAACTGCTCTATCTCAGCCATTTTTTAAAATAGAGGTAAACCAAAAAATGCTCTGGAATCCTCGTATCAAGGTCTAACACGTGATGAAAAAATAAATTTGGATTTTTAACTTTTTTGTATATTTAATTTAGTTTTAAATTTTTAAGTGACTTGACATCTTGAAACAAAATGGCGGACCAAGCTAGCCAACGAACTCGGTCGAGACATTGGTGAGCTTAATACTCACAATTAGTTTCATCAAAATCGATTTATAAATACGAGCGTTATCGTATGACATAGCTCAGATATATATATATATATATATATATATATATATATATATACGGATATATATCAACATTTGAACGGAGGGTGGTTTTGGGGTCTGGGAGTCATGATCGGTGAAAATATATCGAAATTTTCCGGAACTGCTTTCCTCCGAACGGCTGCAATAGGTAGCTTTATACTTTTTTGTACTGAAAGCTACCTAAAAAAAAAAAAATATGTACTCAAAATATCATTACTTTTGGACAAACTTTATTTTCCAATTAATCAGCAAACAATAAATTAAAACGCTAACATTAATTTAACTTGGCTCATTCCAGCCATTCATTCCATGCTAATTTTAATGTTATACTACAAATAAAATTAAAAATTAATCGTGAAGTTTCGTTTAAAGACGGAAAAGAAAGGAACTGTTATTTGTTTCTGACAAATTTTAAAACTCGATGTAATACAATACAAGCAAAAATTTTCAAAATCTAATACTTTTAAATGTCATGTTTATAAATGTTATTTCGCAAATGATGACTTTTTAAAACCTGGACCCCAAAGGAATAAGCATGCCCATTTACACAAACAGGTTTATTTGGATTAGAAGATTTGTACACACTTGGAGAGACTTATGGAATATTGCGATCGCAGTTTTAGAGGATGTACTGTACACTTCAAAAAAGAATTGTTGATTTTACGGTATAATACTGGTATCCCAGCTGCTAGTATTATACCGTAAAATCAACAATTCTTTTTGCAGTGTAGAATAGTGACAACACGAGCCTTTTCCCAAAATGTTTCTAAAAAAATATATTTTATGTGATCATGAAGTGCCAACAACCAAAGGAAAAAAACGGTCGATCGAATAATAATGAATCAAAGTTACTTAAAATTTCGTTTTTTGGGATTAAAATAAGTATGGATAACATTTGGTGTTATACTTTAGAAAGTAATTAAAAAATGTTATTTTTGTTGTTGCATTTTAGGTACCAAATAACCGAAATCATCTTTGTACTTGCAAGAAGGATTTCAATCATCTGTCAAGTGGTTTCTATATATTAAAGCATGTAAACACTACGTCTGATTACTTTATTTACAATATAAGAACGCACATTATTTCAGAAAATTAAATACACTAAACCAACATGAGTGAAAAATTGACCGGGGCAGGACTCGAACCTTGGACATTCAGCGTAACGTGCTGCTGTTCTGCCATTGAACCACTTCTGGTCGATATCTTAGACCGGCAACTTCTAACAATTATACATGTTGGAAACAGTCACCAGCCAGCAGTTCTGCAGCTTCAGATGAAAATAGTAACGATGAATTAATAATTATTCACCGGTCCGTAATTACTGATATATTAAAGAATATAAATACTACGTCTGATTACTTTATTTACAATATAAGAACACACAATATTTCAGGCAATTAAATACACTAAACCAACATGAGTGAAAAATTGACCGGGGGTCAGGGCTCGAACCAGCTGCAGAACTGCTGGCCGGTGACTGATTCCAACATGTATCATGTGAGAAGGTGCAGGCCTAGGATATTGACCAGGGGTGGTTCTGCGGCAGAGCAACATCACGTTACGCTGAAGGTCCCAGCGTCCAGTCCTGGATCCGGTCAATTTTTCAGTCATGTTGGTTTAGTGTATTTAATTGTCTGAAATAATTTGTGTTCTTATATTGTAAGTGTTTTCTACTTTAGTTTTTCGTATTATCCATTTTCAAAAATAATGAGACGCAGAAAAAAAGTCAAAATAGCAATTGCCAGCATCTTTAAACAGTTCTTCCTGTCTGAAATTGAATTAAAAATTTTCTAATTTTACTATTAGTATTTTTGCTTATAATGCTTTACAATCGTTTTTCTACGATAATCACCCAAATCTCCCTTATTCTGGAAATATTTTGAGCCAATATTGACTGAGTTTATTAAGTTCCATTTCAGTTTCTTCAATACGTATGACAACGACAACAAATTGAACCAATCAAATTAAGTCAAACTAAAAGGGCCTAAATTGACGCATTTTGCGTAATTTTACTATAGTTTGATTTAGAAATTGAATCTATGTCGTGCCAAAAATAATCTGCAGCATGCCATAGGTTGGTCGTTGCTGATGTAGGATATTAAGTTTCTTTTTCACCGAAACGAAACTGAATCACTAATTGGACTTTCATTATCATTATCATTCTGAAAACGTAATATTTTACCAGGCCACGTTACAGATGTCTCGGAACACAAAATTTTACATTGCGATTATAAATATTTTTTACATCCCCCCCCCCCCTTGAAGTGTATATTTACATATAGATTTCTTCTCAACTGAAAATTCTTTAAAAAATTAAAAATTTAATTTCTAAAAATAAAAAATTTTAAATTTTACATTAAATATGTATGGGGACACATTATTTTACATTGCGCTTATAAACATTTTTTACACTTTTTCCCCCTTGAAGTATATATATATAGAGAGAGAGATTTCTTCTGAACTAAAAATTCTTTAAAAAATTAAAAATTTAATTTCTAAAAATTAAAATTTTTAAATTTCAGCCATGTTTATAATTATAATAGTATAATAATATGCCAAAATATTTCTAAAATATATGCCTAATTTAATATTTTATGTGTTAAAAATCTTAGATGATCTGCGAATAAGATTTTAACACTTCAAATAAAATTAAGTATATTGTTTAGAAATATTTTGACAACTAAAAAAAATAGAGACTTTTTTAAGAAGAGTACGCAGAAAAAAGAAGTTAAGAATATTAATTTCCAAAAGAGATATTATAAAAATGCGAATGCATTCCCCGCCTATAGGTTTAACATTAACGAGGACATTTTGAGATCTCATTGACCGCAACCTTAAAGGCTATAACTGAAAAACATTGTAAAAAGTGTCATACGTTTGTATCTTTGATAGAAATTTAGATATATCAATTGAAATATGACAAATCTTGAAAAAATACTTTCAGAGATAAATGCATTTTAATTCGAAAACAAGCACTGCAATCACAGACAGTACCATGGTGTTATTTCTTTTGATCTAATTATCCAGCTTACACGGAGTTTGCGTCATAACCACATTGCGTGTCTAATTAAAAAAAAAAGTGTAAAACTGCGATTTTTTGTTCGAGATTTTAGAGTCTCAGACTATTTTAAATATAATTTAATTCACACACACAAACCTTCGTTATACAACTTCGCTTAAAAACGCATGCATATTCTCACAATTTACTTGCTCCCATCTCTTTATCTTAAATGTATCGAAATAATACCTTTTTTTTTATTGACACACCTAAGCTGCATTCTGGGAAAGTCGCCAAATGACTTATTTGGCTGACCTTCTTTCAGAACAAACAGATAGACGTATATGATTTATTGCAGCTGAAAACTTTTTTGTTTTATATTTCTGAATTTCCTTTTTTCGCTTTCTTTTTTTCTTTACCATCCGATTTCTTTGCTAATGACAAAAAAAAAAAAAAAAAAAAAAAAAAAAAAATAGAAACAAAGTAAAAAAAAAATTGAAAATCGAAAGCAAATAACGCACTTTAAGCTGCAGACGTCTATGTATTCACAGCGCGCTATTTTCAGCAACATTTTTTAACTCCCCTTTTTTTTTCGGAAATTTATCATATTTGGGATTAATGTATATTTATTAATCTGCTGAAAAAAGGCAATATAAAGTGTTGTTTTAATACATTTCAAGTATGTTCTGATGACTGCAACACTTGAAAAAGTTCAACAAGTGACATTCAGACGTGATTATCACGCGCATGTTTGCTAAATATACCATGGTTTATTCAAAATAAGAGGTGAATGATTTATTCAGAGTTCTTTTTAAAGTTTACAGTTCAAAAACCAATAGTTTCGTGGCAGAAAGAAAAGCCTATAAATAATATTTTCATAAAAAAACGCCTTGCAATTTAAAATTTGTCCTTTTGTAATCGGACATAACATGAGAATGAGCAAAAAATTATAAATGAATTACGTTTAATCAGATATTTCTTTTTAAGACCTTCGTTTTTTTTTTTTGTGATACATATATGTATACAAATGTACAAATATAATCATATGTGTATGTAACTGCATCTTTAATTTTACAGACTTTTATGCAGTTATATAGCATATGTATACATACTATATAAAAACAAGGAGATCACAATTAATAATTTACTTTTAATATCATGCAAAATGAAAACTTTTGGATTAATAGTTTTAACCCTTCACTGCATGGATTGGGTGTGCGAGACCCAAGCCTTCATGTCTTCTATTATTTTAGATAGATGGCAGCAGCTTCAGCTTTAACCTTCCATCTAACTTCTTTTTTCTGCTATGTTAATTACCCCGTGGGCTGCCAATCTCGTCCGTTGTTCTAGTCAGTAGCTATCCTAATAATATTATAAATCTGATTGTGTGCAAATGTTAGGCTGAAGTCAGCGTCAAAATGGAGCATTTAATTACCCCGTATCTTTGCATATAGGCTGATTATAACCCTCAAATGAACATAGGCTGGTTTTTGTTTATCTTATTCAAATATTTTTCTTAATAATTCAAAATTTCGTTATTTTCATTGAGAATAAATGGACATTTTTTCGTATAGCATTTTAAAATGGTTAAATTTACTTTACCGTTGCTAATACTTTACCGTTGCAAAAACTAATTCAAAACCCGGAATAATAATTTTTACTCAACAATTTAGTTTCAATTGAAAAATTTTCACGTGAAAAATGAAAATGAAATAAAAAAATTTAATATTTAGAAAGAAGATCAAATAACATTATTAGAAATAAGACGTACTTTTTTTAGTTTTTGATAATAATACAAGGTTTCAATATGCGTAACCATAGGAAACAGGCGAATATGACGTCATTTATCGAAAATAAAGCGGATATGCTTTGATTGGTGAAATAAAATGATCTTGGGTTTTTTCTTCACTTTTTTTCTTTTGTTTGGTAACAATACTTGCCGTTTTACCGTCTGCGCGCGGCTAATATAACTATACCGAATTTTTTATTTAAATTTTAAAAAAGTAAAAAGAAGTTTCAAAAGAAAATGGTTAGCAAATGTCAATAATATGCTCCGCAAAATTATCCATTGCGAAAATGATGTCATGGATAGCGAGAAATAGTGATTTTTCATTCAAAAGAAATAACTCGATTACCTAAGAAAAAAAAATGACGAATGTTAATAGTTCCATTTTTGTTGATAAAACCTAAAGATTTAATATTATTTCGTTAAAGGAACATAATTTTCCCTATGCCAGTATTGAAATTAATTTCCTGGAAAAGAAAATTAACAAGAATTGTCATTAAAAAGGGATTTCTCTTGGGAAAAAGGAGACGTCATATTTGAAATAAAACGGAAATTTTCCAATATGTTTTAAAATGAGTGTGAATCAATTCCTTACATTAATAATACAAGGATCAGTAAGTATAGAAAGTAGATGAGTTTCAAGCCATATTTATAACGAAAAATTTAAATGTTTTGTTATCTATACTGATTATTTAGCATGAGTATCCGTTATTTCGTTCCGCATGAGTATACGAGTTTTCTGTTCATCATAATTTTAAGAAAAGGAAAGTGAACACGAATCTACTATATTAAAATCTGACCGTGTGTTTGTATTTCGCAACTACTCCTAGACTATTGAACGCAACGCGATTTACTACCGGTTTAGCGAATACCGGTTATAATTGATCCGAGGATGTCACACAAACTCTCAGAATTAAAATAAATAAATAAATAAATGCCATTTTTTTTTTAACAAAGTTTCTCTAAAAACGAAAAGTAACTTACTCCATATTTGTGTATAAAAAAGGAGAAATAAAACAGATCAGTATATTTTTTACACCATTTTCTCATTAAAACTGAAAAACAGAATTTATTTTCACTTTGAATGGATGGTGAAAACAAAATCTTGATTTCTGTAAATTATCCGAAAAATAAAAACATATTTTCACATATTCAAACTTCATGAATCAATTTATTCTGGGGAACAAAAATTGCCTGTCAACATACTGTCATTTAGAAAACAAGATTTGTTTCAGCTATACATTAAACCAAGGAGGCAGAATTGGATTTAAAGAAAAAGCATATACTTTTTCAAATTAATGTTTTTTTGAAGGATGACTGTTAAAACGTTTCACAAAGGCGTTAAAAGTAAAATTGTTTATCAGATAAAATTGACATTCGTTTTTACCCAATTCGTCTATTTCCGCGATTTTATTTGGCCTTCCTTTTTATATTGGTTGCAATTTCATTTTCGTGATTATTTGGCACAAAATTTCACTTTTTTAAGACTGAGTTATGTCAAAGTCCCTATAATAAAAAATCCATACTGTCTCCTATGAAATGTGATAAATAGTTAGTTAATTATTAACGTTTTTAATTATTGGGAGTAAAATATTTTGCTTAATTAATGCATTTATTCTTCTTTTAATGTTGCGTGAACGAAGTCACGGGTAACAGCTAGTTAAATCATATAGTGTGTCTTGGGTCTACGAGAACAGACTCGTTCACTCATATAAGTTTTTATTCATTTTTTGTGTTGTTTTTAGTGTTTAGACTAGTCAGTCGTCCAAATAAGTAAAACAGAAATTTCGATCTGTTTTATTTTTATTTTTGCAAGGGCTCAAGAATATTTAATCCTAATAATCCTCAGGATTTGGCCTCAGCACATGCTATATTGGAGGACAGTGAACCAGATGACATTTCTGACGACGATGACTCCAACGCAGTTCCGAACTTTGTCATTCACAGTGATCATACTACCGATATAGAGAATGAGACTGGAGAGATGAATAATATTTTTTAAACCCGTGCTCTAGCGGGTTAATACTCGGAAATGTTACGGAAAAGGTAATAGAATTTTATATCCTAAAATAATTAAAAGGGATATTTGATTGAAAATGTCACCATCAGACAGTGAAATCGGCCTGCATGTTGTATTCAAAACTAGAGAATTTTGCATTTTATGCAAATTCACAACGGCTCATCAATGGGTTACTATTTTAAGAATGTAAACATCCAAATTTACGCAAATTCGCAAAAACGTGGTTTACCATATGCACAAATTTTCAAATTTACGAAAATTTGCATACTATGTTTTTTCTGCTACATAGCTGCGTATTTTTACCAGTGTTTTAAGTTGCCGCAAGTCAGCGATTCCTTTATTTTATCGTGACCGCACTTTACTTCTGAAACGGTGTACTGTCAATGCGATAGCACTGAACGTAGTGTATTAAACAATATTGATCCCCAAGAGAATTATTAAAAGGATAAATTACAGATTCGGGATTGCAGAAATCGATGAAGAAGTTGGACAGTTGTGTTATTCATCCTGCCTACACGATAATCGTAGTCTGCTCCTATATAAATTCTTCAATCTGCTGTATTAGCAGTAAAGAAAACAATTTGAAGCATGCACTGGAGCTGCAGAGTCAAATCATTTTGTTAATAAAATCTTTCGTAAAAAGCTGCATTACTGCGATTACAAAATGACGTGTGTTTAGCAACTTTAATACATCTTTCTATTTGCAACAGAAGTTTTCTCAGTACAGTTACATACACAGATAGAGAACACTGCTTCCTTTGTAACAACTTAAGGACGAATTACGCCAATTTTCACAGAATTGGGACCGTCAACATATATAACTGCATGTGATTTCACCTAAAGTAATTACTAATACTGTTCAAGAAATAACTCTAAAATTTCCGTCTGGTGTGATTTTATTGGCAGTAACCATAACTGAGACACTCTTTTATAAAGAACAGTCTGGGACAGGACCATTCAGATACTTCGTAATTACTACTAGCTATGATTCCATGTTATAAAGTTTCATGGTAAGGAATTTCTATCCGCGTGGTATCGTAGAGAGCACGGTTATTATGCATGGATGGATTTTATCCTACATTGGTCTATATGTCAAACTGTTATTTAAGGAACACGTTACTAATAACAATATTATTGGTCAATACCGTTCCATGGCCACCTCGGTCATAAAACTTGAGTTCTTGTGACTTTTAGCTATGGGGATATCTTAAAAATCGTGATAACATCAGAATTCGCAAAAACCGAAAGATACGATTCAAAGATATCCTTAATATTGTTTCTGGCATGCTTCGAGTAAGCGTAATTTTGCGGTTTAATATGGTTCTACAAAATGATAAACATTACATGGAGTATGAACTGTCATGACTGTTATTTATGAAATGTGTTATGATGTTATTTTTTAAAAGGAATAAACCTTGATTTTTCTCCTATTGAAAACTTATGAATATTTTTTTTTCCTATCATAAAGTTCTCTGGCCTTCTTTATAATGTTTCCATGGGAACTTTTGCGATAAGTAAATGTTTCTCTAAAATTAATTACTCACGTAAACAATCAGATTTCTGATGCGAAATCCCACATAAACATAATCTTATTTTTCCGTATAAGTTTTTTTAAAATAATAAAAACAATCACTTTTATCACATTGTTTACACTTTCAGGTAAATAACTACAAAAAAAAATGACACTAATATAAATCTTCTAAAAATGTATTTAAAATTTCTTCGAAAAACTGTTTTAGTATCATTTTATCTTTAACATATTCCACTGCTCATTTAATATCACATTTATCACCTCTTAAAAAAATCTCCATTTTCTCGAGACTTTAATGACATTTCTTTCAACTAAAAAAAAACTACTTTTCTCAGATATTTGAGATCATTTTATGTCGCTTTAATATTTATAGAATTTATCAACTATAAATTAAAATTTTTGATTTTATTTTATACACATACAGTATCTGCATTAAATGTACATAAATATTCTAAATATCAATATTCACAGATTATTGATCGTTCTACTTAATTTATAATCTATTTTTTCTATAATGAATTTGCAGGCTCTACAACTTGTCTAGTTTGCAACTATGAGCATCAATTACTATCAGCATAGCGCGTTTAAACTCAGCCCATAAAAAAGGCCAAAATCACATGAGTTTAGGAAAAGTGTTAAGAACTAAATAAAAATAATCATTTATCTGTCCTCTTTATTACACGAAGTTGAGACAAATGTATAATTTTTTTGTATTGTTTAGTTTAGTTAATTTTTACCAAGCAGATTTGATCAATGATTTTACTATTACATATGTATATTTTGATAAGCAGATGTACAGTTTTGATACTAGACTAATTTTTAACATGTTTAAAGTCCCCCCCCCCTTTATTTTACAACATGGATAAAGGACCAGATTTCTATTTTACAAATTAACATCCAATATATGCCACCGAAGTTAGGTACACCTTGGACAGGAAATATCATCGGACAACAGTATCGTGAATAAAATTAGTAGAAGAATAAGAAATGGATGGAGTGCTTTTGGGAAGAACAATATTATTCTGGCTCCTTTGTTTGAAAAGAGAAGTGTTTAGCCAATGTGTTTTGCCTGCACTAACTTATGGAGCAGAAACATGGAAGCTAAAAAAACGGACAAAGATTACAAACAACACAGCGAAGTAGGGAAAGATGTATGCTAGGTATAACTAGAAGATACAGAAAGAGAATAATCTGGATAAGAAGTCAGACGAAAGTTTTTGACATCATTGAGAGAATTTCGTGGTCTAGGGTTCGGCAGAGGCTTCTTCCGGCGCACGTAGCGTCGCCCGTGGAAGATGAGACTAGTGGCTTGCCCTCCCATGCATTTCACGTTCGGACGCCGCGGGAAAGCAAGGGCCGTAGGGATGCCGGACATCAGGTGGAATCCCCGACTTCCTTATGGGGTTTCGGCGAGGAAGCCGTTCGACAGTCCCTACGGTTCATCAGGTGTCACGTGGGGAAGTCTCCTTTGAGAGAGTAGGAACTTCCGCCGAATCGTAACGACCTCTGTCGTCGACATCAGGGCAAAGATTGAGAGGCCTCGCTGGAATGCGACCCCTCTGAATCGGTTGGAGCACCACTGTGAGACAAAGCCGCTGGCGCGTTAAAAGTTCCTCAGAACTTGGGCACGACGAGGAGAAGGGCTCGCTCGGCGCCGTGAGGGCGCCGGTGGCGCTTTCTAGTTTTATCATTGAGAGAATTAAATGGCTAAACTGGAAATGGGCTAGGCACATTGCAAGAAGACAAGACAATAGATGGAGCACAAACACTCTACAGTGGTATCCCATAGATGTAAAATGACCAAAAAGACGACCTCAAGTAAGATGGAGTGACGAAATCAGAAAAGTGGCCGGTGTTAATTGGATGACTAAAGAACTAGACAGGAAAATATTGGAAAAATCTGGGGGAATCCTACATCCAACATTGGATTGAAAATTGTTGTTGATGAGAATGGTGATATGCCACCCTCGATAATAACCACTTGCACTTAAAAAAAAAGACAAATATTTCTTAATTATACTCTTATTTTTTTAAGGTTTACGAAAACATAATATAACATCTATCGGAACCAACGATATTTAAAAGCGTTTCTTTTATCTTCAAAAACCTCAAAAACCAATAGATTTCTGAGATTTAAAGAAGCATTTCTGACCGTAATTTTCGGAACCGTTTCCGTGTAGTTTTTATAGTGAATTAATATTTTTTCTCAACACGAAATATTGGTTTTCCGGATGCTATCAATTCTCACGTAAACATTTTTATGTTCCCCAATATGATAAATTAACAGCATTAACATTAACATTAAAATTGTTTAACATTATTTTGTTTCTTTTGAATGTATAAATTATCTTACGCAGATTAAAATGTTTACTTTAATTCACAGTATCCGTAAAACCGATATTCATGATAGAAAAAATAAATTAAACACAGTGAAAACTACTCGAAAATATTTTCGAAAATTAAGGGCAGCAAAGTAGAAAACGAACCATAATCATGTGTAAGTTTACAGCTCATTTGAATCAGTAGTTTTTGAGATTTACAGAAATTTTACATTTCCATGGTTTTAAGGTCGCAGTCTCCTGATATGGTTGTTATTCCGCAGAAAAGAAAATCTCAAAATTATTGATTTTTCCCCCCTTTTAAAGTAAATTTTATATATATTTAGGTCTTATCTATAACTTTTTTGGTTATTAAAATTACGCGTACTTACCTTGTAAGGTCTTAATTTGATTTTCGAAAATTATTCATAAAGCACTGACACGTTTTCTTTCACAACTGTGCAGCATTAGTGTTGAATTCAGAACCTTTTTTTTCTCCAGGAGTGATTTTTGCGAATCCGAAGGATATATTATAGAGTTCCGGGAGCGAATTTGCGCTTTGACCATTAGTAATCATAAAATTTCAAACCTACCGGGGATATTCCCCTCAGATCAGCCCTTAAATTGATCCTTACTATGAAGATTTAATTAAAAATATATAAACTATACCTTTTTCCATTCTACCTTTATCCAATGAACTCAAATAGTGTGTCAAAAGTGGGTGTTACAATTTGAAAATCAAAGTTAGTAGTTTGCATATTAAAAAATGTGCTATTTCAAAATTTGAATTTATATTTGAAAGCAGAAACATGTCCACGTCGAATATTACCTCTTGCATCTATCTGCGATAACTTGTCTATTAAAATGAGGGTAGGCGTTCTTTTTTTTTAAATAACAATAATTGTGATACCCAGTTGTGTATCTCATTCCCAAATGAAAAACAACTCATTGTACAAAAATTCGTTAGAGGACATATGAATGACATTCTCATAATCCATCAACACAATCTACTACTTCAAAAGTTAACTTTTTTCAAGTGCGAAATAATACTTTCAAAGACTGCGAAAACAATTGTTTGTTCTAATGCTACATAAATGAGCGTAATTATCTTTTCCTTTGCCTTCATTCGTTATAATTCTTTCACCTGAAGTAAACAAACCATATTTTCATTTTCTTTCCAGCTTAGTTGAACAAGCAACTTACTTTGAAAATTTATCGATCAAAACTTACTTAGAGGCTACATATCTCCTTAATAAAATTCGCCTTCATTCGTAACTCTTTCAAGGAAAAAAAATAAATAAATGCTTTCAGCTGAAAGAGAAAACAAGATATATGAAATAAGTATTGTGATAGACAAAATTAACTGACAGCTGGTATATAAAAAAGGGAAACATTGTAACAACATCGTGGCTACGGGATTAATACTGCTAACTTTTCTCAGCCCAATTGGGACAAATTTTTATGGCAAAAATTTGTATGCACATTTGCTTTGTTTTCTAAAAAAAATCAAATGTAACCTGTACCAAGGGGACACGAATCGTGAGGCTCCAAAAAGGCCAGGTGCGAAGGTACAAAAATTGGATTAGCACTTATAGAAAATGGTCATGCTTTAATGCTGTATATTTCAAACCTTGTCCTTGTACGTCAGTGGTTTTTCATACAACACAACTGATTGAAAGTTGTCCAATAAATATATATATATATTATTCATTGATAGCTGTTAAATAGAACAAACTAATGATAGCTGAATCAATAAATTTCCTGAACAAAAATCATAGTGATCCTTTTAATCCTACTCTTCTTTTAGCAATCCTACACCCATGGCCGCCCTCTGCACCCCCCTGCGTACGCCCATACTAAAAAAAAAAATCAAAGTAGTATGGGTAGTTTTTTATTTATTTGTTTATTTTTTTAGTACCTACATCTAGTTCATCTAGAAATGCTGAGCGTCAGATGCACCAATACTAGAGACTTATCTTCTGAATGAATCAACTTTGAAAATCTAAGGGTTTGCAATTTAGAATGCCATATTGGAGGTCATTTGTAGTTTAAACTTTTAAATTCAATTTATTAATATGTATAATTATTAATATACAACACTAAGCATCACCTGTCTTACAATATTTGTAGTAATAACTGGTGCAGAAAACTTGTTTCACCAATTTCATTCCTCTTTTTTTTTCTCCATCAGTACGAACTTTCCTAACAGATCCGTGACTTGAAATCGACGAAAACATGGAAAAAACGTGACCAAAATACAGCTCTTGCTCTCCACATTGCCGTAAAATAACGTGGAAAATTAGTCATCGTGGAGCTACTGTAAAGACGACATGCTTCATTTTGTGACAAGGTTCAAGTAACTCTGAAATTGGTCACCTTGACGTCATACAGTGGTGATGGTTGCCTGAGAATCTCAATGTGACGAATTGAATCTATCATATTTTGGTCACTGTTGTGACTGTGATACTTGTGCCCATGTGTGGCATCCCAGTGACATCACATTGACTGGCTGTGATATTGGGATTAATTATTATGCCAATAAGCCAACTTAACAAGTGGCTAACACTAGCGATAAATGAAAAAAAAAATGCAAGGCATATTTTTCAACCGCTACTGACACATGTTAATTCATCCAGGAAATGAAAAATGACATTATGTATATTAACACCTTCCAGCATGTTACATTCTTTAAGCTTAAATTTAACACGAAGCAACATTTATCAAGGTAAATTCTCATTAAAAAAAAATTACACATTAATTTTTTTTTAAAACTTTACTTTAAATATATAGATTCTAAGCAGGTGATAAACGACCTATGAAAAGGTATTTGTAAATTTTTCACAACTGATTTATCCCTTTCGTGTATACGCACACATATACCATTAGTCTGCGCGCGCGTGCTTACCACCACCATTTTATACCCTCCTTACCTAGCTCCCAAACCGCGGGGCATGTGGGCGTGGCTTATCTGACAGTGATGAATGACCGATCGCCAAGCGGCGTCGCATTATCTGCAATCTATAGAAAAGAGGTTTTCTTTAAGTCGATTGATGATGCTCGCAAAGACAGAAGAGTAAAATAAACAACCAGAAAAACTTTTTTATTAATATTTTTAAACATTCTGCATTTCGTTGTCTAAAATTTAAAGGAAAAATATTAGGAAGAACTTTTGTAGAAATTTTCTCATCATACATGCTATATATATATATATATTGATTCGTTCCATTTGGGGAAAATTTTCAAGATTTCTGTAAATACACACTTGACCTTTTAAACGAATGGTTAATTAATTCAGAATTTGAAATCTTGTTATATAAACAAATTTTGATCTTCTAATATTCGAATCTTTATTTTTAGAAATATTAATAATAAAATTAATAACAAAAATAACTTTTTTTGAAGCCATTTTTTAATAAGGTGTTTTGTAAGATTAATTCGGATTTTTAAAAAAAATCCTGAAGAGAGAAAATGTTCAATTTGGATAAATTTGATAGCGTATTACAAAAAATTAATTAATATTAATTACAAAATAATATACAGTAAGTTATAGAGTGCTAAATTTATGGTAAGTTGAAAATTTGGTTAACAAAAAGATTGATGCCAATCTACCGTATAAACTGTGCAAGACTGTTAAGATATTCCGGTATAAAGAACTAAAAACTAAAAAATTTCGAGGAGCTATGTATAATCCATGTAGGATAACGGCATGCGATGCCCAATTCCGCTTTCTTGACCATGAGCCATAGGGTACCATAAGGTCTATGTTCCGGCAAGTGATCAGGCTGACGCTGAACCACCAGATTTTAATTCCTGAAGAACATTTGCTCTTTTGCACTTATTCTATTGACTCGGTAAGGATAGAAGACAAAGTTAATCTTGCCGAAGTTGGAAAGGGAACCATGGACCTGTAATGAGGCAGCACAGTGCACTAACTACTGATCTAATGGGCATCAGTCTGTTAGAAATACAGACAATCAAATGCTTCCATACAATAGGGTACCATAAGGCCTATGTTCCGACCAAGAGATCAGGCTGACGCTGAACCACTAGATTTTAATTCCTGAAGTACATTTGCTCTTTCGCACTTATTTTATTGACTCCGAAGGGATGGAAGAAAAAGTTAATCTTGCCGAAGTCCGGAAGTGAACCTTGGACCTGTAATGAGGCTGCACAGTGCACTAAACTACTGATCTAATGGGCATCAGTCTATTAGAAATACAGATAATCAAATACTTACAATTCATTACTCATTTTATCATGGAAGGAAATATTAACTGTATATAAGAAGAACTTCTAACCGAATCAATATATTTCAACAATATGTCAGAGCATTCCTTGCAAATAGGTTTAATACTATACATACTTCTAGTAATCACTGAAAATATATTTTCGACCGTATATACCCTAAAGATTAAAACGTCAATAATGGTGCAGCGTTTTACAAAGCTGACCGAATGTATTACTACGTAAAAATATAGACAAAATTGCAACAATATAAATTCTTGCAACAGTAATAAAAACAAAAATAATGTTGGTCTATTTACAAACATGATAAAGTTATACGAACGAATATGGATATGTATACACATTCATTTTCTTCTGTATTTGAACGACCAAAATAAACAAAAAAGGGGCAATCACACATTTTAAAAATCTTGCTTTAACGGTCACGTCACATGGATAAGTCATTCTCGATCATTTGTCTTGAAAGTAACAATCAATTTACTTTTAAGTACCTACTCTGACGAGTTTCGAATATCAGAATGATGAATTCGCTGAGAATTCCAAACATATATGGGCACTTAAAATAAATCTAATGTAATTACTCACTTAAATGTCTTCAAAGAAATCAATAATGATGCAATATTTTTCAAAAAAATGGCACGATATTATTATTGCGTTAAGATATAACCTGTATTGCAGTAATGTTGCTACCTTGCAACAACAACAATAATAATAAAGTACAAATGGTCGTAGATACGACATACGCACATTTACACACTTCAAAACTACAGAAATTAATATAAATACGTATACTGATCTTAGAAACGTACATCCGCAACAAATCAAAAAGAAAAAAAATCACATAACGTTTTAAAGACTTTAACGATCATGTTACATACAAAATGACATTTTCGATCCCTTGTCTAAAAGAAACAATCAGTTTATTTTTAAGTATATATTTTGGCGAGTTTCAAATATCAGTATGATAAATTAACTGAGAATTTCAAAAAAGTTTAGACAAACTGTAAGAGGCTGCAATCCACTTTTTGAATAAAAAATACAGGAAGTCTAACCCCAAGCCGAACACGGGTTTTCATTCATACCATTAACAGTAATGAAGATATTGAAGAAGATTCGTTAAATATTATTACATGTGTTGGGTTTGTTTACGTTTAACTTATATAAAAAAAATCGTGAAGGTGAGTTGTATAGCACTTCACCAAACAGAATTATGCTAATCTTTAATAGGCTTACAGGCGCGAATTATTTTTTAGACACCAGGCAGCGCGTCCAAAAGAGAACGTGCTTTGCGAATGATTACCTTCATGGTTTAATATTTTTATTGCTCACGATGAACAAATGTATTTGTTTACTTTGATGGAATGAGATATTGGACTGTCAACCTAATTTCAACTGAAGTTATCGCAGAATATATACATATTTGAATTTCACTCATCTCTCATGCATAATTTTTTGAACGACCATTCTAAAAACTTTTATGCACTTTTAATGCATGGCAAAGCGGACAACCCGTATTTGTTTTCCTCAGTCACATGACTTGCGATTGCATTATATAGCTGATATAGGCAAAAATGCAACAATGCTGTTTACCTGCAATAATGATAAGATACAACAGTAATGATGATCATAATAGCATATTTACATATAAATATTAAAATACGTCCGTGCGTGCGCATATTTCTATTTACATATATTTAAAAATTACACGAATTGATATAAATATGTACTCACCGTCACTTTGTTCTGAATAGAAAAAATATGCTCAGAGACATTTGAAGTAAATCAAAAAGGGAAAATAACATAACGTTTTAAAAATATTGTTTTAACACTTTTGACACATCCAAAAGACATCTTTGGTCATGTGTCTCTAAAGAAACTATTAATTTATTTTTTAAGTACCTACTCCTATGAGTTTCAAATATCCGCATGCAAAATTCGCTCACAATTCCAAATATATATGTGCACATTTTTATTATTTTTATGCATGCGCGTATCACAGAACTACTTGTCTCGATAGACACACAATCAATATATTTTTTAAATATCATTCGGCTTATATTCAGAGTGTTAATAGCTGAATAATATTTCAATATTAGTAAAAAATGACACGATACTTTTTTAGTACTAGGACAAAACTAATAATGCAATAATTTTGTTCTTTTTCACGAATTATATGAATTTTATTATTAATGATGACCATGGTAATTAATAATGATGACCATAGTAGTATATTTACATACATTTTAAAATCATGCACATATATTTTATTATTTTTATATAAAATATATAAATACATATATTTTATTATTTTTATATAAAATATATACGCATATCCGAAAAAAAAAAAACTATTTGACTTGATAAAGATACAATTAATAATTTTTGAAAATATTATTCGACTTATATCCACAGTGTTGAAGCCTTAATAATGATTCAATATTTGTTAAAATTGGCCCAATATTTTTTTAGTGTTAAGATAAAAGTAAAAATGCAGCAGCTTTGCTCTCTTTCAAGAATAATAAGAACAATAATGATGACCATAGTAGAATATTTACATATATTTTAAAAATCACACAAATTAACAGAAATAAGAACGTTCGTCACTACCATGTCAAACTATCGAATGTGCTAAAATGCATTTTACATTACTTTTAAAAATGGGCCGTTTGTCACCACTAAATATTAATAGTACTCCTTCACCAGGGTTGTCAATTTGGCCCCTTTTTTTATTCAGAAATTTTGAACCCGTACCAGAAATGTTTACTTTATTTAATAACATCCATTTCGTGATCACTTGAAGTAATTTTTTTCTCAAAATTTTCGGTATAAATTCGGCACCTCTGAACAAAAAACTAAGCCAAACTGGCAACCCTGTTCTTCACAGAAATTTTATTAGCATTCTTACAACGCGAAGAATTCTAATAAAATTTAGTGGTGACAATCGGCCCATTTTTTAAAGTTTTGAAAAAGCAATTTTTCATATTCGATAGTTTGACATGGTTGCGACGAATATTCACTTTATTTTGAATCAGAAGAATATTCTCAGAGTAGTAAACCAACCAACAAGAGGAAATCACAAAGCTTTTAAAAACATCGGTTCATTTTAAAACGAACCAAAATCATGTCACATGCAAAAGGCATTTACCGTCATTTGTCTTGAAAGAAACGACCAGTTTACCTTTGGTCAAAATACCTACTCCGACTAATTTCAAATATTAACATGATAAATTTGCTCATAGTTACAAATATATATATCTGCACTTTTTTTATTATTATTATATGTATAAATAGCATATCCCAAAACTATTTATCTTGATCGCAAAAACGTATTTTTTTGCAATATTAATAATAAACAATACAATAGTAAAAATTATCATAATAGAATATTTACACAGATTGTTGGACCTAAAATTAAGGGGGGGGGATAATTCCATCACAGATTTTAAAATGATAACAAAATATTTATACACAATCATTTTGTTTTGAATCGAAAAAAAAAAAAAAAAAAAAAAGATTCGTTCGAAGTAAACCAGAAAAGGGAAGTCACAAAAGTTTTTAAAACATAGCTTTAACGATCTCGTCACATGCAAAAGACATTTTCGGCCATTTGTCTTGAAAGAAACAACCAATTTACTTTTTAAGTACTTATTACGACGAGTTTCAAATATCAGCATGCTAAATTCGCTTAGGATTCCAAATATATATATCTGTGCACATTTTTTATTATCTTTATACATGTGCATATCCCAAAACTATTTGTCTTGATAAAGACACAATCAATAATTTCTGCTCTGGCTGGAAAAATGAAATCTTTCTACTACAGAAACGGGAGGGCAATTCTATTGGCTAAATCCAACCCCCTTCTCCCTCTCGAAAGAGAAGTGGACTTAACAGGACCTTTTTTTAAGCATAAAATATATATGACTGGAAAAAATAACATTTTTTATACTGTATTTCATTTTGGCATTGCATATTTATTTATTTCTTCTTTAGCTGCACAGTCATTGTAAGGATTTCCTCCCAACCCTCTTTTCGCATGCAATATTTTTCAAAGCGGTTGTATGCAACTGAATTTATTCCAAAAAAAAAAAAAAAAAAAAAAAGAGTTGAATATTTTCCCCCTTCGCGTACAGTGCGTTGTGTTTGAGTAACGGCCTTGTAAACAAACTTCTTTTCAGATTACGCAGCATATTGCAGAAATGCAGTGTAGAGAAGTTCAGAATAGTGAAAAACCTTGGAAAAGAGGAAAAGTAGAAAAATATCAGTACAGTGTACAAGTCTGACAAATGCATTATGCTAGAATAAATTTAATGTAGTCTAATTTTGTATTCACTCTCCTTGACTATAGTATCTTTTGAACTTGGCGATTCTGCGGAAGACAAAATTTTAAAGAAACAGATGCAAGAAGTAATTTTAGAATTTTTACAAAATTCATTATGTTTCTTTAAAGTAAACAAGTTGCTGAAAATAGAAATTTAATATACGTACATTGTTGTTTACTTTGTATGAACAATTTATCGTAAGCCTGCTGTAAAAAGATGATATGACTTAAGCAATGTTTCCTTAAAATATGTTAAGAAGACGTGGTATTTAAAAGTATTTTATATTAAATTGTTCAAGAAATTCAATATTTTGTTCCATAAAATTATTCCATTTGAATTTTTGCAGAAATTTTCTTTTTTCCTTTTACATTATTTCGTCTTCATTTTATTAAAAATTATGAAGGCTACTTAATTCTTTATTTATGGTTGGGATTACAGTAGCCCGAATAAAAAGTTGTTCAAAAAAAAGTGGTGGAATTACTGTCGTCCCAAAAGTTTCCACCTCTCAAGCATGGTGTGTGAGAAGTGATTAAAAATATAATGTTAAATATGATATTGCTAGGGAAGATTCTACAAAATACGTCAAGTAACTGCCTAGTAATTATTATCATACAATGAATTTAAGCTAATAAATGAATTAATATCAGAATTAAATTCCGATTTACAATTTTTGTACATTTTCATTAACTACTACGCTTTATTTTCTACTACTCTGCAAACCGTTGAACTTGCATACTATCCATGGGATGAAGAACAGCTTCATGGTGATTTTTGTAAATTTATATCTAAAAAGTTTCATTTGTTTGGTTTAATTAAGTTGTCCAGAAAATTAGAACATGCAGTTAGTATGACATAGAATCATTTATACATATTTCTATTCGAAATTATTATCTTCATAACTTAATTTTTAATATATTAATTAATATTCTCTTCGCTAAAATATCTCTTATTCTAAAACCTCAAATGTTACTTCTTTTTCTCATATGAAAGACTATCTTTACTAAATGCAGCATGTACGTTATAAATCTATTTTAATTCCAATGCGGTTATAACAGATGTAATGTTTTGTGTTCCGGACATTCATTGACAGCTGCATGGGTTCCCAACCTTTTTCTGTTCATAAACAAATTGTGTAAGTAATGTAATTTCCCAGATACAAAGTTTAACTCTTTCCTTTGACTAAAATTCCTTTCCCACCGGGTTGCCTGCATGTGTCTTCTAAAATTCACAAAAATTACGATTTCGCCAAATGTGGTAGCCTATTCATTACATCCGCCCAAAACATTTATATTAATTATCCATAACGTACATATAAATTCTTCTGCGCGTCTGCGGTTTGTGGCTCAATGTAATACCGAATCTTGGCGAGACAAGCTACTGCCCAAACGGCAGATCACTCCTAGTTTTTGGTCTGTGAACAACTTTTTTAAGCCTCTAATATCCGAGACCACCCCATTCTTACATCTTATGCTTGCTATGTATCAATAAATAAACTTCAGCTGAGATGTCTTCGTTTTCATTGGATATTCTTATTTCTGCCTTCCTGGATTCGAACTTTTGGTTAATTGCTTACAACGTGAATGTACGTACAATGTACGTTCGAACAATGTACGAACGAATCTCCTCGGCTTAAAAATTATATCCGAATTCATGCGTTATGCATTAAAATATTTCAGCCCAAGATCATCATTACCATAGTTAGAACCCAGATAATTTAATTAATAATTCTCCTATTGCACGGAAATTCCTTGCATGTGACATTAAAAATAAAATAAAGGAGGGACTTGGCCTACTCATTATCCATTGAGTATTATTTGCTAGATGACTCATTGAAAAATATTAAATTAAAATCGAGCCAAAGTCGAAGACAGTGCTGTTACAGTAGAACTCCAATTATCCGAATCAATTGGGAGCGGACCCCATTCGGATAATCAAAAATTCGGATAATTGGATTTTTTCCGAAAAAAGGGTCTATTTTAATTAATTACTGTATATATATTGAAAACGGGAGAAAAAAACTGTTTTTAAAGAAAAATATCTTTTAATTAATTAAATGAAAATGCAACACTTTTACATGTTAAGCGTACTTACAAGTGCTGTGCATTAGTACAGTATGTACGTACCGCGCTCTAAATGAAAGTCATTGCTTGCTGAACATCTCGGTGAAAGTAAGCTGTTTGACAGTCTTCATCCGTTTTCGGGCAGCCAAATGGCGCATCCACTTGACTGTGAGAAGTTGCATGTGATCACACTCAGGCTGACGCTCCATCCACTTCAAAGCAGTTTCAAGGCCGGCAAATGCTTCACTAGCTGATGGTCCCGTGTCTGCTTCAACTCTTCTTCTCTCATACTTTCAATATGTTCATCATCATTTAGAATTTAAAACCAATTGTCTGAAACCCAGGTGGGCCGGGCCGGCCACCTGGCGACGAACGACAGCCAATAATCAAACTGCACTATGAGACGGTGATTCATCATCCCAATAATGTTCGCGCTGCGAATAAACAAGATTCGAGGAGGGAAGGACAACAGCGCGCGTAGACAGAATCCTTATTTTGCGAATCGCAGTACGTTCCCGTCTTAATTTTTTTTTCTGAAATTCTGAAAGCGATTCGGATAATCAGCGATTCGGATAGTCGGAGTTCGGATAATTGGAGTTCTACTGTATTTAATTTGCTTGGGTATCATTCACTTCTACTGACAGCATTAGACTGCTGAGTCAAAACATTATGACCATCCGTCACTATGGATATGCAAGAAATGAACGACCATACTCGATGAATAATTGCGAACGTCAGAGATTGACCCGCTTAGTAACAGCAAATAAGTGCATACCCGTGACTGCAGTTACAATTGAATACAATAATAATTATTTACAATGTACAAAATTTGTATAAGAAAAAATGTATCTCAACATACGCAGCAATGAGTGAGCTCAAAGCCGCCGCGGACGTCCCATGTTTTAAAAGCTCCAGCTCCCCTGAACCTGTTGGTCTATGTCTTTAACTTAATGAAAATTGCTTTAAATTAATCCGGTGGAATCTTCCGTGATAGGCGCTACCTCCTTGCAAACAGTCTCGTCTTGATGGGGCTGCGGTTTGTCTTGTTCCATGCGTAATGGCGGCAGCAGCTATCTCTCTCTCTCTCTCTCTCTCTCTCTCTCTCTCTCTCTCTCTCTCTCTCCCTCCCTCTCTCTCTCTCTATATATATATATATATTAGAAATGGGACTGCAGAAACTCTTTTCTTGTAACCTCTGTAAATTCAGCATCACCGAGGTTTATGCATTCAGTGAATTCGTAAAGATTGTGGTTGGACCACGTAACAATGTTAAACAATTGCGTGCCTAATAAATCGCAATGCTTTTTATTTGTCGTAAGCTGCTAGAGAGTACGTCAAACTCTTGGTGATTAGTTTATCAACTCAAGTACTATCGGTCATGCATTGACCCAAGATGGAGGAATCATGATTTAATGAACATTTTCGTGGGAAATCTTAGTACAGATTACTGTTGTAGCATAATGAAAGTTGAGGATTATTTGAACATCACTAATGTCCAGATACTATTTTAAAGCATCATACTGATGAAGGATAGCTTAATCAATCATGATGATTGTAAAGAAACCATATGTTTTAAAAAAGGTATTCAATTCGCAATGTCTGTATATTTAATATTTATTCCTCATATTACCAATTTTTACACTCAATGTTTTTAAAAATGTATTTTAACATATATTATTTTTACAATTTTTACTTTATTTCAAAAATATGGTAAATATTTCATAAAAAAAACCGTTTACCATCACTAAAAAATGTTAAAAAGTTTCACATAAAACTGTCACAATTACACAAAACGGAGGCTGGAGTGAAAACGTTTTTGTGTAATGGTGACAGTTTTTATGTGAAACTTTTAAACATTTTTTACTGATGTTGAACTGTTTTTTGCGAAACTTTTACCATATTTTTAAAATAATGTCTGAGTGTAAAAATTGGCAATATGAAGAATAAATATTTGAAATCATACAAGTTGAAAATTTTCTAACTGAATGAAAAATTGCTGAAATGCTGGCTGAGTAAATTGTGTTGGTCGGCTGTTATATAAATAGCGCAGTTGTAAGGCGTTGTCAATTTAAGCCAGAGTTCCTTTGTTTGACTCCTGGTATGAGCAAATTTTCACTCAGTTGAAAAAATTTCAACTCGCATGTATACCCTTTCATATTTTGTATCCTTCCCACTGGAAATTAAATGATCCAGTGCCTTCCAGAATCACTGTTATAAGTCCTCTAATGCGCTATAGAAGTTCTGAAACTTTCTATTGTGTTCAGTCCTTGGTTCAAGTAATGGTTCAGTCAGTGTGCTGCGTCCTACTCAATTAATTTACAGGATGTTAATTCTATGGAGCACATCTGAAATTGTATGGAACGCCAGCTCTGAGCTCAAGAACCACCCCTACGTAATTTGGGAGAATTGTGTTCCCTCTTTTTGTATGTCCAGAGCAATTTTCCTACGGACCAACCAAGGACTTGTAGAATCAATGAAACAATCAGTTACATTTATTTTCCGTGCCGTAGGTGGAGATCAAAGTGTTAGGGGGAGTCGTTATATGGTTTTTGTTCACCAGAGTTAGCTGGTACACATTTTGATTTATCTTGAAAAGAAATTTCCTGTTACTGTGTCTATATATATTTGCAATAAAGTTGAGAGACAATAGATGTCCTATAATCCTTTCATTAACTACCAATTTATGTAGGATTATCATTGAGTTGTATTGTGTCAATATGAAATAATTTTGATAGGACTATTATTTATTTTCTCAAAAATACATTTTTTCCCTCGCTCAACAACGCGACACTTTCTGGTACGTTCACAAAGTCATTTCTAAACGAAGAAACAGGGCACTTGCAGACCAGACTATTGAAGCGATTTAGAATAGAATGGCGTTTTCCATTTTTTTTATAAATGAATTATTCATCGAGTTATAAGTGATTGTTGTCACGTAACGGCAGGTTTTTCTCCCTTCCCGTCTTGTCATGTCCGGACAATCATTTCAAAACGCAAATTTGACAGTATTTTCTGAAAGATCTGATTGATGCCTTTACCAAAAATAGAAAACACTTTTCGATAATATAGTTTCCCAATAAGAACACCTGCCAATTGCATGCATTTTCGAACAAACATGAATTCAGAAATGCATCAGAAATTAGCTTCTTTGAATTTGAGAAAAAGCCTTAACCTTTTTAGGGGCAAAGTACTTGTTTTGCTAAAATGTTAAAATGATTGATTGTTACCCGGGTTTACAAACAAACTTATTTAAAAATACGTAACAGCTTTTCTTCACGTAAGATATTAAAGCAAAATTTTCTTCCAAGATTCTGGTTACAATGTGGCATTTGGGAATAAAAATTAAGTGGGACATATATGTCCCACTGCCCTTCAAGGGGTTAAACAATCAATTTAAATGTGCGTAAAGTTATTAAAAAAATCTCTTCGAACTTTGACACCTATGATTGAAGCATAAATTTGCATATTTTGTATGCATCAGAGTTTGCTGAAAAATTCTTCTTTGATTTTAAATTCAACGTTTTTCTCAAGTTTTGATTTCAGATAAACAGAAAACTGAACTGTCATGTGAAGGAAGATCCACGTTTAGTTTGAATATTGGTGACATTATGCATATACCGAATACAACTGTCTGATCTCTTTTAGAAAGACATATTTTAGACACATAGGAAGTTGGCTGAATGTACGAGAAAGGATGTGACACATTAATAAACATTTGTAAAGATATACAGACAGCGTAAAGTAAATGTTGTCTTGAACAATAATTCAATTGTAAGCGAACTGTTTTGGACCTTTGTTTTTCTTATTTATAAACATATTTTCAGGAAATTTTGTCACATTAGAAAGGCAATTTTTATTTATAAATGCATAACATTTTCCGATACACTGTTAAAAATATCCCTGTAAAATTACGGGCAGAAGCCGGCAGCAGAGATTCCATTCATAATTCCCGGAAAAAAAATATCCATGCCCATCATTTTGTGCAGCCCGTAATTTTACGGGGAAAAGTAACACAATAAAACTTTACTTACTGTTCAGTAGCACGTAGCACGTTAGATAATCATCACATAATCGCTTTTTGGCGGGTTAAAAAATATGTTACGGTCGCGGTTAAGTGACATTATTTTTCGAAACACGACTAAAATGAAGGGTTACACCTTAGCGGAAGAAAATGTATGGGTCGTACCGTATTTTTGCTAACAGGTGGGCTAGAACTGCAAGAATATGTGGAATGCCCTTAATTTTCTGAGTATCTAAGGGATAAGGTCACTTATCTCGTGGATCAGACCGTTTTTCATCAAATAAGGCTGTTGCCCGTGAAAATTGAAGGGCAACGCTCATAAATTTACAGTTTTTTCTGAGAGTGTAATCCTATTTAGTTTCACATTTTCTATATTATAGTATCTTTTTCATCTACTTCAAAATATAACGTATCTTTGATTTATTGATTAATAACTTTGTTTCGAATCAATGTCCAAAAATTATTTTTTACAGTTAAATGATTTGCTTAAATAATTTTTCATGGAAAAAAAGTAATTCTATTAAAAGTTCAATTTGTAACTTAAATACTTTTTTCTTTAAAAACAACGCCACTAAACAAGGTATTGCTTATATTAATACTGACAATATAGCAACAATTGAGGCAAAAATCTTATAGACTTATAAACTTAAAAAGGGCTTATGTACTTATAGACTTAAAAATGTATTACAAAATGAAATAAAAGTAGCATTTTAAAATTTATAACATGCACTTTTACTCAATCTTTTGAACTATGTTAGAAAATATTAGAAAATTTTTATTCATTTTTCAGTAAATTAATACATTTTTAGCAGTTACTTACAAAATAAGCAAAAATAAACTCTAACAATACATCACTTTAGGGTTACCGACTGATTTTCCTTGAACTAAGTAAGCGTCTCTTTCCCTTTCTGTAAGAAATGACTAAAGCCTTTCTGTCTTTTATTTAGAAGCCACTGTGATTGGACCAAATCTTCTTTCGCAGTTTCAGAGCCGATTAAGAGATGAAGTCTTCATTTCATGAAAGAATTTCGAAACACTAAGTTCTGATCTCTTTATCATGCAATGTATCTACTTAATTGCATTTAACTAGAAAGCCACTGCTTTTAATATTAACTGAAAGAGCCGTGCTTTTCCCGAAGATATGAGTATTTAAATGCATTTGGTGTATTTATTACAGAAGAACTTTTCTTTGTCATTCAGATACGGTTATTAATGTGGATGCATATTTTTGTAATTTCTTAAAATTTAGAAATGGGTTAGTTTATTTCTTTAAAGTGATAAAATAAATAAAAGATATATATTTTCATACTTGAAGATAATTTTCAAAGGATGTAAATATATTTTTAAAATGTCACCGATGAATTAAGGAAATTATAATCTGTACAAATCGAATTATAATTTCGATGCCATTTATGAGATTGAATTGTAAAAAATCTCGTTTGTAGTGAAATTTGCGACCGCATATCACTGGAGAATTAAAAAACAATCACTTGAAGGTTAAAAAAGGGTTAAAGTAATAATAATTTATATTTTATTAGAAAAAAAAAAGTTATATTAATGGAGGACTAATTCCTGCGAAAATTACGTTTTCTAATCCAAAATTTAAACTTTTTTTGAAACATTTTTATTACATGCATATTATGTTTTTTTTCTTTATTATATTAAATGTAAATAAAAAAATTGTATTTGACTGATTTCAAAATATCTTTCTAATCGTCCTTGATTGGTATACAGCTGATATTTTAGAGAAACTAAACATAAGCAATTTAACACATAATGATGAGTGGAAATAATTGAAATTTTTACCTTAAGGAAAAAAAAAATTCGATTTTATGAATTATTATTCGATTTTTATTTTATGACGTTGTAATTTCTTTGTAACAGTATTAATATGCATCCACATTGAAACTTGTGTCAAAGTGTAAATTGTTTTTCCTTTATTTCATGATATCAGTCACTTTATTATACAAATAATCAATAATCATACACATTTAAAACTAAATTTCTTGTTTAACAAGATCTAATTCGATACAATCCAAGTAATTTTACAATATTGCTTTTATTGATGTCCAATATTGAATTCATTAAAATACTTCCAATGAAATGCCAATATTTAACAATATTGGCCTAACATTGAAGATATTGACAATTAAATGGCAAAATATTTCTTTCCAACACTGCACAAATATTAATTAAATATAAACACTCCAATGTTTGGGTAAAATTTCATACCAATCAGCGATGAATTAAGAGAGGTTTTCTACCTGGAGCATCAAATTGCACACCCCCCGCTCCCCGCCAAAAAAATCATCAAAATGTACGTTAACAATTGTAAATCATTAACGTACATCTTATGAAAATAAAACAAAAAATGCTTTTTTTAACGATATTTCGTTAATGTATGAATAATCTGCGTCCAAGGTTTCACTACCCTAAGAGCAATGTAAACCAAATGTGATCAATGTGTGAAAGTACTGTGACCGAAATGCAACAGTTATTGTTCACATTGTTGTCAGCTGACGTGGGCAAGAAGTAGTATACACATTACTGTGGAGTCGATATATTGCATTTTGTGACAAGCTGCAAATGACCCCAAATCGGTTATGAGGACTTAGGTGACAGTCACCTCGTGACTCCATCGATGAGTCATAATGTGACGAAAAGATATTTCATCTTTTGGTTACCTTGTGACTGTGACAATTTGTAAATACTGTGACATCCCTGTGACATAGCATCAACTGGCTGTGTTGTTAGGGTATTTGCAGACAGGCAAACTAGCATTTTTGGCTCGTTGTAAAAAAATGCTATTCTTTATTCTTGATTTAAAACTCTGAAAAATAATATCCAAATACGCTTAAAACGAAGTTAGAACTTACGTATTAATTCTATTTCGCATTCTTTCCCGTAGTAGTGTCGTGCAATGCGTCACAATCCTCCTTCCAAATCCTACCTTGAAATGAGGATCCAGATAAATTATCATTAGTCAAATCTCCTACAAGAAAGATCCCGCAACACGTTTTCTTTTCGTTTTGGGATCCATTATATCAAGATTCAGAGTGAAAATCAGGGTGTTTATTAATAAACACCTCACGCAACATCTGAGACAGCATTCTTTCCTCCTAATGTTCATCCATTTGAAACTCGGTGCACCGCTAACAGTTGCATTATTCATTCCAGGTCGCTTCCCGCCTGATTTTCAAGTGATAATGGCGTGCCGCTAAAGAAAACGGATTTCGAGAATTTAAATTGTCCAGGACGAGTCTCCTCCCTCATTCATTAAAATAAAAATAAAATAAACTATTGAAATTTTTTAGGAGATATAAAATTTTTCAGAATATATTTTTAAAGCGAATGTAAAATTGTATTATTGTTGATCAGTATGGTGCTAGTATTGGGTAAAATTTAACTTAAAGGATTAATTAACCCTTTCATGTATGATTTATTTTTAAATATATGTGAAAATAATTCATAAAAATAAAGATATAATGTATTATTGATTTTTTTTAGAGATTTTACGTTTTTCCAGAATATATTTTTAAAGCAAATGTAAAATTGTATTATTGTTGATAAATGTGGTGCTAGGATTTGGTAAAATTTAACTTAAAGGATTAATTAACCCTCTCATGTATAATTTATTTTTAAATAGATGTGAAAATAATTCATTAAAATAAAGATATATTATTGAAATTTTTTAGAGATTTTACATTTTTCAGAATGTATTTATAAAGCGAATGTAAAATTGTATTATTGTGGATCAATATGCTAGTATTCCGCAAAATTTATTTACAGGACTAATCAAAACCTCGCATGTATGAGTTATTTTTAAATAGATGTGAAAATAATTCATAAAAATAAAGATATAATGTATTATTAATTTTTTTAGAGATTTTACATTTTTTCAGAATGTATTTTTAAAGCGAATGTAAAATTGTATTATTGTGGATCAATATACTAGTATTCGGCAAAATTTAACTTAAAGGATTAATCAAAACATCGCATGTATGAGTTATTTTTAAATGGATGTGAAAATAATTCATTAAAATAAAGATATATTATTGAAATTTTTAGAGATTTTACATTTTTCAGGATGTATTTTAAGGCGAATGAAAAATTGTATTATTGTGGATCAATATGGTGCTAGTATTCGGCAAAATTTAATTTAAAGGATTAACGAAAACCTCGCATGTATGAGTTATTTTTAAATTGATGTGAAAAGAATTCAATCAAAATATTTAAATTTTTAGAGATTTAAAAAATTTTAGGAGTATTTTTAAAGCAATTATTGTGATTAATATAATACTAGTATTCAACAAAATTTAACTTAAAGAATTAATTAACCCACTCATGTATGTGTTGTTTTTTAATGGATTTGAAAATAATTCATGAAATTAGAATAAAATATTGAAATTTTTTGAGATTCTACATTTTTCAGAATATATTTTTAAAGTTAATATAAAATTGTATTATTTTGGATCAATATGGTGCTAGAATTGGCAAAATTCAACTTAAAGGATTACTTAACCCTTGCATGCTTAGTTATTTTTAAATGGATGTAAGAATAATTAATTCAAATAAAAATACGATACAATATTGAAATCGTTAGAGAATTAAAATTTTTCTGAATGTATTTTTAAAAAGAATGTAAAATTATATTATTGTGGATCAATATAGAACTGAGCGAATGTAACTTAATTACTAGCTACATTTAATGAATAACTAAAACTCTATCGCATGAATTGATTTTAAATAGATGTAAACAGTATTTTGCACTTAAAATAGATTTAAAATCGATTATTAAGAACAAATAATGTTGCATTTTTAAAAATCATATGTTTCTTACAAAGTTTCAAAATGAAAATCATACGCGGTTTGCAAGCAAGAAAAATGATTAATAATAGTCATTACAAAGTTTTTATGGATAATTTAAACTTTGGATACATTAACACAAAGAAGAAAGTAAAAAAAAAATCTTTTGACTTTTTTTAGATACAAGAGCAAAAATTCTTTGACAAAATCTTCTCCCATGCAGAACAGAAATCAAGTTGTCAAACGTGAATTTTACAACTAATTATTCGAAAGAAAAATGATTGTGTCATCTATTTGTGTATTTCATGAGCTTTTTTGAACTACATATGAGGTATACAGGAAAGAAAGAAGTAAAAATTAAATATGCAGTGTTTCCTAAGTGTTGTTTTAAAATACAGCCTCATATGACTTTAATGTATGAATTGCTTTGCGGTTTATTAAAGATAAATCACATTTATAACATATATTATTTTTGAGTAACATGAAAATGGCTGAGAGTATGTTGAAATATATATGCTTTTCACTAATCTGACACGCCTGTATTATATACACTATAAGAAATGTAAATTCACACTATTTTACAGCGAATTGTTCCAATAATGTTACGGGAAAAGCAACTTTTTCAAGCTAAACTGTCAAGTCCCGTAAATTGCATAAATTTGCAAGAAAAACCCATTTAACTAAGGGAAAACCCGTTTTTTTATGGGTATCTGTCTGAAATCTTTGCTGTAGTAATTTTTCTGCTGCAACAGTGTATGTTAATAAAAACTAATGGTAACTATTAAATAAATCTGAGCATTTACACAGTCTCAAACTTTTAAAAATGACTTATTATGTGTCAAGGAAGACAATTTGTGTATGCATTCACATAGTCATGTTAAACTTCTATGCAAATAACTTACAGTATGTTTAAAAACTATTTATTTATGCGTATACTCAAATTTATAATGCAAAGTATTAATAATGTTGAAAATAACGTGCATTTATGCATTCTCACATTTGTATTTCATGTTTATGAAACGACTTATCGTGTATAAAAGAAAATTGTATTTACTTTTTTCTTTATACATGTTTATAAGTATAAATATAAAAGTTACTCATATCATGTTAATAAAAATTGTAAATTTATGTATTCACACACATTTGTATTATAGATTTTTAAATGTTTTACATATGTGCGACACAAAACGTTACGTTTGAACGAAACGTTAATTTTTGGAGATTTAATTAGTATTTGAGTCAGTAAATTAGTATTCAATGTTGTAAACAATACTTTCATGAAGAAATAAATTAAATTTACTTGACCCTAGAGAAAATTTAGAATGATTTTCTACTTGTATAGTTAGTCCACGGTTCATTAATAAGTTTCACGTTGACAAGCGAACAAAAAAACTTGGTTTGAGTCCAGAAAATTAATTAAATTAATATTCTGCAAAAAAAATGCCTTCTACATAATTATTTTTTGAGTAATTAACTGTCATTGTTTTAACCATATATTGTAACTAATATTTATAGATAGTGGTTAGTTCTTGCAGAAAAAATTACTTAAATAGATCCTTGCAAATTTATGAATAAGCTAACATTTTACCATTTTTTAAAGCTAATAAACTTTAGTTTTTGGGAAACATTTCATATTTGAAAGATATTCTTTTCTTAATTGATATTTTCTGGGGCACATCTTATTTAATTTCCATTTAAATATTACTACTTTCACCTCTTTTTACTAGAACTGTTGTTTTCAACGACTATTTACTTTACAATTATTATTTTTTTACCTCTTCACTGCACAATTCAAGAAAGTATTTATATTTTCAACAGAGAAAACTGGAATCCACATTATCTACTTGTAAATAAATAAATAAATAAATAAAAACGCTTCTTTTAGTCTGTCTTGTACTCTTTGAGCTGATGTTTTCAATAGCAATGAAAGATTCTGTAATTTTCTTTCAATATTTATTAAAGATTCTGTACTTTTCTTTCAATAACAATTACAAATACTTTTCGATCACATGCACAAAATAAAGTGATTTTTTAAAGTAAATAGTTTTGAATTATGTTGTATTATCAACCTTTTAAACATAGAAAGATAAACAGAAAGACGGAAATCAATTTATAGGTTTTGGTTTGACCTGATGGCGCATTTGTTAATTATTGCTGAGATCTGTAGCTGATTGGGGATCTTGAATCACTACGTATACCAAAGGAAGAATTGAAAATTGTAGTTAGTATTTAAATGCTTTAACTACTAGATGAGAAAGTAGACATAAGTTTTTAGGAATAAAATATCCTATAATTTATGTGCAATTCATAGCATTTTCTTTGTTAATAATATTTCATCCACTCACTGTTATGCCAAGTTGATACTAGTGACTTCTGAACCGGCATCGAATACTTTAACCAGTAGACAAGAAGATGAACATCAGTTTGTAGGAATAAAAGTATGCTATAATTTATGTGCAATCTATGATATTGTTTTTTTAAATAATATTTCATCAATTCCAGCATATGCTAAGTTGTAATTGTAACTAGTGTTTTTGAACTGGTGCCGACGGAAATGGCGACTAGACAAGAAGATGGACATCAATTTGTAAGAATAAAAGTATGCTATAATTTATGTGCAATCTATGATATTGTTTTTTTAAATAATATTTCATCAATTCCAGCATATGCTAAGTTGTAATTGTAACTAGTGTTTTTGAACTGGTGCCGACGGAAATGGCGACTAGACAAGAAGATGGACATCAATTTGTAAGAATAAAAGTATGCTATAATTTATGTGCAATCTATGATATTGTTTTTTTAAATAATATTTCATCAATTCCAGCATATGCTAAGTTGTAATTGTAACTAGTGTTTTTGAACTGGTGCCGACGGAAATGGCGACTAGACAAGAAGATGGACATCAATTTGTAAGAATAAAAGTATGCTATAATTTATGTGCAATCTATGATATTGTTTTTTTAAATAATATTTCATCAATTCCAGCATATGCTAAGTTGTAATTGTAACTAGTGTTTTTGAACTGGTGCCGACGGAAATGGCGACTAGACAAGAAGATGGACATCAATTTGTAAGAATAAAAGTATGCTATAATTTATGTGCAATCTATGATATTGTTTTTTTAAATAATATTTCATCAATTCCAGCATATGCTAAGTTGTAATTGTAACTAGTGTTTTTGAACTGGTGCCGACGGAAATGGCGACTAGACAAGAAGATGGACATCAATTTGTAAGAATAAAAGTATGCTATAATTTATGTGCAATCTATGATATTGTTTTTTTAAATAATATTTCATCAATTCCAGCATATGCTAAGTTGTAATTGTAACTAGTGTTTTTGAACTGGTGCCGACGGAAATGGCGACTAGACAAGAAGATGGACATCAATTTGTAAGAATAAAAGTATGCTATAATTTATGTGCAATCTATGATATTGTTTTTTTAAATAATATTTCATCAATTCCAGCATATGCTAAGTTGTAATTGTAACTAGTGTTTTTGAACTGGTGCCGACGGAAATGGCGACTAGACAAGAAGATGGACATCAATTTGTAAGAATAAAAGTATGCTATAATTTATGTGCAATCTATGATATTGTTTTTTTAAATAATATTTCATCAATTCCAGCATATGCTAAGTTGTAATTGTAACTAGTGTTTTTGAACTGGTGCCGACGGAAATGGCGACTAGACAAGAAGATGGACATCAATTTGTAAGAATAAAAGTATGCTATAATTTATGTGCAATCTATGATATTGTTTTTTTAAATAATATTTCATCAATTCCAGCATATGCTAAGTTGTAATTGTAACTAGTGTTTTTGAACTGGTGCCGACGGAAATGGCGACTAGACAAGAAGATGGACATCAATTTGTAAGAATAAAAGTATGCTATAATTTATGTGCAATCTATGATATTGTTTTTTTAAATAATATTTCATCAATTCCAGCATATGCTAAGTTGTAATTGTAACTAGTGTTTTTGAACTGGTGCCGACGGAAATGGCGACTAGACAAGAAGATGGACATCAATTTGTAAGAATAAAAGTATGCTATAATTTATGTGCAATCTATGATATTGTTTTTTTAAATAATATTTCATCAATTCCAGCATATGCTAAGTTGTAATTGTAACTAGTGTTTTTGAACTGGTGCCGACGGAAATGGCGACTAGACAAGAAGATGGACATCAATTTGTAAGAATAAAAGTATGCTATAATTTATGTGCAATCTATGATATTGTTTTTTTAAATAATATTTCATCAATTCCAGCATATGCTAAGTTGTAATTGTAACTAGTGTTTTTGAACTGGTGCCGACGGAAATGGCGACTAGACAAGAAGATGGACATCAATTTGTAAGAATAAAAGTATGCTATAATTTATGTGCAATCTATGATATTGTTTTTTTAAATAATATTTCATCAATTCCAGCATATGCTAAGTTGTAATTGTAACTAGTGTTTTTGAACTGGTGCCGACGGAAATGGCGACTAGACAAGAAGATGGACATCAATTTGTAAGAATAAAAGTATGCTATAATTTATGTGCAATTTATGATATTGTTTTTTTAAATAATATTTCATCAATTCCAGCATATGCTAAGTTGTAATTGTAACTAGTGTTTTTGAACTGGTGCCGACGGAAATGGCGACTAGACAAGAAGATGGACATCAATTTGTAAGAATAAAAGTATGCTATAATTTATGTGCAATCTATGATATTGTTTTTTTAAATAATATTTCATCAATTCCAGCATATGCTAAGTTGTAATTGTAACTAGTGTTTTTGAACTGGTGCCGACGGAAATGGCGACTAGACAAGAAGATGGACATCAATTTGTAAGAATAAAAGTATGCTATAATTTATGTGCAATCTATGATATTGTTTTTTTAAATAATATTTCATCAATTCCAGCATATGCTAAGTTGTAATTGTAACTAGTGTTTTTGAACTGGTGCCGACGGAAATGGCGACTAGACAAGAAGATGGACATCAATTTGTAAGAATAAAAGTAATGCTATAATTTATGTGCAACTTACGACTTTTTTTCATTGTAGATAATATTGCATTATTTCACTATTATGCTAAGTTGCTGCTAGTATTTCTGAACTACTGTCCAGGCTTTTAACCACTAGACAAGAAGATGGATATCAGTTTGTAACAAAACATTATACTACAATTTAAGTGCAACTCATGATATTTTCCTTGTAAATAATATTCTATCAACTCACTATTAAGTTGTAGGTTCTTTGGGGGGTAAAGCGGTCAATTCAGATAAACGCATTTTTACAATTTAAAAAAAAATGTTGTTTCTTCACTTGAAATTATATTTCTGATATAAGGATTATTTTAAGAAAGAAATGATCGTCAACACTTTTAAAATTATAAAACCGTTTTATTCAATTTCATTCAAATATAATTTTATTCACTAATTGTACAACTTTATTATTTCAAGCTGTGTTTAGAAACATATGAAATATATTTCGTATCTCTCTGATAGCAAACAAACCTAGCCACAAATTCCAATAACCAGCAAAGGAATTCATTAGTAATTTATTTATTTATCTGTACAGTGGTGTACAGTGATTATAGAGTTAGGCTTAACCAGGGGTCGGAAGTAGCGCGCTACAAGTAGTGAAACTACAATAGTCGCTACTTTTTACAGTAATTTGTAGTGTAAGTGCGCTACATTTTGAACAATGTAGTGTAGAGAGTAGCGCGATACAAAATATCAGTAGTTTGTAGCGAGAACCGGCGCTACATTTAACGCTACTTCGGGAGAAAAAAAAAATGTGCCATTCTGCAAATCACGTGGCCGAAACTTGCTTCATTTCTACAAAATTTGTTCTGCTCAACAATTTGAGAATCTCAGCTGCAGTGTATAGCAAGCCATCGCAGGAAGTCATAGATTTTTCCCATTGACACTTGCTGCTAAAATCAAGCACTAACTAACTTAAGGAATTAATCTTCTTGCTGGCAACCCCTGTCTATTTACTCGTTATTAGGTCTTCATGTTTTAATGCCAGGTTTCTTATTATTTGGAACTGCTTTACTTATAGATTTATTTCTTGTTTGCATTCAGAGTTGTTTTTCTGTAATTTTCTATATAATATTTCTCTTAATTTTGCTCCGAAATGCGTAATGTGTGTATAAACTAATATTTTGGAGACAAACACAAAACATTTTCCTGTATATTATCTTTCTTAATTTGTTATGTCCTCGCATGTGTCGCATTTATTTAATTGTATCCCTGCAGACGCGATATAACAAGGGTCGCTTTATTATTAAATCAGTGTGTCCAATTTCTAGTGTAAATTAAACCCTTTGACATAATCTGAAAGTAGCGAAGTAGTGACTACTTTTGAAAAGTAGTTTGTAGTCGCTACTTTTTTAAACAAGTAGTTGTAGTTAACTACATTTTCGATAAAGTAGTTGTAGTTGTAGTTCGCTACAATAAAAAAGTAGTTTTTCCGACCACTGGGCTTAACGAATGAATATTCTTAGTATTATTTATGCATATCTAAAAAAAAAAAAAAAAAAAAAAAAAAAAAAAAAAATTCTGAACTTGATGATGTAAGATTATTTTAAACTTCCTATTGCAGATTATTTCAAACTTGTTATGGAGATTATTTTAAGAAATTAAAAAATTATTGAAATAAAATGTAAGGTTTAGTAAGTGCATGCGACTTGTTCACTTAACCCTCCAATGCTTTTTTTTTTTCTTTTTTTTTTTCAAATTCATAGGTTGTATTGTATAGTTTTCCTTAAAAAAGAGTAATAAAAAACAAATTTTTATCAAAATGTACCTATATTAAGTAAGTGACACACAAATTGAAAATCGCCTCACAGTAAAAAAAAAATAAATAAAAAATAAATAAAATAAAAGAAAGGAACAAAATTTAGCTATATTATTGTATCATATCATAAAATTTGAGAGATATGGCACTTTTTTCTATGATTAGGTAATATTTTTTAGATCCCAATAAGTCATTTTCTACTTGTTTCTGTCAAAACATTGACCCCATCATAATATTCTTCTATTACGATAATTTTTCAAAATTCAGAAAAAGATGCGAAAAACAGTTCAGAGTAAAATAGGTAACGTTTTAACAGAAGAAATAGTAGTGCAACATGTATTAGCCGGGTGAACAAGGAAAAATAGTAAAAGAAAAGCAAAAGATCAGAAAATTCTATCCTCAAAGTTATGTCTATTCAAACAATAACGTAATTTCAAATTTTGTTTAGAGGCCAAAATTCTTTTGTTGGACGTAGTAAATGCAGATTTTCAGTTCATGTTTAATACATATTTCCAAAGAAACATTTTTATGTTAAAATTTATTTGCATGCAATTATTAATATATTGGTAAAAACAAATAAAACAGGTAATCTAGTAATAAAAAAAAATAAAGAAACAGATTTAAAAAAAATGTCGTAGACTCGATGGGAGTGGTGGTGCAATTGCCCTACTATGATTATCTTAAATGACGCCTCTGTTATCCAAACCAAATGAAAACAAAAATAATAAAACTAACAAAAGTCATGAAGATGTCAAACCTTGTGTACTTGGGTAGTTGTGGAATATGTTGGAAGGAAATCTAAATAGCATAGCAATACATTAGACAAATCATAGAAAAAAAAATTGTTGGCATGTCAAAAATAAAATTTGCAAAAAAATAAAAATTGTCAAAAATGAAAATGTAATGAAATTTGGCCAAAAAATCTATTTCTAGACATTGATGATGTTGATGCAATAAAAGTTAATACCTATGTTAACCCTTTGACACTCAGACTGCTTTGAAGTATGGACGTATATACCAACATTTAGTTACCAGCGTTAAAACAGACGTACGTGCTGTAAGTCTGGTAGTCGTCTACGATAAAATCAGTTAAGGATGTCAAGAGGTTAAGGTGTTTGAGGAAGCAACTTTAGATAATAGAGGGCATTGGTCATTCTTGTATATAAATTAAATATTAATTGGAATCTGATTTCATTTATTTCTAAGCTGAAAGTAATATAAACTGTATGTATAACCCTTTAACCCTCGCGAACTATTCACTTCACGCAACCATAGGTATGAAGAGAATAATCAGAGTAGTTAGACACTAATTAAAGTACTAACTATATAAATATTAAAGAAACTAGTCGTTGAGGGCCACCGTAATACTTACTCATCATGGATATGATAATGTAAAATATTAAAATAAAAATGTGTAAACTACTTATAAAATGCATTGCAATTCAAATAAAATCGTGGCTTGATGACGTCACAAACTTTAAAGGCTCGATTACTGAATTGCTTGAAAGAAACATCCTTATAACTCAAAAATAATAATCCTATTAACTAACAGTTTATTGCATCTGATTAAACGTCAAATTTCCAATTAAAATATATCTTTGAAGTGAAATTTGGATGAAATACAGGGTCATGAAATATCGAAGAGTATGGAAAATAGGATTCCAAATATCTCGGCAACTCATTATCCGATCGACTTCATGCTGTATGCAAAATTTATGTTTTTTTATTGTCTTTTATATTCATTTCTTAAAATAACCAATTTCAAAAATTTTTATATACCTTTTATCAGAACGAATATTTCGAGAGTCCGAAAAACATTGTTCCGGTTAATCGAAGTTATTGAAATGAAATAGGCTTCTTCCCATTATTACATACTAAGTACATACCAAATTGCAAGTCTCTATCTCAATTTTTTCGGGAGATAGAGCGTTTACAGACACACAGACGGACGGCAAATTTTTTTTTTCTAAAAATATGTTTTTTGGAATCTCCAGTGTCTGAAACGTGTAAATCCGTCAAAATTTTTTTTTCGATTTTCAAAACGATTACAAGACTTACCCTATACTACGTATGATGGGTAAGTAAAACCGCTTCATTTTTATGACAATTTTACTGCCACTGACTACTATTTCTGAACTAAGATCCATGTCATTAACCATTAAGTCAAGAACGTGGACATCAATTTATATGAATAAACGTACGCTATAATATATGGGCAATTCAAGATTTTTTCCATAGTAGATCATATTTCACTAACTCACTATTTTGTTGTATGATGAAATAATCTACACATTTCTAAAAAACACACAATATTGTGAAAGATCAATTTGTTATACTTTTCTCAAATCTTACAAGCACATAAGTTCCATCTTTGTGATTAGACGATGGAGTCAACTTTCAGTGACTAATTATGTAGTGAAAACCAAATCCTTTAAATCTGTATAAGCTCCACTAGAAAAATGAGAAAGATCTTGAAGCCAGCTATTTTTCATTTCGCTTTCTCCTTTTTTATCACTGATCATTTGTCAACCCTTTATAAGCAGTCAGCCCACAATATCTTGCAACGCAAATGCATAATCCGTTCGAGATCTCAAAATCACGGTTTTTATTCGTATACATATCACGCAAAACCGACTTTGACACCATGCTCATCGATTTAAGACCGCGTGCATCGTTAGTAGTTGCATAATTCATTTTAGGCTCGCTCCCCCTCCCATGTGATAATGGCGGATCTGGAAAAGAGGAAAAAATTTGAAAGAAAAACGACTTGTAGCGGCAGAATTACGTGTTGTGAAACGACAATGGGGATGAAACAACACCTGTCTCTGTCGGGAAATGAGAGTGTTCAGCAGAGATAATAAAGGTTGAAGAATTAATAAATTATTTTAAAATATGATTCAATTTACAATAGTAATGGATAATTATAGTTAATATTAACATTTCATGATTATGGCTACTTTTAAACATTTTTTGTTTATATAAGAGGATTTCTTTTATTCATCTATCTTCAGATTTAAATTTTCACATCTTTGAGTTTTTAGATAAAGGATGAATTTCGAGGTTTTACCTTTTCGTGTGCTTTGAGCACTGCTTCTGGGGAGAAAAAAGAATGGAATTATATCATGTTAATTATATTCCCGAAAATGTTGGGTGTTGTTAGAAGTATAATAATTAGCTTACTCATTGAATTAATTCGATACTCATAATCTTAAATAGAATAGTCAACATATAGCTAGCATATTTCCCTTCTAAAATATAGCTAGATCAGTGTTATACACTTCATTATTTTAACTTTTACACGGGGGCTTGCACAGCATCTGTCCGAGAATGCATGCAAAACCGGACAGATGCTGTCCGTGCACCCGTGTAAAGGTTAACAGAATCGTATTGATTTTTAAAGAAATAATTCGTGTTGAAAGCTTTTCGACTGAGTGAAAAAGTATCCAGGAAAGGAAACGAACCCAGGACCTCTGGCTTAAATTACCAAGCCTTTACTAACAACCTGGACAACTTGCCTGGACAACTTGAAAATTTAAGCCAGAGGTCCTGGTTTCAACTCTTGACATGGAAACTTTTTCATTCAGTCAGAATATTTTCAAATCGCATGCTGTCTTTACCAATAAGTATGACTTAGTCAAAATTGTCAAAAAATAGTTTATTGGAGGTCCTTTACCTGCGGTTTACTTTGTTGAACAGCCTCATATCTCAAACTAGATGATAATGCCAAAAGGTTGTCCGAGTGAATTATGTCGTCCAGATTCATCCAGGTAGCTCAGTTGTTTGACAACTTAAGCCAGAAGTCTACTCCAGACATTTAAATTTAGCTGAAACGATTTCTATTCGCCAGTGTTATACTGATATAACATAATATTTTTTAATTAATTGAAATGTACAGGTATCTTCCGCCAAATAGTATGAGGGTCTATTTCTTATAGTTAAGCTTCAGCTTTTTAGTTCATAATGATGTTTAATGCAGATTTCTGAATAGTGTGGGAAAATCAGTGTTACGTACATTATGGTATGGGCTTGGTGACAGATTGTTTCCAATTTACCGCACCCAGCTACTGATCGGTATTCTACAGATGAACGGATTTTTATGAAGATTTCTTTGAGCTTTATGTTTTTACTATATTTGTTTATTCATTGCTTCTGCGTATGGCCTTCAGAACAATTTATTTACAACATCATCGAAAGTAGAATGGTCCCAACCAGACTAGCGTCAGAGCGAGCAATTCATCTTTCGTGGGTATTGCTGCATTGAAATTAAAAGATTCCGGAACCTTACATATCCATTCTGAAAGCTTGAGGTATATCAATGTAGATACACGACATCCTGATGAATTTTCAAGGTAGGAGGAATTCTGGACATGTGTACCACCAACAACAAAATAATCACCGTTTGATATACAACACGAATGAAAATCGGTAATATAACATCAAACTTAAATTGCGTGTGAACATGTTCTATTTAATTTATGTGGCAAGGAAAATATCATAAAATATTATATATAAAATCTATCCAAGATATATATATTTAAATGTTAAAGCGTGCTCCGTCATTGTCTACATAAAAATAATTAAATAATCGTAAATCAAAAATATTATGTTTGATTATTTTAGATTGAAATTACTGAAGCGAATTTATTTTACTTTTGACTATAGATTTCCCACAGTTCTAAAATAATTCATTTTTTTAAGCGTATTATAGTAATAAGAGCAATAATAATACATATACATACAAATTAAATCTAAATAAATAATTTACCATTGAGCATGTGCAAACAATAATTATACGGTAAACGGGAGAAATTGAGAGCAGGGGGAGGTAATTTGGTACTAGTGCTTTATCGACTTCTTTTATTACGCTACCCTCTTGGTTCAGGACAAATACAAAAAATTAAATTGATAGACAATAAACGTAGCCATACCTAGAAGTGTTTGTAGCTGCTCTGAATATGCAAAAAAAAAAAAAAAAAACACTAGTAATCAGTTATTCCTAGTCCCCAATTCCCATATTTTACCTTACCGTTTTCTAAGAAAATGAAACGAGCAAAAAAGTTTTAAAACTGAAATAACATTAATAAAGCCTAAATAACAAACAATAGTCTTTCGCTGTTATATTCTATCCAATTCAAAATCGTATTATATACATCCTACACTTCAGAACCTTTTAAATTAATTTATGTTCTTCTCTTTTTCTCATTCTTAATATTTACATTATCATTTTCTATTGGCATATGTCAATGAATACAAATAAGATATAAATTTTCTAAATCCATTTATACGAAGAAAAAAAAAATATATATACAAACTGTCACCCAAGGAAATTCATAGAATAAAAATGGTTTGCAAAAATATTTATGATTACCCTATATCGGATTTGGCATTAACGAAAAATAAGATAGATATCAGAGGAAATCGATTGTTTGCATAGCTTGAATCGATAACTGCGTTGAACGGCGAGAAAACAATTTATTATTTTGGAATCAATACTTTAGATGGTGGTGTTATATCTCTGACATATCAAGATCGCTTCCTATTTGTGTCAATTTTTGAACGCTCGGGAGCAGTGCGAAAAATGTACTTCAGATAATTAATATGAAATAGCTGCTAGAGATAGGATGAGAAAAAAAAAATGAAATATTTTTTTATATTTGATTATTTTTAATTGATTGTCATAATTTATATGAATACTTTCTTTAACTGAAGTCACTTTACAACTATTAAAATATTTCTAATAAACGTCCTTTTTAATCAACAAAGTTTTGGCTGGAGCTAGCTACTTACCTATAAAGAGAAACTAGTTTTTGAGAGCGAGCGTTATGTCCGATGCTAACATGTGTGCGTGAAAGCGACATCTATCCTTTGTTTCTCTTTCATTTTCCCAAGTGAGATTCTGCCTCCTGAATCTGCGTTTCGCAGTTATTTCATGCAGTTTTATGATAAGAAGGTCACGGTGATCAGCTGGCGAATTATAAGTATGTGGGATGAAAGTTTGAACGTGTGGATCAGCCGAATGTCTTGTGGATTTGTGAGGCAAATGTTGAGCCCGTTTTATTCAACGATTGGCGTGGCGTAGAAAAATAGTTCCTTGGAGCAAATCAACGTGCTTTGGTATGAGTTCGAATTTATTTGTTCCGAATAAAGTAAAGTTAGGATCCTCGGGATTCCGTCAATTAGTGGCATTTTACATAATTTTGAAAGTGACGTTGAATTTCAAGGGTTCCACATTGAGTAGCCACTTAAAACTTGCACCTGACAGCCTTCGTGAAATGATACCACGTATGTGAAGTTTTTATTAATAGTTGTGCGTTCGAATCGGAATAAGAATTAGCGGAAGTGAAATTTCAATCTAAATTTGATCGGTATCTCAGAAACTCCGAGCTTCACTGTCATCTCATTTATTTCTTGTTTTAATAAACATGTGCATTTAAACTTAAAACGTGTGTCATGTCGCATCCTGAACGGGACGTGGTAGATACGCCCTTTAAGCTAAGCGTAAGCTAAGTGTATTTCAGTTATTTTTAAATTGCCTTATTTATATGGTTATTTTTCATGCAAGTATGCAAAACTAAATTTAAAATCATAACTATTATATAATTATAATATATATGATTCCTCGGCAAATAATAATCTAATGTTAATATGGTAAAAATATTTAGTTAATTCTTTTGACATTTGATTTTTTAAAAATATTATTTTGTAGACAGTTATAGAAATACAATTAAAATACAAGATGAATTCATTTTTTGACAAAAAACATTTTTAAGATAATAACAATAAACATCGCCGAAATGGAACAACTCTAATTATTTCATTTCCATTGAAACTATCTAGTTTGTATGGTTATAAACAATGTACTTCTACAGAAGTCAGTTTTAAATCCATATTAAGTAATTTCATCAACGATTAACGTTTTAATTGGCAATAAAATCTTTTAAATGAGGCAATTTAATTATTTGTGAAAGAGTGTTACAATGGAAGTGAAATGCTTTTTTTTTTATGAAGCAGTTCAAAACTATTAACAATGTTTAGCAAATGTGAAAGTTAATTAACAATTATAGAAGCATTGCATTTCCATCAGAAAATGTCCAATTTACTTTTAAACGATTACATTTCAATTCAATTTTCAGAACTAAATTTTAAATCAATATAATACATTTGTGTTAATGATTAAGTATTTAAAAGTAATATAGGGAGAAAACTACTGGGTAATTTTTTTACATTAAATTACAAATGATCCAATGCTACAAGTATAATTTATTATTGTTTAACGAAATAGTCCATAAAAGTAAAACAATAATGAACAAAATTGTGTTTAGCTTTTATTGCCACTAAAATTGACAAGCTTATAAGATTACATTTTATTGTGACTTTACAAACCTATGATTCAAATAAATATATAATGCGATCAATAATTACCGTAATTTCTGGTGTGTAAGCCAAGGTTCAAATAAATCTGTTTCCGACCAAAAAACTTATTCAATAAAATATATCCTATTTGTTGATGGAACTTATTTGACCTTTTTTAATAAATAAAATTTTTGGTTCGTAACAGAATTTTTTTTGCCGCGGCTTATACGCCAGAAATTACGGTCGTTATTTGAATAGTATAACTGTAAGAAAAAAAAAATATTTCTTAAAGAAAATATAATACAACCACAAACGAAAATATACAATAACCTCTTCCGATTTACTCGCGATTCCGAAAAGCGTTCTTTATGTTTAGAAATCTCCGATACTAATATATTTTCGAGAATAATAATAATAAAAAAAACCTTTATAAAAATAAAGATTCCTTTGCTGCCACTGATTTTCGGAAACAGTTCCGAGTAATTTTTAAAGTGCATTAATTACTTTTCTCAACCTGGAGTATAGGTTTTGTCGGATGCTGTCAATTCTCAAGTAAACATTTTCATGTTCGATAAACATGATAAATAAACAGCCTTAACATTAATGTTAAAATTAATATTATTCTGTTACCCTTGCATACGTAAATTCAGTTACGCTGCTGAAAACGTTTAATTGAGAATTAATAGCATCCTAAAAAACCAGTATCCCGGTTTGAGAAAAACCAGTATCCCGGTTTGAGAAAAACCAGTATCCCGGTTTGAGAAAAACTGATTAATACTCTATAGAAACTATTCGGAAACGTTTCTGAATATATCAGTAGCAGCAAAAGAAAATTTGTTTTTATAAACGTGTCTTTAAATCTCGAAAACTTATTGGTTTCTGAAGTTTTTTAAGGTACAAAATGCTTTTCCGAATCATGGGTAACTCGAAAGAATTTATCGTACATTTTTATACGTTGTTATAATATATTTTCGTAGATTAAGGAACATGTATTTTTTTACAGTGTATGAGTATAAAATTTCTGATATTTGATTGTTCGTAATAGATTGTAAGTACGTTATTCATATTTTTTCAAAACCATTTATTCAGTCAAAATAAGATATATCACATTTAATTTGCGATTATCAGAAAATATTTAAAAAATCAATCTTATATATTTTTATCATTAATTAATTATTTAAAATTAAAATGCATGAAAATCCTAAATAGCTCATTAACGTTTAATTGTTCGTGATGAATTGTTGTAATGAGATATATAATTTTAACTCAATAATTTTTAATCTTTTCACAATATTTAACAAGACGCTTTTGACTAACTGTTTTAGGAAATTTTCTTTCTTTCCACTGAAATTTTCAGTTTATTCTAAATGTGTCTAATAGAAACTAAAACTTTTCGATAGTTAATTTTTATGATACAGTTTTAAAATATAACACGCGTATTTAAAAAAAATGTAACATTAAAAATTTTTTTACATATTTTTTTTATCACAATTTATAACAACCAGTGGACCCGTGCGAAGATTTCGCACTGCATTTTAATATTTTTTTAAATGCAAGTTTAAATTTATATATATAAAAAATAAGGACTAAAAATATCTGCAAACAACATTAGTCGCCAGAGTATCGCCTCATTTATCCTATCAAACTTACAGTAAAAACTGATCGCCGATAGCTAAGGCAACAAAAAATTATCAATCGTATTTTAACTGCATTAGAAGATAACATCATCAAAGACATGGGACAAAGAAAGATAAATTGAGCGTTTGAATTTAAATTTTGCTCTTTAATCATAAATATAAAATAAACCCGTGCAACAATCTTTATTTTACAATTTCTTTTTTTTGTAATAACTGCTGAGCACGATATTTTATTTTTGCGGTATTTTATTTTTGTAGCAACATTAATTTCAGGAAAACGTTTCATTTCATTTATGAAAGCAATGCCGATTTAATTTTTAATTATCAGCAAATTTTAATCAAAAAACATATTTTACGAAAATGTATTTGTGCTATGTCAGAAGTCTGTTCAAAGTCCTTTCATATGGTATCTCATTCGTCGTTCTGCGTTTCGTATTTTTTTTTAGAAAAAGGGATGTTGACAGGAGAAATAATATATACGATCGTCGAGGTTAGGTAAACTAAACTCGAGCCAGAGCATCCGATACGCAGTGAAAAATGTCATAGTAACCAGCCGATTAAAAAGTTCTAAAGCACCTTTAGCTTTTCTTAATTATTTTTTAAAGCACAAAGCAGACATCAGTTCTTTAAAGTCGAAACTTAAAAACCGTTGAATATTCATAGCAATAAAACGAACATACTCATAATCTTGAATAGCAACCACGTGTTACGTGAGACGGTGAAAAACCACAGGTTTCTACAAAAATTAAACTATTCCCATATACCACAACCACCGTAAACATTCTATTTAAACATTATATAATAATCAGTCAATCCATTGTATCACGCCACACATTTGCCGAAATAATTTAGATAAAACAAGTTGCCAAAAATAAAATATCAGAACGAAACCCCTTCGCATGCAGCCGAACTCAGAAGCTGCGCAAAATGCGAAGTCACTGACAAAATAAGGGGTAAAAACTGGCATTGTGTGGATGCAAAGAATTTTACTCGCAACTCGGGAAAAAAAATATTGGCAGGATGATTAAAAGTAGGTGAATACATTTTAACTCCCGAAAAACTCTTATACTTGCCTGTCATATAACATTACCTAATATCACGTTTAGTTTCAAATTATGCTATTACTTCTGGTTGATATTCTGATGAACTCTATAAAAGTTTACTTTAAATAAATGTCACAACAACTCGATCGATAATTAACTACTTCATAATAGAACGTCTAAAAAAATCTAAATCTCAAATTTCTCCAGCTAATTAATTTTTCTTGACAGATTTTTAAATTTTGACAATTAAAAATAATATTACAATGCGACAACGTTTATGACAGCATAATTTTTAAGCTATCGACAATAATTAATATATGACGCGTTCAATTATAATCCGTCCATCATAAGTGGACCGATGATTAATGCAAATTTATACTACTTATTAATTAAGGAATGGCAGGTCCCCTGAACCTGGTGGTGTAAATCTTGAGCTGCTAAAATATGGTGGTAAAATCATTGTAAGCATATTAATCCAATTCTACAACATGATCATGGCGAAAGATCCAATTCCACAAGAATTTAAGAAAGGATATTTAATATAAATTTTTAAGAAAGGGGACAAAATACTCTGCAGTAACTGCAGAAGAATATGTGTTACAAGTCCAAAAATAAAATTATTCGGAAAAATTTTAATAAATAGACTAGAAAACTAATATGAAGGAATAGAAGGACAAAGTGGCTTTCCAGCAGGTAGATCTTGCGCCGTTCACGTTTTTGACCTAAGACAAGTTCTGGAAAAAGAGAGAGACAAGAGAAGAACAACAGATCTTAAGTTTGTGGACTTTGAAAATGCTTATCACAGCGTGGTGAGAAGTTTGCTTTGGAAAGTACTTAAAATAGCAAATATAAATGAAAAGCTAATTAGTATCATTAACCTCCTGAATGCCGAGCAAAAGGGAAAATTTGTAATGGTGTTTTCTCTGTATTTTTTTTTAAATGCTTAAAAAATCTGAATTTTCAAACTTGAGATAAAAAACTTAATTACGTATGTAAGTATAATCCTTGAGAGTATCAATCATTATTTGATGTTTTCAAAATGCATTATATTTGTAGAATTATATTAATTTAAACAAACCTTGTATTGCTGTGAAACCTACAGCATAGTGAATGGATATATCAGATCGCAGCGGTGAGAAGGTTAAAGCAATTTATTATAGAAAAACTGCAGAGTTAAAATTCTAAATAAGTTGTATGAACCTTTCATCACCAGTAAAGGCCTTCTGCAATGTTATTGTCTATCATCAACTTTATTTAAAATATATTATCCGGTTCAGAGAATGGATAAAGAAATGTCAGAAAATGGGCTTAAAATTGAATGATAGTGACTATATCTATCACTTATTATTCTCGGGTGATCAAGTCATCATAGGAGAAGATGGAGAAGTTTAATAAATAAAAAAATGCTTATGATGAATAAGTATTAACGATAAATATGAGTAAAACTGAGCAACAAGTCTAAAAACTGATATTTTATTGGATGATATAAATATATATAAACTGTTGAGGAATCCAAATATCTTGAATCTATCATTCATCAAGATGGATTATGCCAAAGAGATGTGGAACAGAGAAATTGAGAAGGCAGCAAAGACATTGTGATGTTGAATTCTGATCTGTGGAGTAGTACTTTTCTCTCCAAAACAAATTGACTAATTTATAGTGCTATCTTGCAAAGTATTTTACTGTATGTTTCGGAGACATGTATCTTAAATCGCTCTCTTGCGAAAAAAAAAAAGTGTTGATTTTACAGTATAATACTGGCAGCTGGGGTGCCAGTATCATACTGTAAAATCAACACTTTTTTTTGCAGTGTACCGAAATGGACTTTTGGCGGAGATCAGCAAGAACATCAAGACTGGAAAATGTTAAAAATTATTCATGAATATCTGAAATCATGGAAGTCAAACAGAATGGTGTACATATGATCGGACATAATAAGCTTAGACGTTATGGTCATGTTCGCAGAATGAAAGAAGTTTGCCTTCCAAAAATCCTTTAGAATGAAACCCGAAAGGAAGACAAAGTTAATGCAGATTAAGAATGAGTTGGAAAAAGAGAAGAATCGAAGAGAGTCATTGAAGGCTTATAGTTAAGTGGTGTTATTATGATAGACAGGCAGAAGAGTAAATGAACTCTCAAAATTCCTTTTATTGCTCTAAGAAACGCACTGCTTAGTGGAAATGCCTCAGAAGGATGATGATGATGATGATTAATTAAGGCGACAATCACAAATAACAACTATTAGAATCTAATTTTTTCAAGAAATAATAAATTTCTTCACCATTTGTGTCTGTTCGCTAGTTTCTTTCCCCGAAACATCGCAAACTCTTTGAACGTCATCGACCATTGTGACCGGAATACAACACTTTTAAGAATACTTTCCTTCCGTTAAAAATTTCCAGTTTATGGGATTGTCAATTGAGATTAATTTGGCGGGTGTCAAAGTTGAAATTTTTTTCCAACTGAGTAAAACTAACTACGTCAGGATTCGAAACTGGGACCTTTATACGCGCCAATGCTTTGCCATTGAGCTACCCACATGATATCAGGCCTGACACAATTCACTCACTTGTTGAATCATCAGATCTGCGAACCCACAGAATTACCTATAAAAACATGTTACATATGGGATTGTAACATATAAACAGTAATGAAGTTTCCATGTGTAAAATGTTTCCATCTTACTGTGGGTTTGCAGGTCTGATGATTCCAACGAGTCAATTGTGTCAGGTCAGATATCATCTGGGTATCTCAGTGGCAGAGCATTGCGCATATAGCTAGGGTCCCAGGTTTGAATTCTGGCCTAGGTACTTTTCACTATGTTTTGAAAATGTATTCAACTTTGGTTTCCACCGAATTAATCTTAGTTATAAGGGTTGATTTGCATATTAATGTCTATTAATTTTTACATTATTCTATGACGCTACATTTAAAATTAATATAACATTTAATTATCAATTAAATAAAAAAATAATATGAGAGTTTAAAAAAAATTCGATAATGAATAAATGGTAATAGATTGTTATAATATGAGTGAAACATATATGTATTTTACCAAAATCATTTTAGAAGTACTTACAGTAATGGACAAATATAGAGTTTTAAATAAACATATGGGTATTGTATTTCCACTAAAATATGTTGTCTAACTTAGTTCTGGGTAGTTGAACTCTATAAATATATACATAAAATCAATAAGTTAATAAATAATTAACAATGTTTGAAACAAAGTAACAATTGCTAAGATTTTATTCTTCACAAAAAGTGCGCAAATTAACTACAAATGATTATACTTTAATAAGACTCTTCAAAAATTATTTTTAAAAATTAGCATAGCATAATTTGAACGATAATTAAGACAAGTTGAATTAAATTAAAAATTGTGAGTGTATTTTATTTCTTCTTGTATGTGTCTAGCTTAATTGTGAATGATTGTACTTTAATATGACACTTCGAATTTATTTTTAAAATTCGGAATTTTATAATTAGAACAATAATTAACAAATGTTGCATTAAATTAAGAGCATTATAAGGACATTTTATTACTTAACGATAAAAAAAAGTTCGCTTCTGATAGACTACATTTTAATATGACTCTATACATAAAAAAAACAGTAATAGGTAATATGATACTGTCTTTTCCAGTAACAGAGAAATAATTAAAAATATAAAATATTTGTAGAGGGAAATAATTTTTGAACATTAAAATAGTAGAACAAGAAAGGCATGTCTTAAACTATTTCCATTTAAATTAAAGTTTATATTATCCGGCATTTAATTATTTGACATTTCGTATTCTCCAGTGCAAGTTACGTAGATTCTATTTATATCTTGAAGGATTTATAGCTATTCAAACAGTGGCGATATGATTTTACTAAAAGAATTCGCATCTGTTAAAGCATTATAAATCTCACACAACAAATGCAAAAATATTCATATTTTTGGTTAATAACACTTATTATATACTCATTATTATTCCAGACAAACCAAGTAAACTAGACATATAAAGTAAACTATATACAGCCGTTATACTTACTTACTAAATTTACCTATAGCACATTAATAGAATGCCTAGATTAAGAGTTTTCTAAACATTGTAAAATATTTTTTGAATACTTTTTCTTGAAAATATACCAATCGAAATATTTCTGAAAGTCTTCATGTTTTTCCGATAACACCACTTCATTATACAACCATTATAAACCATTATAAATCTACTTATAGCAATATTTTAGGATATATTAACATTATTACGCCATTCTGACTTATTGGATAAAATTTTCAACAAAAATTTCATATAATCCCGTTTACCTGTATGGAGTCTATTTAAATTCAAACATAACAAAATCTTAAGTAAAATAAATATTTAATGTGAACATCTCCGACTTTTTCTTGGCTTTACTCCTTTTATAATTTTACTTATCTTATCTCACCGTAGAAGTAACAGTAAAACATAATATTTTCATGTTCCAGTGGCGCCATCCCCACAATGGAACTGACTTGTGTCTTTTATCTCTTACACGGATGGCGGAATAGGAGGAAGATATATCAAAAGGATGTGGAGACGGCTATGATTTTGATGGAAAAGGGATATACGTGGAAAAAAAAAAAAACTATGTATGAATATCAAATAAATGCTCTGATAGCGACACAAACTTATGTTTAGATTAGCAGTTTTTTCAAACACTGTAAATTATTATTGGGAGAAATATCGAATAAAGGTCCCATTTAAATATTTTAAAATGTATTTCTGAATTCCCTTAAAATATCATTAGCAATATTATTACTAGTAAATCTACAGATCAGAGGCCTCAACTTCAGCTCTACAAATCAGTGTTCATTAAATCTCGCTAATTTTTTAAAATTATCTGCATAATATTTAATATCCTAAAATTCAATTTTTTAAAGTTATTTATGCATTTATAAAAATATAAAATTTATCGAAAATTCCGGACATTTTAAAAGTATCACATTAAACACAATGTAATGAAATGATAGGATAAACTACTTATTACTGTATTTTTCAGAATAACAATACATTACTTCAGGGGGGTTCCGCCCTCTGAACCCCCTGTTGTCACTTTAATTTTATATTATCAATTTCCAGTAATTGTGCTACTTTATTTCTTGAATATATGCCTGAATGTATTTACTGTTTCGCTTTCATTCGAATAAACATCTCTTTGTACAAGAGATTTTATCCTATCTTTAAAAGAATACTTATATTTCAACCACTAAACATCCTACGTTGCTGAAATTGAATAAAATTTCGTATATAAAATATACTTATACAAATGTAAATTCCTCTTATGTGACCTATATTCAATTTACACATTCAACGTTTTTATTATTTTCAATTGGAAAACCGATTTGGTAATCTTTCTTTAGTAGTTAAAATAAATTCTCATCTTCATTAAAAAAAAAAGCATATTAAAAACATAAATCACCCCAAAATTAGCTATTTTGTTAATAAAATTTCGCATCAAAATAATGCGATTCACTTAAATTTTCCTTTGTTGATATTCTATGAAATATAGTTGCTTAGCAACCATTTAATGAAAGAGAGATTTTCTTTCCGGTGAACGTTAAAATTAAAAAAATCGTCTGACTTCCTATTGAATAGTATTATGACTTAAAAAAAATGTTCTATATTTTTCGAACGAATGAACCAAATGTAACTAAAAACTGTACAGCTAATTCCGGGTACCCCGCCAACATACCTACCAAAAATCAACCAAATCGGATCATTTTTGCAGCAGTTATCGCGGAACAGACAGACAAACAGACCAAATAGACGGAAACTAAAAACTTTTCGGGTCTTCCCAGCGAGCCTTCACTTGACGTTTCGACAATTACCAAGAAAAGTGGTTAATAAAAATAAATTAATTTTAAATCTTACATACAGAAGGTCTGTATGAACACCATCCTTGTGGCGTGGCGTCATGTTCTTTGTTATATTTTGAGAAGCGAAACTTTGGCGATTGTTGCAAAGGCTGCTCGAAATGTTCTTCAACAGTTGTTCTTCAACAACTGGATTGACAAGTCATTTGCATCTCCATCAAGGCTCACAGCCATATAGAAAAACTCTTAATGTTCCTAATCACTAATCTTCAGAATATACTTTTTTAACATTTGCAATAGAAATATACCATCAAGATAATTATTTCAAAATAGTGGTAGAAACAATAAAATTTCTCTTATACACTGCGAGTCGCTATGTAGTACAAGCCTAGTATATAAGGAAAACTTTAACATAGGAACGCTCAAAGAGAAGAAGATTGCTTTTAGATATTTTCCGTGTCCAGTCAATAAAGATGATCAGTTCAAATTGCATGCAAAAAGTAAAGTTGCTGCAAATGCTAGGACACTATTATATTTTATAAATGAGAATACTTCTTCAAGACAAGATGAGTACTGTAATTTGTTAATGATTCTGAGAAGAATTGAGCATATGGGACACAGAGCCCTTCTGGCCTCCTTCCAAAATAGGAACAGCGATAGTTCGCTTACTACAACTGTTACGCATATTGAGCTCTTACTTATTTAAACAACGATATGCATACATTTGTACACCCCTGACCAAAACTATAAGGACATTAAAAATATAAAGAATCATAAATTTTATACAATTCTGAGTATTAACACTTTGACTACAGGTCGGGACATATACGAACCAGCGGGTTGACTATTCTTTATCCTATTCGTACCACGCAATTTCTGCCATACACTTTACTATACTAGGATATACCGGGGGTTCTAAAATGAACTGACTGATTTTAAAATTTAATAATTTCCAAACGGTGATAGATATTTAAAAAATTCTTGCAGGAGAGTCATGTAAGATGTCAGGAGTTTTTTTTTTTTTTTTTACTACGATTCCTGATTTTAGTTCGAATGACCAGCATTAGATTGCGCTGCAAGCGATAGGAGTGCAATGGCCAAAACTAAAATCACCCAGCATTGATGTGAAAGAAGGAGGTTCAATACAGGGAGTGGGTCTCATTCGCCAATAAAATCTTATTCGTAATCAGGCCTTAAGAACAAGATTGTATTATCGAATGAGACACACTCCATGTATTGAACCTCCTTCCTTCCCTATCAATGGTGGGTGATTTTAGTTTTGGCCTGGATTGCACTCCTATCGCTCGCAGCGCCATCTATTGCTGGTCATTCGAACTAAAATCAGGAATCGCAGTAAAAAAAAAACTCCTGACATCTTAGATTACTCACCTGCAATAATTTTTTTAATATCTGTCACCGTTTGGAAGTTATTGAATTTTTAAATCAATCAGCCCATTTTAGGTCACCCGGTACATATATTATAGGAATTACATACAAGGATATTTTAAAAAAAAGTCTACAACAAAGAAAATTTTTAGAAAGTTGTCGTACGATTGAATATAAAAATAGTCTCCTGTAGTAGTCCTGGCCTCTAATCAAAAAGTTAATAAACGCTATAGAATGTGTATTTATAATTGAAAGAGATCTTATAATCTTGCTCATTTTTCTATTTATTAAAAAAAAAACTATTATTTCTTTAAAAAATATATGAAATAAGAAAAAATTAATAGAATTTTTAATGGTCATAATTATATGGACACTGCTTATAAGTTCGAGTAGATGCAATTTTAATAAGAAATGCAACCATCTTTATTTTGGAGACACTAAGACAAACTTTTTGATATGCTTGAAACAAGTTTTGATAATTATGACGTGGGAAATAGCTGCCCAAGGATTGTAAATAGCTTCTAGAAGATCTGGAATGCATAAATATTGTTTGTCATTTACATAAAAAAAGGTTCAGCATTGCATTAGATTTATTTTATATAATGTTCATATTGTGCGACTAGGGTGGCCAATCAAATAATGGGATATTGTTATCATTGAACCACTTTTTCATAGCTTTTGAGGTAAAGAACAATGAATTATCTTTTTAGAAAAGGAATTTTTCACCTCCTAAACGCAAATATACGACAAAATTTGTGTTTCGAAAATACGGTTGTACACTTTTAAGTTCATTTTCTTAGAAGCAATAACTTTATTAGTCTTATCTTGAGCTTATACAAAACTCCAAACCATGACTGATCCTCCTTTATTTTGGTGGCTCCATTCAATGTTTCTATTCTGCCACAAATAGTTCCAGTATTAACGTATAATTGCAGACGGATGAAAAACGGCTCAAACTTAATAGGTTTAAAGTTCTACGTTAATGCTGAGACAATTTGAGGAGGAATATAAACGTTGCATGCTTGTTATAAATAAAGTTGCATATATAAACGTTGCATACTTCAAAATAAAGAAGGATCAGTAATGGTTTCATGTGCTGTGTCATCTCAAGATAAAATTGATTCAGTTATTCTTTCTATGAAGATGAACTCAAAAGTTTACAACAATATTTTTGAAACACAGATTTTGGCATAGGGTGGCTTTTAGGAGATGAAAAAACTTCGAACAAGAAAATGCATCGTACCATACCTTAAAATCTACAAAAGAGTGGTTCAATGATAACTGTATTGTACTATTTGATTGATCACATTCATTGCACAATACGAAAATTATTGGAGTGCTATGATGAACTTTTTTTAATATAAATGTCAATTAACCATTTATGAATTACAAACATATTGATGAAGCTGTTTAAAATCTTTGGGCAGCTATATCCACCTCATAATTATCAAAACGTGTTACAAACATGCCGAATTGGAAGGTCATCTGCCCCTATTTCTTGTTAAAATTGTATCTATGCGAATTTATAAACAATGACATTATAAGTATGATCATTAAAAATTGCAATATTTCACATTAAGGAAATATGTTTTTTAATAAAAATGAACAAGACATTTGGTTTATAAATTATAATGCCTATAAATCCTTAGAGCTGCATAAAATTCATGATGTTTTAGTTTTTTTAGTGTCCTTATAATTTTAAACAAGGTGTATTACTGTAGTAGCAAATCTCAGTTGATACAATATATTCTAAGATTTTGTATGATATTGAACAATTCGCTTACGTATTGCATATATTGACATTATGGAAATTATAACTATTATTTCATATCAATATTTAAACAAAATTTCTAAACCGATGGAACGATTTGTTATTTTCGGCATGTTAAATAAGAAAAAAAATAGTAACGAATGAGAAAGAATAAGACTTAAAAACTATCAAAAACACAAGTAATGTAATAAATTTTTGAACTTCATATGTGTTAAAAGAAAGCTAATATAAAGCGAAATTATTTGTAGGAAGTAAGAGAAATGGAAAGAGACCAAATTTTCCAAATATTTAAAAATTAAATTTCACAAATGTTGGACTAACCAAAATTTTATTTTAAAAAATTTAACACATTTAAAAATTATCCAGTGTGTCTTTTCGAACTGCGAAAATTCATTTGTTATCCAGCCTTAATCGCGAACATCGAACGTGAGATTTCCCCAAGAAAAACGTTTTTAAGAATGAGAATAAAGGATTCAGAAAGTGTTCATACACTGGCAACAATAAATGATCTAACAATAGAAATGGGTTTCAATCTTATCTATTACGTCGAAGACCGAGAATGGAGAAGCCGTGTCCATATATCAAAGGAATGAGGTGAAAGATGTAGACGGCAGAGATTTCTCCAGACAGATCGAAAGTAAACCATAAAGGAGAACTGGGAATTTATTCGATGAATAGAGAACGTTTTTGGAATTCATTTGAAACTTATAAAGTATTTGGGCGGAACTGCTTCCTATGAGGAAATATTTTCGGCTAGTATGTCAGAAAGACAGTGAATGGTATGCAGGCTTCACACTTTTATGAATATGTTTCACTGTCATTATGTGTAGAGATACGTTAGAATATGTCGTAAAATAAGAAATTAGATTTCATTTAAACTCTTTCTAAAAGTATTTTTAAAAGTCAGATTCGCACATTCACGAGGGTATTTTACTTATAAGATTTATATACAAGTCAAAAACTGTAAAAAAAAATTTAGTGCATTCATATAGAGATATTTAGATGATATATTAATTTACAGTCATTTATACTGTCTACATGTGTCATTTCCTAGTAATTTGGAACTAACTGAAAACTTTCTCATTAACAGTTGAATCAATTTCGAAATGGAGTAAAAAAAGAACCGTTAGTCAGAATGACTTCAAATTTGAACTAAATATACCGGAAGAAGGGGGAAATGGTATGAGTGTACATAAGAAAAAAAAGTTCCAAAGTGTATCAATAGATGGCGCTGTAAGCGGCATACTATGCAAATTAAAAGACACTCATGTGCTTTTTATGCGGTTTTTGGCCCAAGGACAATTAAAAATCGATTTTTCCCACCCAATGTGGTACGACCTTGCCATGGGGGATGGGCTTTTCACTAACAGTACCACAACTGCTGATTTATTTGAAGGTCATTTTTTCCGTCAAACAACCGAAACACCCATGCACATTGAACAATACTGTTGGTTTACTGTGCAACTCATGTCAAAGCAGCCGTCTTTTTCGATTAAAAATATTACTTGTAGTCGAATCCACTTTCGTTATGCCGCTTAAAGCGCCGTCTATTGATACACTTTGGAACTTTTTCATTCTTATGCCATACCGTTTCCCCTTTCTTCCAATATATTCAGTTTAAATTTGAAGTCATTCTGACAAGTGGTTCTTTTTTTTTACAACATTTCGAAAGTGGGACTCTAATTATAATCATGCCGTACATTTTATGCACCTGACATGAGCGAAAAAATTAGGTTGTCAGGGAATCCTGCTAAGGGGATTGAATGAGTTAATTAAATATGTAGAGCAAAAGTAAGAAAATGATTAAATAATTGAAAAAAATAAAGGAAGAAAGTAAATATTTTTAATATTTTGCACTGAAATAAAATGTAATTAATTGCAACCATTAATCTATTGCACTAGATTAATTTTTAATACAATTATTCTGATGATTATGAATTCGAATCTTGGCACGGACATTTTTCGCCCAGTTGGAAAATTTCATCTCATTATGAATCTATTAATAAGAAGAAAAAAATTAAAGTCAATGAATTGCTTTTTCTTTACTAAAATTAAGAACAAAAACATGAAACTTATTGTTTTGCATAATTTAGTACTACATTCTGAAGCTGCGACATCACTTGACATGATACGGTATAACATGTTTTATTTGTGGATAAGAAAAAACGCACTTGTTGTTATTATGATGTTTTCTCATGCGACATTGTTGTTATATGTATCTGCACAATTTTTATTAAATCCCCTTCTAAAAAAATTAAGATGAAAGAGACTTTTTCATTGAGGCGATCCTGTGTGAACGAAGTGACACGCGATTATTTATTTACTTTTAGATCATGCTGTCATATAGATAAAGCTAGAATATTCTTAGTATGACATCGCCAAAACGAAAGGTACCATGAATTTGACATTAGAGATTCTAAGAAGAGGTTATCACTTTTTATTTATTTTCAGATATGATTGTTGATGATTCAATTGTTTGAACACTATCTTGTAATTTGTTTCGAGAAGACATAAATAAAATAAAATAAATTTATGTTTGCACTGAAATAAAATATAATTAATTGCAACTATGAATCTATTGCACTAGATTAATTTTTAATACAATTATTCTGATGATCATCAATTCGAATCTTAGCACGAACATTTTTCGGCCAGATGTAATAAAAAAATTACATCCCATATGAATTTATTTATAAAATAAAAATTAAAGTCAATGAATTGCTTTTTCTTTACTAAAATTAACAAAAAATATGAAACAAATATGATTGTTGATGATTCAATTGTTTGAACACTATCTCGTAATTTGTTTCGAGAAGACATAAATAAAATAAAATAAATTTATGTTTGAAATTTCAATTTCAGCAGAACTTTATGAACAGACGACAGATATTTATTTAAAAAAAAATTTAATCAAATATGAAAATAGAGGAATTGAATGAAAATTTATTAAAAAAAATATTTAAGTTTTAAATTAATACAATTCAAATATAATAAATTATAACACCTTGTAATAATATATTCCTTTTAAATGTTAAAAGGTGTGAACTAACAATATAATATAATATACAGTAAAATAACCTTTATTAGATTGTTGACATGTTTCGGCTCACTCCGAGCAATTATCGAAGCACCTTGTAATAATATATTCCTTTTAAATGTTAAAAGGTGTGAACTAACAATATAATATAATATACAGTAAAATAACCTTTATTAGATTGTTGACATGTTTCGGCTCACTCCGAGCAATTATCGAAGCACCTTGTAATAATATATTCCTTTTAAATGTTAAAAGGTGTGAACTAACAACATAATATACAGTAAAATAACCTTTATTAGATTGTTGACATGTTTCGGCTCACTCCGAGCAATTATCGAAGCACCTTGTAATAATATATTCCTTTTAAATGTTAAAAGGTGTGAACTAACAACATAATATACAGTAAAATAACCTTTATTAGATTGTTGACATGTTTCGGCTCACTCCGAGCAATTATCGAAAACAAATGAGAATATTCTATAATTGCACGGTCTTTGACGTTATTATTTGAAATGCTATCATTTAATTTTCATGTACTTTATTTAATTACGCACTGTTTTTTTTTTTACAAAGGCATTATGCGTTTTTACCAATTGTTTATTTAAATATCATCTTTGATATTTAAAAATATTATATGTTACAAATAGGGAAATAAACAACCAAGTAAAAATAAAAAATAAAAAATAACGCGCTTAATTTTAAAAAGTACATGAAAATTAAAAGAAAGCATTTCATATAATAACTTCAAATACCGACCGTGCAATTATAGAATATTCTCAATTGTTTTTGATAACGACTCGGAATGAGCCGAAACATGTCAACAATCTAATAAAAGTTATTTTATTGTATATTAGGTTTTTAGTAATCACCTTTTAGAATTTAAAAGAAATACAATACAATCCAAATTTAAATCGCTGTGAATGGCGTATTTTATACATTGATATTTTCTTAAATTCCCAAAAATCTATAAAAAAGATCTTGTATAATGCAGGTACGAGGGCAGTTTGATAAGTTCTCAGCCTAACACAGAAATGGAACAAGTATGACCAAATGACAATGTTGTTTGTAAAGTATGATCCTTTAGATGACATGCCGCCGAGTTTCAGACGCGTCAGCGATAAAGTAAAGTAAACAAGTTTTGACATTTTCGAAAAAGGGACAAAATTGAAGTTCCAGCTGTCATAAAATACTTTGTTAAAAAATATTTAACCCCCACGAACATACAAAAAGTGTTACAGTCTATCTTAAAGGATTCTTGTCTTTCATATTCGACGATAAAAAAGTGGGCTGCTGAATTTAAACATGGTAGGAAATCAATCCATATATGATGAACGCTCAGGACGCCCAAAAACTGCAACGACCCACGAAATCGTCTAAAAAATTCACAATTCCGTATTGAATGATCACATATTAAAGATACGCGAAATTGCTGACATTGCAAACATCTCGATAGACCGTGTCCACCAGATTTTACACGATGGTTTGTATATGAAAAAGCTTTCCTCTCGATGCGTGCCGCGCTTGTTGAACGTCGACCAAAAACGCCAAAGAATGAACATTTCTCAAGAGTCTTCTGAAATGTATTGTATTGCAAGTTGAAAAATAAAATGAAATATTGTCAAAAATCCTGTACTTTCTTTTTCAAGACGGGACATTTTCAAACCACCCTTGTACAGGGCTGCACTAAAGAATTCACACACAAGAATATATCTTAAATGTATTGAGTTGCAAGGGGACTACATTGAAAAATAATATGAAATTTTGTCAAAAATACTGTGCTTTCACTGTCAGGCCGAGGACTTATCAAACCACCCTCTTATATATATCTGGACATGTATTTTCTTATTAAGTTTTAATTTCAAATTAAGAAAACAGTAATGTAGCAATTTAAATTGCACAAAATTACTTCTTTTGTACATTCATATTAGTTTAAATCCTTAAAAATCTGTAAAAGAATTCCCCATATTTATGTATCGCCAATAAATATTTCTGCACGCATATTTTCAGGATAAAGTCGGAAATTTAAATTTAATTTTTTCTACATACAATGGAATCGCAGAAAATCACTTGTTTTTTGCAGTGATATTTGCTTAAATCCACAGAAAGTTATAAAAATATCGTGTGTAATGCAGATAAAATATATCTGGACACGTATTTTCAAGATTATAAAGTTTTAATTTCAAATTTAAAAAACAGTAGTATTTTATTATTTTTACTAGTACTTTGCGTTAAGTGCGTGAATTTTTAGAGGGATAGAAAGTAGGAGGTTTATAGAATGCGGACATTTGAAAATTGTAAAAATGTGCCGCAAGCTACGCTTCAAATAACATAATAAACAGGCAAGAATGAATTTGACCTGATATTATTTGTCATATAGTGACGAAGGGTTCCATGTGGCGAAAAAAAAAGGTTTTTTGCATTACTGGCATGATTTACGAAAATGTACTTTAAGTCAGTTCGAACAGATGTCAAAGTAGGAGTTCGTTTATGCATTTGAGGGTAGTTGGCTACAACGGAATGACTTCTCTAGCGTTCTTGAAGGGAAAACAAGATAACGTGGCATACTCGAGAACTCTTGAAAGTCATTCGATATCTTCCACTAAACTTTTATGTGGACCAAAATGAGTATTCCAACAAAATAATGCGTCTATCCTAAACGAAATGGTGTTTGCGAGGTAAAAATATTACGATTTTGATTGGCCTGCGCTAAGTCTTAACTGTAATCTTATTAAAAGTACATGAGACATTCTAACGGATACTATATATGTGAATGGGAAACAGTATTATCCAGTTTAAGAATTTTAGAAAGCAATAGAGGAGGCGAAGTTTAGTTTTGTCTAGAAATTATTCAAAACTTTATGATATCAATCACAGACTATGTGTTTAATCATATGCGAAATAATGGTGGATTTATCGATTATTAAAATTGTTCTTTTTCTTATATAATAGTGTTAGATTTTATGTTTGTACCCAAATTTTTGAGCCATTTTTTTTTTTTTTTTTTTTTTAAGTTATAGTGCAGCAAAATGTCTACAGATGTGCTTTAAGTTTTTACTTTACATATTAAGTGTGTATACTTGGTAAAAGAAAAAAATATTACTTCAATCTTAAAACTTTTTTTTAAAACTCAAATTTTGCGTTGTGTCTAAACATTTGTGAGGGCCTGTATACAAGTTTAAAATTTATAATATATATATATATATATATATATATATATATATATATATATATATATATATGTACTAATTTATTCTTTAAGCGAATTAATTTGCTTTATGGCCAAATCATCCAATCCTAATATAGATAAAAATTTATAATTTAGAAATTACAATTACTTTCAGCGAAAACTTTCATACCTATAATATAATATGAACTGAATAATTAATGTAACAGTAACAAGGCATTTGTAATATTATTTTAATTCTACTTTTTCGAGTATTAAAGAATTTGTGCATTCGCCAAAGTTATTCTAACGATAAATGTTAGTTTTATTGCGAACGAAACAAATTATTTATGATATATATATTTACATCATAAATTCATTTACAAGCAATTCCTCTTTGGAAACGACATTTGCTTCAGTGATTTCTCTAAATCAACCTGTTTTATATTCAATAAAATGATTAAATGTAGTCAGTTCCGGAAACTTCACCAATCAAACTATTTAAGTTTATTCCCAAAATTCATCTAATTGCTTCCGCTGTTTTGTATCTAGCAGCTTGTTTCATCCCTAAACTTTATTCTGGCGACAAATATTTGCTTCCCTACAAATAATAATATCAATTTTATTATCTTGTAAAGAGGAATGTCAGTCTTCTTCACCTACTGATAACTATCTCTAACAATGCTGATGCTTTCCGTATTTTGTTCCTTAATGAAGATGACATAAGATGAAGTCATCACAGCAAGGAATGGAAGTAAAATAGATAAATATACATTGAGAATCCATTGGAAAATTATACAGAAGAAATCGTCGAGCTCCAGGAATATGAATTTGCAGATTAAGAAAAGATATGCTGGTTTCAAGTTAAGGTTTTTTTTAAAATGTACTTGAAATTATTATTGCATTGCTAAAAATATTGATTTTTTTGCGTGTGGATGTCTTTCAATGTTTGTATGAAATATCAAAGGCCATAAAGTATCCTTTAACTGATAATAATATCAATTTTATTATCTTGTAAGGAGGAATGTCAGTTTTCTTCACCTACTGATAACTATCTCTAACAATGCTGATGCTTTCCGAATTTTGTTCCTTAATGAAGATGACCGAAGATTAATTCTATTCCTTGCTGTAATGACTTCAAGTAGATAAATATCCATTGAGAATCCATTGGAAAATTATGCGGAAGAAATTATCGAGTTCCAGGAATATGCATTTGCAGATTAAGAAAAGATATGGTGGTTTCAAGTTGGTGTTTTCTAAAAATGTACTTGAAATTATTATTGCATTGCTAAAAATATTGCTTTTTTTCTGTGTGGATGTGTGCATTGTTTGCATGGAATATTAAAGGTCCTAAAGTATCCTTTAATTGATCATATATAGGGTAAAAAAGCGTATAAAATTTGTAACCGTTTATCTTGTGAATAGATGCAACTACATGTATAAAAGTGGTATCTACAGAAAGGAATGTCAGAATTCGCTACATATAGAGTCTACTGGCAGATCCTCTAACGGATAAATGCAAAATTTAGAAATCTAATCTCGAAAACAAGGCATGGTTTGAGAAGAATGTCCATTCAAATGTTTTTGGGCGTCTCGTCGTCAATATCGTACGAAATGAGACTCCATGTGCATGATTAGCCTAAATCAAAAGTGAAAAGTGCAAATTTTAATTAGTCCTTTTTCGTCGATACTACAGTATTGATTAGGTTACAGAGAACAATAGCACGAGATAAATTTCTAATAATTGCAATCAAACAACATGATTGAGACCGAAGAAAGATAACTTTATTGCCTACGCCTGCATTGATTATTCGTCGACGGCAAATCATTCTTGAGAAGCAATGGCGCAGATTGCACAAACTGATATTTGCACTTTTAGCTGTTCGTTTAGGCTACACTGTGAATATATATATATATATATGCTGGGATGCCAGTATTTTTTACCAGTATTATACCTAAAATCAATATATATTTTTTTCAGTGTATTCGTGTGCAAGAAATGTCATTTCTTACTTAACGACCACGCTGAACAACATTATAATTGACCACCCCCTCCCATATTTCCTGTAGTTTTCCGGATAAAATCTCTAAGTTCTGATTTTGGTCTCTAGGTGTGCTGCGAGTGTTCTGATTTGGTAGCACATTTTCACTAATGTGGAAACACCACTTTTATAAGTACAATCACATTCGTACAAATCAAATGGCTTCGTAACTTGCAGAATTTTGTTTTGGAAATAGTGGTATTAAAGGGAAAAAACGACGCAAGCGTTGTGAAAATTTTAAGAATCACTATTTTATTTATTTATTTATTTATTTATTTATTTATTTATTTATGTGTACTTCATTATTTGTTTTTAATGTTTTATCTCTTTTATAGAAAATATTAAATTTATTCTTGAATACAAACCTTTAGGAGTACGCAATATTCCATGAGAAATTTCGAAGCAACTTTATTCATTTAGAGTTTCAGAAACATGTTTGTTCATTAATATTATCCTAGAGATAAATATTTGTTTCTCAACTAATGAAACAAAATCTTTGAAAATAGTGTTCTCCAAATCTATGCACTAAGCAAATTCTCACTTAAGGTATCTTTGCTCTCGCAAATTCTCATTTACCACCTGTTTTATCTCCAATAAAATGATTAAAGGTAGTCAACTTGGGCACCTTCACCAATCAAACCATTTATGTTTATTTTCAAAGTTCACCTAATTACTTCCGCTGTTTTGTATCTCTAGAAATCCATTTCATCCCCAAACCTTACTCTGGTGATAAATATTTGATTTCCTGCAAATAATAAGACCAAATTTATTATCTTAAAGATAGTGAGAAAATGTATTCATCCACTACTGTCACATGTAACACTGTTGTCCCTTTCCAAAAATCGTTTCTTGCGTGAATGGCAGAAGTTGAAGTTATTATGTATGGTAAAGGAGAAAATTCAAATAGATGAATTTGCATCTCAGCTCATTGGAAAACAGAGAAGTAGAGATCATGGAGTTCCGAAAGTGTTCATTTTCCGATCAAGAAATGGAATAATAATTTCCCGCTACTTTGAGAAATATTTGTATTTTACCAGTTATAACAATCGAGGAAAATATTTTCATGCCCATTCGATAGAGAAGCATTTATTTATTTTGATATTAATTTCCTCTCTGATTGAAATTATTAGCTTATATCATATTAAGTCTCATATGGTTAAATATTTATGTAATTTACAACATCAAATTACGATATGTAACTATCAGTCTAACGCGTATTCTTTAAATATTAAGCAGAAAAGGTGTCAACTGGAATTTACATTACAGTTATTTATTTATACATTTAAAACTATTAAGAATTCGTTTAGAAAAGATGAAAATTTAAAAAAAAATTAACTTTTCAGTAGCGGCATCTGAAGGTACATTTAAATTCAAATTTCGTAACATACAGTACAATGTTTTATTCAAGAATATATTTTAAAAGTTTTTGAATGCTTTCCCATGATATTCAATAAAAATGCCAAAATGTAGAACAAAAGTTATTTCACATTAAATAAATAACAGTATTAAAAGATTTTAATTAGAAAATTACATGCGATGTTTGTTATAAAACAGTTATTGATTCTGAGAACTGTGTTGTGTTTGGGTGTGCATTTAACAGAGTTTAATGTAGGTAAGTAGTTAAGAAATACAAAGAATATTTTTTGGTTAATACATTTTCATCATTTAGTTTATTCAAGTTTATAAAATATTGCACTTGGGTTTTTTGACATTTTTATTTGTAAATGGACATAATTGTTGGTTTAGTTTATATTATAGAAGTATTTGGAAGACGATATCTAATTGTTAGCTATTCTAGATATAGTGGTGCTGTTTCTAGTGGTGTATTCTAGATTTAGTGGATTTGTTACATCTATGAAATGAATATTTAATAGAAAAGTTTTATTTTAATTTTTAAACGAAAATAAAAACATCAACGCAAAATCTAAAGTACCCTTTTAACACATTCGAGACCATGGGAGCATATATGCACCCTCAAAAAGAGCATACAGAATTTGTTTCAGGCACCAGTAAAAAATAAAAATAATATTTGCTTTCTCTAATTAGAGCATTTTTGTGATAGTTTAAGTAAAGGTAGCTTTTTTTTTAAAAAGTGGTGCCAACCGAATAAAATTTGTGTAAAGGCCGCCGGTCCCGAAGGGGTTAAAATAGAGTGCCATGACCACGTCATCTTGACTTAATCAAGTTCTTTCTTTCCCCACAACTTTTATACAATAAAAAAAAACCCAGTGATTTGAATCATATTATCACGTGATTAGACGTGATATACGTCTTCTAACAAACCATCTCTTTCATTTGATACCTAAGTGATCGAAGACTGGCAGTCGGGTGGCAAATTTAACAAACCACTAGGCGCGGCCACAGCTATAGTCTTCTTTGTGCCACTGCATATGCAGCACATGCTTCAGTCTCGTAGCATAATAGCCTTATCACGATTGCAATTAAAGCTAATTTTGATTCTTTCTAGGTTCTCTGTCAAGACATCACGATATGATGAAATGGAAGGGAAAAAAAGGGAATGTTATAAAAAGTAATGTGAAAAAACTCGAGTATCTATGAATCCAATCAATCACCAACCACACCCGCGGCTTTGAGATTCGTAAAAGGGTGTTATGTCGATGGCAAGTAGTATCTCATAGGGAAGATAGCCCCAGACATAACAGTCAGATTGCCCTGAAGAAAAAATAAATTCCAAATGCAGCTATATGTTTTGAAAGAAAAAAAAGAAAGATTGATATGAATATATGTTGTACTTGCAAATTCGTTGTGCTGTCACAGATGAAAGCAGAAAAATATTCCTTTCAGCATGAGCAAGATTTATAAAGAACTAAAAAAGAAATGATATGGAAAATACAAGTATTTTTTACTTTATGATGTTTAGGATCCTTTTGTCACTTAGACAAACTCATTCGAAGCAAGGACCTTGCGCATAATTTTTAACAGTATAATACAGTTAAAATTGTTGCATATTATTTTTCTATATTTGTAAGAATACTAAATATTACTACAGTAAATTTTAATTCTTACATGCAATTGGAAGAAGTGTATCTGTGCGAAAATGACATATCTTATTAAATCATTAAAAAATACACTATTATATATATATAATAGAAATTAAGTATTTAAAAAAAATGTTTTCGTATAAAGAATAAAAAGAAGAATATTCATTGAAAATTTCCAATGTTTAAAAGAGCTTACCATAAGCGCGATGAAGAATGAAAAAAAAAAAAAAAAAAAGTTTGGAACTTTGAAAAACTCTGAAGAGCTGATCATATAAATTATTAAATAATTAGCAGGGAACAACCTTTTTTAAAAACTATTTATACATCGAAAAACTGCCAACAATAATTGAGGTGAGAAGGAGAAAAAACGATGATAATCTACGTTTAGTGAAATTTAAGTTTAAAAGAGTACTATTGTTTGACGACCTTGAATAGAGGCAAAAACGAAAGTGATTTTTTGAAAAATACAGTTGAAATAGCTGTAAATGAGAAGAACAATGAAAGTTCTTTGAAAAACAGAGTTGAAGATTGGTATAAAGTGTGAAGAACGCTGAAAGTCGACGTTCGTAAAAAAAAAAGTATGATTAATAACTATCATCTAACTATTTGTGGCCATCACGTCCCCCACCCCTGACCCTTCAATTGAATTGTCAATTGAATTGCAATTGTTAATGCAAAGATATTGAAAATACAAGTGCAAATAATGCAATAGTGCAAAGTAATGCAATTGTTAATGCAAAGTCTAGTAAAACAAAATATTTTTTTAATTTTTAGGAAATTAGAAATTTTTTATTATTTATTGCCTTTTTAATAAATGCAGATATTATCAAGTCTATCCATCTGTTTTCCTCACATCTCGCCAATATGGTATAATTTTTATGCTTTTATAGAAACTCATAAATCGCTTTTATTTTTATTTTTTATTTTTAACAATTTATAATTTTTTTATAATCTTATTAAATTATTACATTTATTACCTTATTAATAAACGCAGATATTATAGAGGTCATCCCGCCTCTCGTAAATAGGATAGTGTAGGCACCCAAAAAAACCTTTGATCCATTAAAGTTTTGATAATTTATGACATTGTTAAAAAAATCATTAAATCATTATTTTTTATTACTTTATTAATAAATGCAGATATTATCGAGGCTATCTCACTTGTATGTGAACCTCTCGCAAATATGATAGTATTTCTAGTGCTTTTGTAAGAGCTCACAAATCCCTTTGATCCTATTCATCGAGAATTAAAAAAAAAAAAAAATCAGCTAAAAAATACATTAGTTTTTCTTTTTTGAAAAAAATTCCCCGCACCACTCCGTCTTGACACGCGTCTGTCCTTTGAATAAATTGTACCTTTGGATTCCATTCAGGGATGACTACAGCTTTGAACGTGCAATTCATTCATGGGACCAATTAACTACAACTTCTACCTTAATTTGCGTTTCGTTCTGACATGTGGTAATTTTCGAACTGGACGGGTGCATGTTATTAAAAGCAATCAGTCTCCCCCCCCCCCCGCACCTTTTCTTCGTCAAGTAATTGTGGTCTCTCTCTCCCTCCTCCTGCCCCCTAGCCAAGTTCTCCAAGATGAAAGGGGGAGGTTCGGGCTGACATGGAACATTTGAAATAATAAAAGTATGACAAAATAAAAAAAATATATATATAATGTTAAATGTGTAATGATGGAGTAATGGCAGAAATAAGATTATGGATTCGGAGTAATTGGAATAATGTAATGAAAGGATGGATCTTTGTTGATTGAAATGATTTCAATTAATTCTGTTACTTTGTTCAGGAGAGTCGGCATGTGATGGCATATAGTGAAAAGTAACTGCATTTGATTTTATTTAGATGGATATTGGGTTAAATGGTGATTTATGGCACTTTATTAGAAATAAAATTGAGAGTGCTATTGTTGAATAGTAAATAAATGTGTAAACAAAATATTATTCATTCTTTGTAATGATTTCTATAAATTGTGTTACTGTGTTGAGGAGAATTGACTTGTGGTAGCATATAGTAAAAATTAGCTGCGTTTCATTTTATTTAGGTTGATATTGGATGAAATGGAGATTTCTGGCACTTATTGGAAATAAAATGGTGAGTGCTATGGTTGAATAGTAAATAAATGTGTAAACAAAATATTATTTATTCTTTGTAATGATTTCTATAAATTCTGCTACTGTGTTGAAGAAAATTAACATGTGATATCTACAGTCAAAAGTAGATGCCTTTGATTTTATTTAGATTGATATTGGATGAAATGGTGATTTCTGACCCTTTATTGGAAATAAAATTGTGAGTGCTATGGTTGAATAGTAAATAAATGTGTAAACAAAATATTATTCATTCTTTGTAATGATTTCTATAAATTCTGCTACTGTGTTGAAGAAAATTGACATGCGATATCCTACAGTGAAAAGTAGATGCTTTTGATTTTATTTAGATAGTTATTGGATGAATTGATGATATATGGAACTTTATTAGAAATTAGATTCTGAGTGCTATTGTTGAATAGTAAATAAATGTGCAAACAAAATATTGTTCATTCTTTGTAATGGTTTCTTTAAATTCTGCTACTGTGTTGAGGAGAATTGACATGTGATGACATATAGCGGAAAGTAGCTACCTATGATTTTGTATTGACTGATATAAAATAAAATGGTGATTTATGATACTTTTTATTAATAAAATTGTTAGGGGCATTATTCACCTACATATAATTATCTAGACAAAAACTACTCGACTTGTTATTGTGCAGTAATTCAGTTTCATTATTGTTTTAATTTAGTGTTTGCGTATATTAGGCTTAGTACTATATTAAATATTTCATTTAGTAATAAAAATAAAAATACATTTTTAAAAGTGATTACAGTAAACATAAAGGCTTAAAAAAACTTTAATAAACGCACCTACTAGTTTCGTACACACAAACAGCGACGAACTCAAGAACATTAACGATAAAATAAAAGAAAACAAAAATAACAACAAAAAAATCATTTATCTTTACCAATATGAAGAATGTCACCGTTTGTATGTACGAAACTAGTAGGTCTGTCTATTAAAGATTTTTTAAACTTTTATGCTTACTGTAATCACTTTTAGATAATGTATTTTTATTTTAATGACAAGTTATATTTTTTCTTATATAAATCTATTTCATTTAGTGTAATTTCAAATTAGCTGTATATTTTTATGATGTAAACACTCCTTTTCTGAAAAATCTTATTGTAAAAGGGGATCTAGTATTAGTGTAGTTAAAGAAATTTTTCATCACATAATAATAATTGGTACAAAAAATACATTAAAATATTTATTTCTTCTACATTAGCTGAAGTGGAGAAATTCTGTACAAATTTCGTGTTCAGTATCTTTCTCCGAATTTTAAAATTTGTAAAAGCTCTTGCCTCTCGAAAAGTTAACGAATATAATTATTCCTAAGCATTAACTAATACTTTCAGAATTTTTCACGACTTAATTAAGAAGACAGCTGAAACTTCTGTTCAACATGACTTCTTGATGATAGGGGAATTTTCTTTTCAAGCTACTTGGAAAGCAAATTATATTTTGGACCAGTTTTCGAAATTAGTTAAGGAGAGAAACTGAAATTTCTGGTTCTTAACAAGATGACATACAATTATCCTAAGACTCTAAAAAAAGGTTAATTAACGAAAAAGTAAGAGAAAAATCTGGTAATAATAAAAAATATGTGTGCATATAAATATTTTTAGTTAGAAGATTCAAGTTTAAACATTATCGTTACACCGCTGGCATTTCAACTCATTTTATATTTGCATTTAAATTTTCTTCTCTCTAACTTGGTTTTCACAAAAATGTGTAAAATTCTATATTTTCTGATTATGTTTTGAAGCTTTCACAATTAACAGTAGAATTTGACGAAAAGGATCTTTCATATTACATCTCGGAGACCAATATATCTGACACATTGAATTTTACGTAATTGCATAATTTGTTAAATAATACTTTTAATAGAAATCTAACGGTATCTCATTAATAAAAATCAGTCTGCCCTTGTACTTTTATAAATTACCATGAGCGAAGGAATTTATGTCCAGAAAAAAAAATCATACAGAATTGAAATTGGTCAGGGAATTTCGTAAATAAAATAGTAACTATTTCTAAAAACGCATTAATGTGCAATAACTGATAATACATCAAATGAACATATATTGTTCAATTGATATATAGTGAAAACTCATAGGAAAATAGTTATATCTGTTTCCAGCAGTTTATATAACAGTTCGGAACTTTGCTAAAGTAAAATTGCTTTCAATGATATTTCCAGAAACTTTTGTTTATGCTCAAATAACTATTTGAAGATTATAACATTTTACGTACTAAAAATATAATTGCAGCGTTCGATTCCAACAGTTTAAATTTTCGATATATAAAATAAAGTGTATTTGATAACACTAAATGTGTCTTGCACTTTATTTATTTCAATCCATTTTGGTGAAAATTCATTCCAATCCAGAAGTGTATAAGAAGTTTTACGATACTTCAAAATTAGTTATTGCGGAACAGTTTTTTACGTATTTTAAAGTTTTATCATCACGTAAATTCCTCTTTGTAATATCTCAAAATATCTCTCAAAATTTTTAAAAATTTCAATCTTGCACTTTCAAAAATGCATCCACAACTATTAAGCAAATCCAAAGAATCGTCATTGAACTGAGTGTTAGAAGCGTTTATATTGATTATTGTGATTAGTTTTGCAGTTAAATATTTTCCACTTATCAAATTCGTTTTCTAGGTTTTTGAAAATTTGAAAATGAGTTAATTAACTTTGGTGATGATGCTAGAGAATTGTGGGGACTTTTTCAAAGGCTTTCGAAACATCATTGGCGCCAATCAGTTTTTAAGTAAAAAAGTCATTGAATATCGTAAAAGAAAGAAAAAATTCTTCATTGCTCTCTCTTTTCAACTGTTCTAATATATATTACGAGGGAAAAAATAATGCTATTCACGACTGGAAATGGATTTTTCTAATTTTTATTTAAAATTTTCAAGTAGAACATTTTATTTACTACTTACACTTTTATTGAATACCTTTTTTTACAACTCTTTCTATAATACAAAGAATCAAATCCATTCAAATAAAAAGCGGAAAATAATTTAGAAAGACAAAAGACGTCTTAACTTACACTTTCCGGCTCCCAGGTAACTTTAAAAAGCAGCAGGTAAAAACTATACTTTTTGCAAACCCTTCACACGATAAGTATAGTAAATAATTTTTCTTTTTTAACTATTTTCAATATGAGTGTATAATTCTTTAACTGTACTTAAAACATTTTTCAGGATACTTTTAAAAGTATTTCTGCTCATGGTGTTCCATCAGAAATATTTTGAATAAAAAAAATTTAGCTCAAAAACAAAAATCGTATTCTTTTTATCCATATTTTATCCCTGTCCTATATACAGGACAGCTCAGATTTATCGAAGTTTCAGAAGTAATATCGCATTTTTAAGCCTTTCCAACATAGTAGAAAAGTGTTTACGCTTTCGGTTTGTCTGTCTGTCTGTTTGTCCGTGCTCTAACTCTTGTAAATATACTCGGATTGTCATGAAAGTTTCAGTACATTATTGAATTTTACTAACGAATGTCCGGTATTGAAAATGAAGGGTGTATAATTAATAATTCATTTTTAGGGACACACAAACGAATTCCATTGCACTATGGTCTATACCAGCCATACTCAACTTGCCGCTCGCGGGGCACATGAGGCCCGGCGTGCGGCCCAAGACAGACACATAATTCGACACTGTATTTTAAAAATTAATTGAGATTTGCATAAAATGGCTTCACTGTTCTTTTATTTATTTCCATGGGAAGACAAAATATGTTCTGGTATTTCTAATTTAAAAATATGTTAAAACATCCGTTTCCTTAAAACATCCGTGCCGTTTCCTTAGTGAAAAGTTCTATTTACATGTAGTTCTATTAGTGCTATGGTTGTGTATACGTTTCTTAATCTTCAACACTAAGCAAACATTAATCCAAATTAATTAAATTTGCACTATACCGTCAACCGCAGTGACTTTGTCCCCCCCCCCCCCCCCCCAAGGTGACTGCGTCCTACCCCATGGATAAAGGGGTAAATTATAATAAACAAAACGTGTCATAAATGAAATTTGTTTTAAAAAAACTAAGTAGTAATGCCGAATTCTGATAGATTGCAGCAGTAGCTTAACCATAAATTATATAATTCAATATTTTACAGATTCAGTTTATCATATCTTCCGTTGTTGTTTTCTTCACTTTTACGTGCATGATTTTATTAGGGGGGAAACTTTTGATTGGAAAAGTTATTTATACCTGATGCTGTAAAGTGGTAGATATATTTTTTTACTTCTTAATATGTTTTCTTTAGAAATCAATGAGATTTAGATATATTAATTTGATATTTTATATTTTAAATTGACTTTATTCACAACTTGCATTTTAAATGCTAATTTGGGGCGAGATTGTAGACTCAGGACAAAGTCATCAAAAATGTAGTCTATATTTATATTTTCTGAAAACATAAACATAAGATCAAACATTTACTGAAAAATATAAACGTTGTACTAGAATATATTTATTATTTTTTTTTTGTACAGATGCAGGTGCAATAATGACTCGCGTGTATAAATCTCCCGTAGATAGTTGTAATTATGAAAATTATATTCATATTTTACAACATTTATTAAATCAAAGAAAAGCTACTGAAAAATATTCAATTCTAATCACTTCTTTAAAGAACAAGCTAAAAGGTCTTAAAACATTAACCCTCCAAGACATTTCTTATACAAGAAATTTTTTTTAATGTCTGAAATAGGTGAATATATCTAAAATTTTGTTTTCTTGAAAAACATTAATCTTACCATAGCTTAATTGTTTTTACATGTTTTGCATAATGATAATTTTTGAATAAAATTATGTTATTGTAATAACAAAATGACATAGTTTTTTTAATTATGTTTTATTGCTATATCATAATAGTGGGTCTGCATTGTCTTCTAAAGTTTTTAAGACTTATTTAATGACTTTTTAGTTCTGAGACAAAATTACCCCATGCCAAGGAGACTTTGTCCCACTTAAAAAAAATAATTTAAAGAAAATCTATTCTTTAAAAATACTAAATATGAATTCTAAAATTTGCAGTTGATGTTTAAGAACTAGAAAAAAGAAGAATTGGAAATTATTTATATCAAAATTTCAATAATTGTTGGATCTTAAACACAACCAAGAGGTAAAAAATGAGAAAAAACTACTCCAGTCGACGGTATATTTCTACATTTAAAAAGATAATAAAATCAATTGCATTTAGAAAAAGACTAATTTTTGCTCTCTCATCCAACTGCCTTCTTTACGGTCGTAGTTATTCGACATCACGGATTTTTTTCGACAAAAGAGACTTTCAGCTACCAGTATACGCGGTCTTCTTAAATTCCTAGATAATCCGAAAAAGGAATTTTGTCCACCTATATTATCAAAACGATCCACTGTGCACCGGTTTTAGAACCATTGCTGTGACCAGAATAAAAATATTGTCTTCCTAATTTTTCTGTTTTTTGAGAAAATGCACAAGAGGCTGAAAAATCAAGTTAGAAAAAAATAAGAATTAGTAATTTTCAGATCCTTTTAAAGTAATATTTCAAAAATGAACTGTTGTTTAATTATTCTACATCATATGCATCCTGTCTCATCGAAATAACTTTGGATGAAAGATAAAATATTAGAGTTGTTTATATAGGAGGATTAATCTTTGAAGGAAAATGTCTTTACTCATCACTCTAATGGACATCGTTTTGGATTTCCTCACTTTCTCACAGTGGTTTCTAAGACGACTTCTCTGAATTCTTCATAGCTGAAATATTAATTTTAGTAGAAGGGTGCAGGCGACATATAATGTATAGTTTTCCACATTCATTATTGAACCAAAGTTTAGAAATTTTCGAAGTCGGTTCTAAAAGTAAACTCCGTACCGTTTAATAAAGAGATTAGATATTAAAATTTGCTAAATTTGAAAGCACAACTTTAATGTAATTCAATGATATTTCTAATAAAATACGTGGCTAAAACCTTATCAACGCTGTCTGGAAACGTGATTAATGTTTAAATCAGTTTTAGCGTCTTAAAAATGTTTACATGCATTTTCTGATAATTTAAAAATCTCTGTAGTGGACTATAGACATATGAATAATCTCATTTTATTGTAATGAAAATAGAATAATAAATTGATGCAGTTTTGAAATATTAAGTAAATTAAGACGCATTTGAAAGTAAGATTAAAGAGACTTACACAAAAATTATTTTTTCATTATTATTCTTATAATTTTCTCAAAAATAGAATGGTTTTTGGTAAAAAGGGTATGTGATATTTTTAATTAAAAGTAATCAGGGGCCTCGCTAAGGGGGGGGGGACGGGAGGGGGGAGCCTCAACCCCAAACGTTTGCGAATGCTGTTACACTTGGCAAATTAAAAAACTTATAGTTGGCAAATTGGTTTAAAACTTTAATAAAAACTATAATATACTTTCTATTTCTGATAGACTTGGCAAAACTTATAAATCTAATTGGGAATATTATTAAACTTTTTACAAATAAGAACTATATTACATTTTCTAACTGTGGTATTTTGGTAAATTGTAAAACTAGCTGGCAAACTTATTGAATTGGCGAGAACTGTTTATTTTTCCTTTTCAATGAGTTGGCAAATACTGAAATTTGACTTGGCAATTTAAGGTTCTCTCCCCCCTCAATAAAATGTCTTAGCGATGACACTGAAAGTAATGATTATTCATAACTTACATTTACATTTTACTGTAGGTACAGTAATTTTAGATGAAATAAGGATACTATATTTAATTTAAATAATAAAAATATAAAGGTTTTTTGAGGGGGAGGGTGGCAGCCAATAGTAACATAGTGGGCGCAGTGCGGCTGCGATTTAATTTGGCATCAAATGAAAGTGGATTGTAATGTGCGTTCATGACCAAGAACAACTTCACTGACCGTATCAGTTAGGAGCCGAATTTTTGTCGATTAAACGAGTAGAACAGTAAATTTATACAAAATTTATTGTAAACTTCAATACCTGTGAAGTATTTCAAAAACGATGATTTTTTGCGTGGAGCGTTAATAACGGCAAGATATAAACAATCCAGGGTGGCTTGGTACTATTTGAAAGTAATTCACATTCTGGAATAAATTGCATATTCGCAAATTGCGAATATCCCGTGTTTGTGGGAATATTAGGAGGGGGGAAATTCTAATCTACATGAAATAACTGTGTAATAATTTTAATTGAAATATAGGCAGAAAGTCTGTATAAGCTTTAAAAATGCATAAGAAAATAATAAAAAACGATATGAAAATACGGTTTGCATTATATCGCATTTGTATATGCATACAATGCGCATTGGTATACGCATTATCAGGATGAGAGGTTTCTTTTAAACAGCAAATATAGTCGTAGTTCAAAAAGACACTGATATGGGGCAAATACATGATTATATCTTCCGGAAGTGCACAAATGAGGAGGATTATAAAAGAACTGAGTACTCGGTCTAGTTGTTATTCGAGTGAATCATCAATTTAAAATGTAGAATAAATTACTACATAATGGAAATTATTTACTTCTTTAGATGTTTTTGTGATCGTAATTTTCGAACAACATTCACTGACTCTTTTCTATTTACTAAATTCCTAGGCAACACTCGCTCAAGTAATTTGACCAACACAGCAAATGTTTTACATCAAATAAAGGAATCACTGAACAGTCAGTTGTTTTATAATCATCCTCATTTGCATAATTTCGGTAGATGCACTCACATTATCGCCTTTTATTGGTGATTTTTTGAACAACAATTACTTTTGGTATTACAAAAAATCTCACATCTTGATCATGCATTTAATGCAAACCGCACTCTAGTATCTTTTTTTTTAATGAGTTTTTAAAGTTTATGCTAATTTTCTGCCCACTCTGTATATAAAAAGCATTTAAAATTTAAAATACATGCCGAAATTGATGCGTTATAAGATTCATACTTCTGAAAAGTTCTGCTTACACCTATGAGTATCTTATTATGAGCAAGGCATTCTTGATTTACATTTAATAACCAAAACGAATGGGATCAACCCAGATATTTTTTTAAACTGATAAGAAATGGGTGCAGCAGCTGATTTCTCTCCATCCCCTTCCCCCAGTTAATGACGACAGCTAATCGGCCTAGAATGATTTCAGCGCCCACTTTCAAATATCAGACTTCTGCCTATTTGTCTATCTATTGATTATTAGATTTGGCGTATCGGTCATAATCGAAAGAAAAAAAAAGTGGACATAGTTCTATTGGATAAGATAATGGCACTTGTTCCCGACTTCTAGGCGTCCGCTGACTTTTTTTTTTTTTGTACACCCAACCGATTTTCTTCCTTCCATTGCTATGATGAAGTGGTCAGCATGAAATGGAAGAGTAGGTTTTCATTGGATTCTTTTATGAAAGTTCCGGATGTTTGGAATCGAACGTTGTGTTTGGTAGCAATGAAATGGTGAGAAAAAACGTCGTCTCGTATTAAAGAAAGAAGAAGGAACTATAGTTCCTTTGATTTTTTATGCTTTCTATTGAGAAATGCTTTCAATAAACAAAGAGGGAAAAATACAAAAGAAACTTTTAAGGTAGTTGATTACGACGAATGTTTTACTAAGCCTCTTGTAAGAGAATGAATAAGTACTGCTCTTTCTTCTTCCGGCGTAATCTTTTAAGGATAAACTTATCTAAATTAAAAGGGGAGGCTGCAAACGTCTTTAAACCATTCCACCGGTTATACGACTCAGTGGTTGAGGGAATCATCCGCTTTCGTGAATTAAACCGAGACCTTTATAAATAAAATAACTAAATATTAATGTAATCATATAATAAATTATAACACTTTGTAATCATATATTTCTTTTAAATGCTAAAAGGTGTAAATTAACAACATAATATACAGTAAAATAACTTTTATCAGATTGTTGACATGTTTAGGCTCACTCCAACCCATTTTAAAAAACAGTAATAACAGTTAAGTATGAAAGAAAAAAACACAGCCCTGGCAAGATTATATCGAGAAGAAACCATACAAATAAATTTCAATGAAAGTAAAATAATTTTTACCTGCAGTCTATACTATCCCTCCATAATAAGAGAAATCATAGAGATCGTAACACGTAAAAATACAATATGTAACGATGCAGCATCTTTTAACTTACTGAAATTGAGGCTCGAGTTACTCCATAGTTACAAATATGGAAATAAACAATCAAGTAAAAATAAAAGATAACGTACGTAATTAAAAAAAAATTACATGAAAATTAAATGATAGCATTTTAAATAATAACTTCAAAGACCGTGCGATTATAGAATATTCTCATTTATTTTTGAAAATGGCTCGGAGTGAGCCGATACATGCCAACAATCTAATAAAAGTTATACTGTATATTATGTTGTTAATTTAAACCTTTTAGCATTTAAAAGAAATATACCAATGCAATCTTTTAGACACAAAAACATCTCGATGAGAGTTGTTTTTCAAATAAGCGACATTTTTGAGTTGAGACACCTCAATTCTCAAACCCTGTCTATTATTGAATCAACTTGTTTCAATTTTCTTTCAGGTATCCAGTCCATTGGTTACTGTTACAGAAATCATTTTTGCATTACATTTTTGTTAAGTATATTTAAATCTGTAATTTTAAAATGTCTTGTTTAAACAATCGAAGCAGAAGAAAAAAAGCAATGCTGCAAATAGGACAGTGGAAACAATGCAACTTTTTCATTTCTAATGCTACAGATCATGAACCTAGAACTAAAGAAGGACTTCTAACAAAATAGTGTTAATATAGTGTCGCGACTTTGGAACGAAATGTCAGCTGCACAGCTACGCGCACGGTTCTGCGCAGCCGGCGAGAATCTCTGCTAAGGCAGCGCCACATACAACATCAAACCGAAACTGTATATCAGATACCCGCCAGACGACAGACGGTTTGAAGAAGCAGACAAATGGAGAAGCTGTCCTACACGTGCGCCACCTATTTGAGACATTTTTCCAGGAATGATTTTCTTCTTGGAAAGGCTATTTCGTTAGAAGTCCTTCTTTAGATATATGTTCATGCTACAGATGTATACGAAGTAAACATGGGAATTTTAATACTTTGCACGCCAGGTCTTTTTTTAATGTTCCCCTTTCCCCAACCGAGCTAATGTAGGGCAATACTCAGGAACGAAATAATTTAAGAACAGCACAAATGTATGAATAGGTACTTTTACTAATGAAAACGGTCAGGATAATGTGAAAATCAAATCCGAAACATATATCATAATTCTTAATTATTAATAATTACATACAAATATTTCAAAACTTTCAGATATTGTACATTTATATAACATTAATCACTACTGATGATATTTTAACATATTTTCGTCATTAGCGCATATGTACGTCATTTCATGAATTTATTTTATTCAGAAATTCCGAAACCGCAAATTCTGAATTTTTACTTTATGTAATCATGAAACGCCTGTCATTAAATAAAGCAAAAATTACTATTCAGAAGTTCTGGTATAATTCTGAAATTCTGAAAAAAAAAAAAAATCCTGAAATGCACACTGATGATGCAACTAGCTTAGGGCAATTAAGTATTTTTTAATTTAAATTCAATTCTATTTCAGTTTTAATTTCTAAAGCTTTAAAATTTTAAAGCAACTTATTGTATGAATTTCAAAGGCAGTAAGTTATTAAACCATTCGAGCAAAGCAAACTTAAAGAAATTATTAGCGTCTTTGAATAATCATTACGATAACCGTGTTATCGACTGATATGCAATTACCATACATATATTTTTTAATGACATGAAAAAGTCCTTCAAAATTTTATTCTTGTTGAAGAAATATTTTACAGTCCTTTCCAAGTAAATTTCAAAATGCCAATGAATCCATTTGTTTCTGCTTAAAAAGTTTTCCCATTTTATTTCAATAATTCTAACTTTATTTCGATCGCTAAATCTAATTTCCTCTTTAAAAAGGTTTTGTTCGATTTGATTGAACTGTGCTAATGTTTTAAAGCACCTTCAAGGAAAGACAGAGGAAAAAGGAAAATCGAAACTTTTAAGGAATTTTGAGAATCAGGGAAGAAACATAATATACAGTCCTGATATTTCTTTCATTTAGAGGAATTTTTCTGGCCACGAAATTGCTACTCTCACTGAATTAAAAAAAAATCTTTAAAGGTATTTTATTTTATTTTATTTTCGAGAATCAAACCTTTTCCACATTTAATCATGCAATACATATCTTGGTTTTAAAGGAACACAGGGTTGAGATTTATTAAAAATTAAGTTTTAGCACCTGCAAGAACCTTGTTTATAAAATATTTTTTATTTAAACATGTTCTCAGATTCAAATCGGGTAATTTCTAACACATTCACGAAAAATCATTTTTATTCTAAAATGCACAGAATATCCCGATGTTCTAATACAAAAACTAAGAAATCGAATAGCATTTTCCATTTTTCGATCAACTCAAATAAATCTTTTGCAAAATGCTGTCAAATTTGGCGGTTTAAGCTGATTTGGCTCGATAACTCAGGAAAGGTCATCATGAGACAGCAATTGCTTATAACATAAAATGCAATACATTTATCGATAAATAAAAAATGCAGTTCGATTCCATATGTATATTTTTTGGCTGTATATAGCCGCCTAATCTTACATGGTAAGCCATTTTAATATATTTTGGGGGTCTGGGAGTGAAATTTCAATGTTGCCAATTTTTCTACTGTTTTATGTTATAGCTTCGCTATCCTTCCAAACATGTCAATATTTTCCACCTGAAGTTCAGTTGAACTAGGCGCTGACAAGCTTAATCGACGCCGACACTAACCACTACCATGCATCTACGATCGGTAGAAAAACTAACATGGTGTTTTACACCAAGCGCCAAACAGAGTTGTTGCGGCTCTGCATGCCAGTTCCAATAAGCGGTTCAACACAAAACTTTCCAATTTTACTTTTACGAATATAGCCCTAAACTTAAAATTTACGAATTATAAATCTTTATAAAAATTATATCAATTTGACACAATCAGTGTAAACTTTGCCGTCTTATTTTTTAAATGCAAAATATATTTTCTGCTGTAACTGAACTTTTATCAGAAAAAAGGGTATTTTTTTACCATAGAAGATATAGATTTTTTACCCTCTGAAGATGAATAAGATTGTAAAATCTCGTTAAAAATTTGCAGAGTGAGAAAAAAGCAGCATGTCTTTACACATTATTTTTACTTTGTTTTTTTCATCATAGTTTCAGAACATCGCCTTTCTTAAAAAATATGGTATTAACAGACTTTAATTTACTAAATAATGGACTTTTTATTTTAAGAATGTGGCATTAACAGACTTTAATTTACCAAATAATGGACTTTTTATTTTAAGAATGTGGCATTAACAGACTTTAATTTACTAAATAATGGACTTTTTATTTTAAGAATGTGATATTAACAGACTTTAATTTACCAAATAATGGACTTTTTATTTTAAGAATGTGGTATTAACAGACTTTAATTTACCAAAATAATGGACGTTTTAAATTAAGAATGTGGTATTTTATCTGAAAAACGAGTATGCGAAATGGGTACGATATGAAGCTACTTGTTGAGGTTGAAACCTCAACATGTTGTTGCAAACCTCTGTTATGAAATTGTTATGAAACACCCCAAGAAGAACAGATTGTTGTTGGACCATCGGTGGCAGTGTGTGGAAACCTTTCAGAAATGATAGGGTTGGGAATGATTGTGTTAGGAAAGAGTTGGGAAATGGTAGGGTACCAGTGTTGAATTCAAGGAGTGGCTCGGGATGGCCTTTCCCCCAGAGCATTGAATTCAACAGGGCTGAATTCAACAGGGTACAGAGGCCCTACAAACTTAGAGCTATCAGAGTAGCTAACTAAGAACCTTGGGCCACATTTGGACATTTTTTGGCAAATAGTTCGCAATGGCACGGCAAGGCATTTCTTATTGGGGCCCAATGTAGGACAGCAATTGCCCAGCAATTAGCTAACAACGTTGGACTGACCGTTTTGGGCTACTTGGGATTGCAAAAAAAAAAAAAAAAAAAAAAATCCTAAATCCTAAGGACCATATTATTTATTGTTATGGTTATTTATTTTTATTTGTCTGTTACACTTTCGCTTTTGATGAGCTTGGCGATCGCTTTACCGAAATAGTTACTGTGACACTTAGATGATCGTAATTGCGGGAGCCGCTATAATAAGAAAGTAATAATAATGGTCTTGCGTTTTAAAATGACGTATCATTAACTTGCAAGTTTTCATAGGAAAGCAATAAATAATATGAAGTTTCCTTCCGGCAAAATCTGCTACTTTATTTCGAAAAAGCTGTTTTAAATTTTTGTTTGTCATTTTAATTGTATCTGTTGAAATTAATATATGTATATTTAAATTAGTTTTCTAAATTCTATAACAAAAGGAAATATTAAAAATATTCATTTAGGTTTCTAAGACCGATTTAATTCGTAGTTTTTAAATAAAATTGTAAATCGATTCTCACTCAAATATAAGCAAATATACCCCAAAAATCTATTGATTTGAGCTATTTTTTTTATAAAACCATTGAAAAGAATTCCTTACATTATTTTGTGCTCGAATTCCATATTAAGAAAGAAATGAATTTATTGCATTTGTTATTCCAAGAATTAAATATAAATGTTTAGAAAACACAATAAAGAAAGAATGAGATTCTGCTAAATTTGTTTATCAATCTCCAAATATTTGTAATAATAGATTTGCCTAGGAATTCCAGAAATTGCGGAGAGTTTTTCAAAAGTCACAACAGAAAGAAGATAAGAAAATTTCGAAATACATTTGTTGTATTTTGTTTTAGAAAATTACTCATGTTATAAAACAAATAGCATATATTTTATAAATGATGTATGAAAGAATAAAAAAACATCCCTTACCTTTTTGTGTAGAAAAATCATTAACTTGGTCGCAATCTATAAAAGAAATAATGAAGCTTTTTAATAAAGAAAAATTAAATTTTGCATTATTTTACATATAATTAATAATTCCTACATTATTAGTACAAATGCAGATAATGAAATAGTAATCTATGCATTTTATTAGACTTGATATTAATTTATAGATTATTTCATATTTAAAAACAGATTAAGAAAGTATCATTAGCTTATTGCAGTACATTTAATGTATGTTTTTATCATTAATATAATACAATTATTTTAATATCATTTTTTAGTATTATACAAAGCATATAATCTTAATGATGTAAACAAATGTTCTTTACAAACAATATAATAAAATCCCTCGTAACTTTAAATTAAAGTGTAATTACTGCTTAGAGTGATAAAAACATAACACAAAATGCTTAGAAATACCTTTTAATATATAGATGAGATATATTTCATGTTCTCAAACGGCGACTTTTTTCAAGATCAAAATGATAAATAAAATATTCTCGCAAATTTTTTGAAAATGATAAACATACATCACGAGATCGTCTAATGTAAGCAGGTACTTAAATTGGTCAAACTGGAAAACGTGAAAATTATTATTTTTATTGCTTTTTTAATTTGTAAACCATCGCGTGCCCAATTTTAGGTAATTCAAAAGAAGCTGATTCGTCGCAAATGTTCTCGTTTCGAAATATATTTCTATTGATTCACGGATAATGGATGGGAAATAAACTCTATTACTATTATTTTACTATTCTTGAAAAATTATTTTACTATTCTTGAAAAATTATTTTACTATTCTTGAAATCAATCTGCAAAACCTCTATTCTATGTAGTCTAGCCAAGGCTGTAGTTCGTATGTGATCATATTTGATATCTGACATGTTTTTTTATTCTCGTTTTTAATTTCCTGTTTGTCATTCTTGTATAGTATTGTATTGTTCCATCTGCACTGGTGAATGGGATATAATAAACACCGGAAAGTTGATCAGGTTCTATTGGATTTATTTTTCTACATACTATGTTTTTAAATATTGGAGAAAGTTTTGCGATAAATTAGAAAAGCAATAAAAATAATAATTTTCAAGTTTTCCAGTTTGACCATTTTAAGCACTTGCTTACATTAGACATGTGATCTCGTGATTCATGTTTATCATTTTCAAAAACTTTGCGAGAATATTTTTATTATCATTTTGATCTCGAAGAAGTCGCTGTTTGAGCGCATAAAACATATATCATTATATATTAAAAGGTATTCTTAAGCCTTTTGTGTAATGTTTTTATCACTTAAGCAGTAATTACACTTTAATTCAGATGTTCTTTATTTAGTCTCCCGGCGCTGCCCTTGTCCGGGGCAATAACATTAAATATACCTAAAATCAGTGTTGAATTCAGATATTTTCTCAGGACACAGTATGGGTTTAGTGTTGGGAGACTGATTGCCTTTTGCAGTGCTCACCATCAAATTTGCATGATATTATATTTTTAAATGAAAATATATCCAAACGAACCTGGTAATTGGGCCCAACTGCCTTCGGCAGCGTAAACCAGGGTCTGCTACACATGCTCGTGCTAGTTTTAAAAAACGAATTTTAATATGTATGCTTTTATATTTGTAAAGGAAGATCTTTCAAAAAAATCTAAGCGGTCACCGTTATAGTGATTGCCAATTTAATTTCTGACATTCAGATGCATTTCATTTTCAATTCTGTCCAACCGTTCTTAAGAAAAACAAAAAACAACAAACAAACAAAAAAAGTCTTTTTGTGTTAGTGATCTTTATGTAGGCTATATTCTTATTTTCCTCTACTTAAATAAATAAAATTGGTAAAAATAGTCCAATCGAAATCGGTCAATTAGCCATGCGGTTATTAAATTATGACATTTCCAGCCTGCAAAAAAAAAAAATCCCCCCCCCCCCCCGTTCAATCTCTCGTTATTTTTTTTAACGCGAAATGATATCTCCGGAGAATTCCCCCGGACATGCATAAAAGCGATCTCCAGCACACGCACTTTTAAAACGCGAAATCACGTCTCCGAATGTTGAAAATGGAAAGGATTTCCAGGGCATTCGCAGAAGCAATCGCCGGCACAATATCAAGCTCGTTCATAAACATTTTTTTAAAATTTTTTTATGAAATTGACTTTCAGATTTTTTTTTTTTTCTGAAATAGTACACATTATTTTTTTTTTAATAAAACGTACCGTGACAAGTGGAAGGATATGAACAAGTGGGTCCTTTTTTTTTTGTATTTTTATTCGGGGCAGGTGGATGACAGTTTAAAACGGCCGAAAAAACGGGAAAGATGAAATAGAATATGGAATCGATGAAAACAACCTAGAATCGACCTTCAGATTTTTTTCTGAAATAGCAAATTCTAATATTTTTCAACACGAAAGATAACTTTACAACTGGGAATGTACTGTAAATAAGTGAGTATTTTTTTTTCGGAACAAGCGGATGGCAAATAAAACTGCAGAAAAAGAAACGGAAAACATGAACACAAATACGAAATCGACCTTCAGAAAAAAGTATTTTTGAAGTAGTAAATATTAATATTTTTTTAAACAAAAGATACCGTTACAACCGGAAAGCTAAGGTATTTTTCTTTATTCTTTTTTTTTCCCTGTAACCACATTGGGGACCAGGCAGTTTTGCGATTTCAAAACGCATAATAAACGCAACCGTATTTTATTCGTCTTCTTGAAAAGCCGAGGATTCTTCGGTATGCAGAAACAATCTTAATGCCAACAAACCGTCGAAAATTGATGCTCGTTCATTAGGATTTTTAATTAATATCTCGTCTATTTATTAAAAAATGAAAAATCTGAGTCCCAGGAGCATTCAGACCTGCCTTCGTTTCACTTTATCTATATTTGCAGACCTCTACGTGCGATAAATTTCCCTAGCCATCGCCAACAAACATACGCACACTCACATAGAGAGACAGACAGGCAGATAAACATCTTTCTTTTATTAATATAGAATGTACAAGTATTAAGCATTTATGACAACTGATTTCCGAATCTATAAGCGTCTGGGGATGAATCCATTGAGTCCAATTAATTCTTATAAGACATTTTTATCTCTCAGATGCCCTTCAGATGTTTAACCCTATCACTATGTCCTATCGAAACATGTCCTGTTGTTACCCAGGACAAATATGCTATCTATTTTTCAAATTAAAACGAAACAAGTACCACTTATATTTGTACAGTTTAAGTTTTACTGTGTGTTACAAACATTATGATATGAGATGTCACCGGCTGAAACTACTCAGTGAGTTATAGATTTTTTTGACAACTTGTTGAAAGTGCTTGGGGTCCGCGTGGACCCCAGGACATAGTGATAGGGTTAAATGCCTGTTTATATGAAGAAAATTTAACCTCTATCTTTCCGAACTTTCGCAGAACAGAGGAACACAGCCATCTACACGCACACACTCATATTACGGCTAATGTTGAGCAGTGAAAACAACCGGAAAATATTTACATGGAAAACGCACTATTTTAGTTAGATCAAACATGGTATGGATGCGAGAGTGACCTAAACCCTTTGACGTACGAGGACAGTTTGGTAAGATTTCGGCTTAACACACAAATGGAACAAGTATGACCAAAGGACAATGTTGTTTGTAAAGTATGATCATTTAGATGACATGCCGCCGAGTTTCAGGTGCGTGAGTTCATTGGTTATTCCTGGTCGATAAAGTAAACAAGCTTTGAAATTTTCAAAAAATGGAAAAAAAATGAAGTTTGAGCTGTCATAAAATATTTTGTTAAAAAATATTTAACCCCCACGAACGTACAAAAAGAAATACAATCTATCTTAAAGGATTTTTGTCCTTCATATTCGACGTAAAAAAGGGGCATGCTGAATGTATACATAGTAATAAATTAATTCACGATGATAAACTCTCACGACGCCCCAAAACCACTATGACCGACGAAATCGTCTCAGAAATTCACAATGCTGTAGTTAATGATCGGCGATTGAAGATACGCGAACATGCTGACATTGCAAACATCTCTATAGATCATGTCCACCATATTTTAAAAGGATGTTTTGGGTATGAAAATGCTTTCCGCTCGATGCGTGCCGCGCTTGTTGAACGTCGACCAAAAACGCCAAAGAATGAACATTTCTCAAGAGTCTTATGAAAGGTATTGTGTTGCAAGGTGAAAAATAAAATTGTCAAAAATCTTGTATTTTCTTTGTCAGGCCGTGAACTTTTCAAACCACCCTTGTACAGGGCTGCACTAAAAAAGTCACAAACAAGAGTGTGTATTAAATGTATTGAGTTGCAAGGGGACTACATTGAAAAATAATATGAAATTATGTCAAAAATATTGTGTTTTTGTGTCAAGCCGAGAACTTATCAAACCACCCTCGTAGTATTCGCCACAGAAGTGTCAGTAGATGATCCATTCGCTCTCTGTCAACGTAAAAATGATCCTATGTGAAAATCTTCTAAATTTGGAAAACAACTACAATATATTAGATTACTTATGATTATTCTAAGTAAATATTTCTCTTGTATAGAAACTACAAAAACAAAAAAACTTTATACTATGTTCTAAAAATAAGTAAATAAATAAAATTTCTGAATAAACAGGTCTTTATCAATACTGCTTCCCAACAAAATACGCGAACAATGAAAAAAGCAACCCCTATTAGTAGAACTATGTTTATCCTTTATAATGAGTAGGTTTATACACATATCAGTAAATAATTATGAATGTGAGTTTAATATACATAGAATCCAATACAAAATAACGTCATCTTATTTTCTAGAACATTACGTAGGAAAATAATACGAGCCCCATATCCTTTTACACAAATTTAAAATGGTCTGGAAAACGCCCGATTTGCATGAAATCAATGTAATCAATATTGAAAGGATAAAAATTTTATCCCAATTACAAAGGGTATTTTATTCTGTAAGTTGCAAAAAGTAAACTAACCTTTCGAATCGATTGAAGATTAACATTTTTAAAACTATTGTAAACAATTCATTCTTTGAATTAGAAGTAATGTTGAATGAAATAAATTTTTTAAAAAAATAAGCGTTTTGTTTTAGTGATTGTAAAGCTGAATGGACGACTGAGTGGAATTTGAATGTAAATTATTTGTATATATTAGGAGAAAAAAAAATTGATCTACTTATTGATACATTAATTCTTTAAAAAAAATCTTTATTTCGACGATTGAAAAATATACAGAGTGCATTGGAAAGCCTCTTGTTCTCAAAATAAATTGCAGATGGAGAGATGTTATAGGTATGTAACTGTAATAACGGCAGTGCGTTAAAAAAAAAATGCTTAGGAATACTTTCAATTTGATCGCAGAAAACCATCATTTTATTGAATAGTCTTTGAGTAATTACAGCCTAGTGTAGTTATTGAATTCTGCATGTTTATCTGTGTTTAACAAACGATCATAGATTGTAGAATCGATCTCCGTGACATGTTTACAGCTAAAAAACGACCTCTTCTTTACAAAATAAAGAATGATCATATTGAAATCAAATATAAAATCTGTTGTCAACAAACTGTACATAAAACTAAAAAAAATCGCATAAATATTCGCCATACCTTTTAAGTTTTTTTTTTTTAGCAAGAATTGTAAAACTGTAAAAATGTATTTTCATCTCGTTAGATTTTTACTGTTTAAGGCTGCTCGTCAGTAAACTTCCCGAATCCTCGCCAATGCTATTCCTATGGGCGTAGGATGCATTCGTATTTTTAAAACATCTCCTCGGAAAATTAATATTTTTAACTTTTGTTTTCTTTGTATTGTTCTTAAAGAATGTCTCTTTTTTTCTTAGTTGTAATTTTTTTTCTAAAATATATACTTAATTTTATATGGAATGTTAAAATCGTATTCAGTTTCGCTAAGATTTTAACACATAAAAATATAAATTAAGCACATAGTTTAGAAATATTTTGATAACTAAGAAAAAAGAGACATTCTTTAAGAACAGTACACAGGAAACAGAAGTTAAAAATATTAATTTCCCGAGCAGATATTTAAAAAATACGAATGCATCCTACGCCCATAGGAATAACATTAGCGAGGGGAATCGTTAAGTTTACTGACGAGCAGCCTTAAGGATATACATACCCCTACGTCCTTTCTCAAAAAGAAAAAAAAATGCACCGATTGATGAAGCATCAGACGTGATTCAATTGATAACAGTTTCTAGATGCGAAAGGTGAAATTTCGAAGTCAGTGATTATATTAAAAAAAAAAAAAAAAAAAAAAAAAATGGAAGGTATATTTTTAATTACGGAATTATAGAGTATCAGTTAAATAGCACATAACGAACAAAGAAATATGATTCATATGGATAAAATGAATTGCCATGTTTATTTCCAAAATGTCCGAAATCGATGTGAAACATTTTGCGCATTGTTTAATGTAAGAGCGTTTTTCTATTTATCGACACGACACCGATAAATCGTAGACGATTGTCGTTATCAGACATCAACTGCATGCAAAATGTATTCAAATACACTATGACGACAAAATCGTCATCGCATCGGCAGGTGAAAGCACGTAGCATATATGATTGCATTTTGTGTGCTATCGATGTCGGATAAAGACAATCGTGTGTGATTTATCGATGTCTTGTCGGTAAATGGAAAAGCGCTCTTAGGGCTCTGTGTAAATTCAAAGACTCGACACTGGTATATCTTATACGATTGTCGTGAACTAACTTGGATAGACGCAAAGTGTGCACAATGCTCTTTTTCCCCAATTATCTGTTGGCGGAAAATCGTGCAATATATGATTGCATTTTGCTTGCGCCGATGTTGGTTAAATTCAATCGTGTAATGATTTATCAGTGTCATGTCGGTGAGTGAAATAACGCTCTAAAAATTATTATAACTTATTGCATAAATATATACAGTTTGATGATAACAAACAGATAACCCACAGCGGACAAAAACAGTTATGTTCGAAAAGAACGTCATTCGCAACGATACACACTTGTAAATTGTGCGATAGTATGTAGTGTGCGCGCTTTAACTCCTTTAAAGCTCCTTGGTGTGCATTCCTCAGCAAGGCTTTGGTCACAGCATTGTAAGCAACTGTCTGCAATCAAAGATAGTTGTGTAATGTGGGATTACGAATCAGAATATTCTATTCTATATTTCGGGAATTTTACGGTGACATTTTATCTTATCTGTTTGAACTTGGCGTCGTTTTGTTAAGTTATTAATTTATCAATTACAAATTAATTAATTAATGTTCAACAATACTAATTAATGTACTGATTGAAAAATTAATGCTCTGCGACTTTGCTATATGGTTTTACATATTTTATAATTTTGTCACTAGAGGCCCTACTGACAGTTCACGAGATTAGGCGTTATCACATTACTGTAATATCACAACCTTCCTTGCATATCTGTAATATTCTACCTCTGCTTATTAACACGGGATAAGGGCAACCTGTACATTAAAATATTATGCACTTCCTTTTGAAATCAGTTATAATTTTATCCAATAACTAATTAATCAACAGGCTAGGAATATATATTATACATTATTATTATCGATTTTTTTTCATTAAGAAGAAAATATTATTGCAGAAGTGAAACAGCTACACATTCACATATATAGACACTCTATTTATTAAGAAATTATATACTTCATTAGGATATCAAATATATTTTCATCGAATAACTAATCAACACGCTAGGAATATACACTTGGCACTATTAACTTAGATTTTTTTTCATTGCGGAGTTATTTTTATTCCAAGAGTGAAGTATTAGTTATACAAGCACATATAGGGGCATTCTATATTGTGTATGTCCGGCATAGTTGCCATACTTAAGCCCCCCTTCATTTTTCTTTTTTATAGCAATGATTTTTGTGGTGCAAATGTAAACTATCTACTCCAAATTTTATGTATTGGAGTTGTTCGGAAAGTTCCTTCCGTTTAGGAAAACCAATTCGTAACGGAAAATCCTGTCCGTCAATTATTAGACATTGGATATTGGAATTAATGTCTAATAATTAAATGATAGAATTTTCCGTTACGAACCAACTTTCCCAAACTGAAAGAACTTACCGAACAACCCAATAGAACATCATAAAAAATATTACTTTAATATAAATACCATATAAAATAGTGTTTTTATCAAAAAATTTAAGCCTCTTCCCTTCATTTTTCTTTTTTATAGCGGTGATTTTTGAAGTGCAAATGTAAACTATCTACTCCAAATTTTATGTATTGGGTTGTTCGGAAAGTTCCTTCCGTTTAGGAAAACCAATTCGTAACGGAAAATCCTGTCCGTCAATTATTAGACATTGGATATTGGAATTAATGTCTAATAATTAAATGATTGAATTTTCCGTTACGAACCAACTTTCCCAAACGGAAAGAACTCACCGAACACCCCAAAAGAACATCATAAAAAGTATTACTTTATAAATACCATATAAAATAGTGTTTTTATCAAAAAACTTAATCAATGATTTTGGCTATTTATCTCGGAACTCAGGTTCAGACACTCCACTTGATTGGGATAGATGCCCCATTCATAAAAGAATAGGGAACTAAAGTAATTAACATTTATAATTCAAAATCTGGATTTGCAATTGACTTAATATCCTGTTTACATCAAATTTAAGATTAAAAAAAATTTGAGCTTACATCTTCTGTATACTAATCCTGCATTACACTCGCACATCAAAGGATATTTGTTACTCCCAATTCTTCGAATAAATGGGTATACAAAATTTGAAGCCAATCGGATAATTCAAACGAAAGCTCAACTTGTTTAATCTAAACTAAGATGGATTACCCCCCCCCCCTCCTCTTCTTATATTCGATGAAGAAACTAAAAACTAATTAGGGAAGCAAACTTAATATTCTCAAATTAAATGGGTTAGATTTTTATGATTCTTAAAGAAATAGTTCAAAATATTTGATATATTCTACGGAAGGTTCAACTTATATAATTTAAATTAGGCGAGGGGGGGGGGGGGATCAGAAACAACAATAAAAGAAATATTATTTAAATAAATAAATAAGCATAAAGAGGTATTATACGTCTAATATTGTGCCCTGGTATATTCTTTTCGAATTTCCTGTGAGAATGGTATACTTAAGGAATTTTAGATTTCTATTTAGTTCTTCTGAATATATTAGAGAGGGAAAGTTGTGTGAATTAAAACGCTCAGAGCACAGCTATAAATACTAAACACTTAAATATTTTTTAATTAAACATGTGTGGGAATTGCAATCTTTTGAACCAACTTTGTGAAATGAAACATATGAATTTTTTGGAAATTATCACTAAATTGAGAATTTATCACTACTAACACCACCCTCTGACTTTTTAGGTAATGATCCTCCCGAAGGGTAAACTAAATGAAGAAACACATTTTTTTTCTCACAATCCTTAATATTTAAAAATAATTCACACGCAACAAAGTTATTTGATAATTATAAATGGGACGTGTTATACCAAATCGCAAGTGAGGCATATATCCTCAATGCAGGTGGGGCATGTATTCTTTTAATCCAGAATAGATGTCTCAGCCTGTAGCTCTGGAAATAGGAACAAATATGGCTGTAACCTACTAATACATTAGAACTAATACATTAGTCGATACCTGTTTCAACAGCATTCACTAAATATTTCATAAAACGTTTTAGTAAGTAAGTATTCTGTACTTGTCTCTATCCTACAAGATAATACAGCCAAACTTACCGTTCTTTGATTTATAAAAAAATTATTTGAAGAAATAAATTGCTGTAACTTCGTCTACTACACTTATTTTTATAACAATTGATAATAGAATAACGTCACTAGCTCCGACACACGATCGATAGCTGAAATACAGTGACTAGGGCAACTAACCAGATGAAGCATCAAACCTGGATTTATCCTATTAAATTATTGCATATTCCATTACAAATCAAATATAATTTTATCGAATAGATAATCCAGAGTCTATGAATATACATTTGATGATATTAATTCCTATTATATATATATATATATATATATATATATATATATATATTCGTTGACAAGAAGTTATTTTTATAGCAGCAGTGAAATAGCCATATATGCACATGTAGGGTCACTCTATATAGTAGACTATTATATGTTTCATTTCAAATCCAAATATAATTTTATAGGATAACTAACCAACGGATTACAAATTTGAAGTTATTAATTACGATTTCCGTTTTCATTTAGGAGTTATTTTTATTGCAGAAGCGAAATAACTGTATATGCACACATATAACTTTAAAAATCACTATTTGAAAAAAAAAAATTCGATTACTTAGCAATAGAATATAATTCTATTTAAGTCCACTTCTTCTACAGAACTCCGATATTTTCAGAAATTCTTTTTTCTAGAGTAACCTTCCTTCTAGACATCATTGATTATTGGACAAATTTTGAAACCTATAATGGTGCAACGGTTGGAATTTTTCAGAGTCGATTGCTTTTTAAAAGTTCGTCTTTGGTCGAATGGGAAATTTCTTATTGATATTTAGACGTTTGTTCTTTTTACATAAAACTATTCTACAGTGGCGTTATTTATTGATAATTCTGGGATATGTTACAGGTGGATTATCGTTAATATATACTTTGAATTCTTTGATAAAAATGCGAATGATTTTAGCGAAACATATTTAAAGACGATAAAATTTTGAAAATTCTTGGTTTTTCAGATGAAAATAGAAAAGTTTTCGAATAAGAAATTATTTTTAAAAAGGACGTAATATCAAAGGAATTTTACCAATAACACAAATTGAATAATCTTTCGAGGACAAAATTATAAAAAAATGCAGCAAGCTGGTATAGAAGTAATCGATATTATTAGTATTATTATCAAATAGGACATATCGATTTACTTTCAAGAAAAAAAAAAGTAAATAAAAATTCCATGTATAGGCAGATACAGAAAAATAAATAGTTACCCTTGAAAGGTAAGCTTAAAAGCAGATAAATTATGAAAACAGAAAATCCTAATGCTCTTTGCTTAACAAAATGTTTTGCACAAAATTTACTAAAACAAAAATATTTTTTTACTAGTTCAAAAATAATGCTTTAATCTAAATTTAATTTTTAAATTGTAAATTATGTCAACCTATATTTTTTTATTGTTAAATCGACTTTCCTTTTTTCTTCACTTTTTATAACTTTTGTCGTGTATAGTTAGCTCTTTTTACGAAAATAATTTTAATTCAATACAAATATTTATTTTTATAGCTATTTTACTGAAAAAAAAATCGTATCCAATACATTTTTAATCAATTATTTACTTAAAAATTAATACAGTATTATTAAAATACTTTGTAAATGTTAGCAAACAAAACTGATTTTGCAATTTAGAAAAATATATGTAGTTTATTAATGACAGAATATTGTAAAAATTTGGCGGAATATGATGCAAATATTGATTTTTACTAAAATTGTTTTAATTTGAAAAAAAAAGATAAATATATATTTCAAGCTCTAAAAAATATATATTCATGAAATTATGACACATACAGGAATTTCTACCATTTAAACAATAAAAAGAAAAATAGTTTAATTCCTCTGAAAATGCTTATCATAATATTTGAAATAAGGACAATATATAAATGTATACCATAAACTAATTCAATGCATTTTTTCAGATTTATTATTTTATTATGCTGTTATTATTTTTCTTAATTTTTTTATTCATAAAGAAGCCAAAGAACATAAGCAGAAAATCGCAATTTTTCGAAAAATCATTTACTATTTAAACTTTAAATCTTTTTCCAGACAGAAAATAAAGCTAACTTTAACCGATTTTTCGTCTAAGTTCAGTGAAACACATTACAAATGAACTGAGCAAATTGCTGAAATTCGATATATTCCTTTGTTTCGGAACACAGTGCTCTGTGCCAGCTCCAGTAAAATCTAATTATCTATATAGAGTAGGAAAGAAAAACGGTGAGCTAAATAGACGTATTCAGCAGTGATAGAGCAGTTATCGAACTAAATGGGGAAACTAATGAGTTATGAAATGAAAAGGCAATTCTAAAGTGATTAGATGAACAATTACGTACAGATAAAAATTTAATTGTATAGATGAATTCATACTAATATGCTGATTAGTTTAAATAGCTATGAAATGAAATAGTAACTAGTAATTTTATTTAAAAATAAATAATCTACATTTTCCACAAAAAAAAAAAAAAAAAAAAAAAAAAGTAGTATGTAGAAAAATACATCCAATAGAGCCTGATCAACTCTCCAGTGTTTATAAAATGCCATTCACCAGGGCAGATGGAACAATACAATACTATATAGGAATGACAAACAGAAAATTTAAAACGACAATAAAAGAACATATTGCAAATATCAAATATTACAGAAGAGCTACAGCCTTGGCTAGATTTATGCTGTATTTTTTTAAAAAACATTTTAAAATTAAAAAAGCACTTCATTAAAAATGTACATGGTATAAAAATATTCAGTTGAGAATCTTTATTCAGAGAATACCCAATTTATCTACGATATCAAATTACTAAAATGTCTTTACTAAGATCTAACATAATTTATAAACGAAATGTGATTTTTTCTGTCAAATGATATAGGTGCATTTAAAAATAAAAGAAAGAGGAAAAAAATATATATACGATGGAATTTTTGAAATGAGACAACAAGTACTGAGAAGAAAGTATGTCCCACTCAATGCGAGTGACGTCTCGCTTACGTTAAAAGGAAATTGCTCGATTCTTCGAGGAGCAGCAAAAAAATAAAATAAAATAAAATAAAATAAAATGAAGACTGGTATACATTGAAAAGAGACTTTTAATATAGATGTGCAGACAATAAATGGAAAAGGTGATCAATTCGATTAGATGTAACAGACAAAAAAATTTCCGAGAAAAATTTCATGGAACTCTTCTACAGAATAATAAGCATTTTATAAGGCATGTTAAAAAAACAAAAACAACAACAACAAAAAAGAGAAACAGTAAATTGGTTTTGTTAACAGTTGTCCTTATAAAAAAAAAATACCTCGTTTCTAATACCTGTAATAATATAATTATACACTATGCCCACTAAAGTCCCTTGCCATCCTCTTAACTTCGGAACGGCTGCTGTATTCATAAAAGTAGTGTTTAGGTATAGTAAAGTAGCCATGCGCTACTCAATGAGACCGCCTACGGCGCCACCTGGTGGAATGCTGCGGGGTTAGCATTCGTATCTCGAAAACGGAAAGAGATAGAGAAAACAAGTGATTTACAAAGTTGTAGAGCATCATCGATTTAGTACGAAAAGACACATAGTGGACATTAATGCGAAGAATAGAACGGTTAATAGAACGGCATTTGTTTTTCCATGATTTCCTACACTGTAACGTGACAAAACGATCTTAGAAAGAAAAAACAACTAGTTATAATAATATACCTCTGTTTTAGATGTTCAAACTTCTCACCGTCAACTGTAATGCATATTTGGATGCTTGTTTGAATTTCACGTTGCACACGTTGGAGCATAGGAGGTGACACGTTGGTACAAGCGTCCGTAATGCGTCGTTTAATGTTCTGCAATGTTTGTGGAGGGGTCCGATATCATAACTGGTTGCTTCTTTTTTCTAAGATCGTTTTCTCACGTCACAGTGAAGGATATCACACAAAAAAAAAACAAATGCGCGTTTTAATCATTCTATTCTTCGCATTAATGTCCACAAGGTGTTTTTTCGTACTAAATTGATGATGCTCTACAACTTTGTAAATCACTTTTTTTCTCTATCTCTTTCCGTTTTCGAGATATGAATGCTACCTCTGCAGCATTCCACCAGGTGGCGCCGTAGTCGGTTTCAATGAGTAGCGCATGGCTACTTTACTATACCTAGACACCACTTTTATGAATATAGCAGCAGCCGTTCCAAAGTTAAGAGGTTGGCAAGGGACTTTAGTGGGCATATTGTATATTACATTAGTATACCAATTCCACCAGGCATTAGCATATATTATGTGGAGAGCAGCACCTGTGTAGCAGTATATTTTCATATTATTTTAATTTTAAAACATACTATTTATTCTTTTTCTAAAAACCTTTGATATTGTCATTAAAAACATACATTATCAGCATCCAATTAAAAACATAGTTTAGTTATTGTTTTTAAAATCTAGACAGTCTGACGTCTTATAAGATATATTACATACAGATAATCCACCAAAAAGTCCGTAAAAATTCTACACTGACCTCCCCTAATTTGTATTCTTTCAAGTCCTGTGCTTCTATTCTTCTGAAAAATTCACAAAAACCCCTTCTATGGGAGTATACAGACACTCCCATATCATCTATACAAGAGTTGCTCTCCACACAATTTTTTTCCGATTTTTGATGAAATTGGTATACTAATGTAATATATAACATGAATAACATATTGCTTATTTTCCCATGCAGGTGAAATTCTTAGCAATTGTTTTAATACATTTTTACCGAAATTTAACAAATATGATAAACTACTAGTCTTCAAATTACATTAAAGAATCGGATGTGAAGGTATAAAAGAAATCATATTAAGAAATGTATATTTTTATTTGATTATTAGCGAAACATAATCATTGTTTTGACAACTCCTGTGACCTTTTTTTATTCTTTACTTACATAATTGCCCACTCATTGATATAATTCTTCGATTGACATAATTATTCATTTAAGATTATTTTAAAGTATCAAGTCTTTACTTATCAAAATAATATTTAAAAAAATTATTTAATTTAGTATTTATTTGTTCACACATAAAATACAACAATTTACATGAAGTATAACACTTTTCATGAATGGACTTATGCACGCATGCATGAATGCCACCATCATTATGACATCGATAAACCGTGCTACTTTTTAGTTGTTATATTAAGTGTACTTCATCGACGACAACAGAAAAGTCTGTAGTGAGAAAAATAGAATATTTTCGCAATAATAATAATAATAAATGCTTTCGTTTATAGAAATGTGTCAGTTTACACTGTAGGCTTACGTAAGAATCATGACACTGTACAACGCTACGCGTAACGCAGCGTAAAAACAGTGACAGACAAGCAAGATGACTGTTTAAAACAACAACTTATATGCTCTCTTAACCCTTATTATACCAAGGGGGATCTCCTGAGGACCACATAATGTTATTTTTCGTGATCCTGCCGTATCTATAACAACTATTTTACTCCTGATTTTTCCATGTGTCCAGAATAGCATTAACATAAATAATGTGAAATTTTGTTTATAAAATGTTCCATAAAATTAACGTAAAAAAAAGAAAGCACTGGGGTCCCACCATGACCCCACTTCGTATACTTTGTTACAAAATATGAATGTTGTTATCCTTGAATTTTGCAAATTCTGAATGTTGTTATCCTTTATTTTTGCAAATTCTAAATGTTGTTATCCTTGATTTTTGTAAATTCTGAATGTTGTTATCCTTGATTTTTGCAATTTCTGAATGTTGTTATCCTTGATTTTTGCAAATTCTGAATGTTGTTATCCTTGATTTTTGCAAATTCTGAATGTTTTTATCCTTGATTTTTGCAAATTCTGAATGTTGTTATCCTTGATTTTTGTAAATTCTGAATGTTGTTATCCTTGATTTTTGTAAGTTCTGAATGTTGTTATCCTTGATTTTTGTAAATTCTGAATGTTGTTATACTTGATTTTTCAAATTCTGAATGGTGTTATCCTTGATTTTTCAAATTCTGAATGGTGTTATCCTTGATTTTTCAAATTATGAATTGTTTTATCCTTGATTTTACAAATCCTGAATGGTGATATCCTTGATCTTTGCAAATTCTGAATAGTTGATCTTTGCAAATTCTGAAGGTTGTAAACTTTGAAAATTGCCCCGTAAAGGACTGTCAGAAGATGAAATTCGTCAGCTAATGAATGACAGTGATTTGAGTGGAAGACGTCTTGAGTAAATTTGATGAGGAATATATTCCACCTGTAGATGTGTCAGAATCTCAAGACAATCTTGAAGTGAATTCTGAAGAAAGTGACATTGCTAGCGCATCATCTGATGATAATTCTGATGAACAGGAAGAGCTCATTGAAAAATCAGAAAAAGTGTAGAGAAGTTCCGTGCCCCCGGTTACTCGGCGTCAACAGTGTACCACTGTCAGAGGAACACCTGAGCGAATGCACTCAACTAATAGTGCAACCACAATATTTGAAGTTTTCAACTTGTTTCTTGATATTTCTTGTACATTTTAATTTTCTTATATTTTATATTTATTTACTCTAGTATTATTATTCATTCATTATTGTTCATTTCGTACTTACTTCTGACCATTATTATTATCTACTTCAGAATCTTACAGTATTATTACATGGTAATATTATTGCTCAGTATCACATAGTAGTATTTAGTACTGCTCAGTAAGATTGGTAAATTGCATTTTTAAGAATTTTTTTTTTTTAATCTTGTATTTTCAGAATTTGTATTTCAGCATTACATAGTATAATTATTGCTCAATATCACAAAGTATAATTTAGTAATAACTCAGTATAATTAGGTAAACAAACCTGCTGGACGGGGCTAGTTGAGCTTAAGCCGAAAGGTAGGCCTCCTCGCCCGGTTTGATCTTGACCTTGTTCTTTATGATAAATTTGTTGATACTATATGCACCTTCACGAATGCTGAAGCCTCAAGTGTTTTTCAAGATTTGAATGCAAATGTTGCTCCCAAGAGAATAAGAATTTGGACATATGTAGATCCGGTTGAAATAAGACCTTTTTATTTTGGTGTATTACTAACATTCAGAAACCGAAAAACATAATTTTGGTAATTTAACCACCAAAGGGATAGCGGTAAACATAGGACAGAAGACCCCAGCTTGTTAAAGTACGTTGACAAAGTAGGTTTGGTATATTAAAGGTTAATTAATTTACTACACACTTCTATTTAACTAAAATTGTTTTTTGTATGCAAAGAGGGTGAACGGGGCTAGTTGAGCTTAAGCCGAAGGTAGGTCTCTCCGCCCAGTTTGACCGTGACCTAGTATGTAAAGAGGGAATTTTGTAATTTATTTTTAACTCGCTTCCTGATATGCTAGAATTGTAAAATTATATACAAAAGTGTGGTTCCAATGACAATGCAATATTTTAATATTATTAGAACTTAATTATAAATTGGTAACTTAATTTCAGGCATTTTTCTGTTTGCTCGCCACAGGTGATAAATCGCCAAATATTCTTTATGATTACAATTTTATACAAGTTACAACAACAATGGATTTAATCATACGCTTAACCACGCTCGCCAGAAAAGCCCGACTCGCTGTGAAACTGCGACAAAGCAATATTTTAAACACCAAAAAATAGAAAATTAAATAAAAAATTAAGATTAATAATAAAAAAAAACACACTTTTATCAATTAACAGTTTAGTATTAATGAAATTATTATTATACGTTGAGAAAACAATTTACAAATCCCGAATAGGTAGTTTAATTTTTTTTTTCTGATGCCATATCTTAAAAAAGAACAAAAATAATATTTTTTTTACTAAAATTATTAGCTCTCGCTTTCTACCAAGCGTGGAAAAAAAAGCAGTGAATTTTTCATAATCGGGTTCGGTGCCCACGCCAAATGAATGTATTGCAATGGATTTTTTTTTTTTTTTTTTTAAATTGTAAATTGCGGTTACGAAATTAGGCGTGATTTTGAAGATAAATATTGAATGCTTATAAAAAAGCATTTGGGATTTTTTATACTACTATTTTTTTATACTGTACGTTTTATCCAAAACATTTGCAAACCACCACGAACTTTAAACTTAGACATTCCTTACAAATTTAGTTTAATAGCTTAATGGGGAACAAGGGAACCATTTTGAGAAAATCTCACAGTAATTTAGAAGATTTTAAGAGGTGCTAAAAGGGGAGTTTGTCATGGGATATAACGTTATTACATAACGAAGGCTTACGAGCTTACGAGGCTCTGGCTTACGAGGATAGTAAAATCTTTCGTAATGGGAATATGCTCTTCCTTTAACAAAATTAAAAGGGAACGCATACGATTGTTGTTATTTAAAATAATTTAACTGAAATTATATTTCTTTAAGTAGTACATAATGAAAAATAAAAGTTATTTATTTATTATGAAAACAGAGAGAAACACATTATATAATTTCTCACACAGAACGCAGAGCTGTCAACCTTTGAAAGTTCTTTTAATTATAAGGACAATGATTTTTATCTATTTTTCAAAAACTTTCCAGTATTTTTTTACGGTAATGCAAGATGATTAAGTTTCTCGTCTGTAAATGAAAACATGCTTCTAAGTTTATGGGAAAGAAGGCGTATACTGTAAATAATAATAATAATGCTTCTTAATCTACAATAATAATATTATAATCACGAACAAAACTATATTATAAATCATTCTGAATTACACACGATTTCGAAAATAGTACTTATTTCAATATAAACTTCGAAAACCAATAGATATTCGAGAATAAAAGAAGAATTTATAAAAATAAATGTTTATTTTGCTGCCACTAATTTTCGGAAAAGTTTACGAGTTTTTGTTTTTTTTATAATATGAGGGGCTTAATGACAGTGGAGTAAATCAAAAATTTGAAAAATCTAGATAACTATATTTTCTCTGAACGTATATTAATTTCTATTCAGTGTGACAGTCATATAAGTCATAGTTCACATACGGAATGACTAGAGGGAAAAACAAGCGGGACCATTTAATGCAAGGGCAATACAACAAGTTTCACAAAACACTTCATTTCTCAAATTACTAAATATTGACTTACTTCACTGTCATTCTAACCCCCTAATATATTAATCAGTTTTCTTAAACCGGAATACAGGTTTACTGGATGGTACAAATTCTGAAGTAAACATTTTCATGTTCAGCAAACAGTTTTTACAGAAAAACATGCTAAACTAGCAGCATTAACATTCACATTAAAATTAATATTATTTTTCTACTATTGCATGTGTATATTCAATTACAGAGCTGAAAATGTTTACTTGAGAATTGATAGCATCCGAAAACCGATATTCCGGTTTGAGAAAACTGATTAATATGCTGTAAAAACTACTCGGAAACGTTTCCGAAAATTACAGGCATGCAACAGAAACTTAGTTTTTATAAATGCTTCTTTAAATTTTAAAAATCTATTTGTTGCTGAGGTTTCTAATGATAAAAGAACACTTTTCTGAAACGCGGGTAATACGGGAAATTGTAAGTTATATTTTCGTTCGTGGTTATATTATATTTTCGTAGATTAAGAAGCATTAGTCTGTTTAGGTGCGTTTGTAATGATATAAATCACATATAGTCGCCGTCTAGTCCGTCCATCTGTCCGCATATAATTGCGCAAAAACTACCCAACCGAATGGTTTGAAGTTTAATATATATAGTCGTTGCAGAATTTTGTTGAGACATGTCAAATTTTATGAAAATCGAATCAAAACTAAAAGAGACATTAATAAAAATTTTCTTCATTCTATTAAATCCTATCATACGTAATTATTCCAATGATATCCCATGATAGGTAATGATTCTAGGTTAGGGGGTAGTAGCGAAACTACAGTAGTCGCTACTTTTTAAAGTAGTTTGTAGTGTATCACGCTACATTTAATACAATTAGTGTAGCGAGTACCGCGATACGAAAAATCAGTGGTTTGTAGCGAGAACTGACGCTACTTTTAACGCCTTTTCAGGAAAAAAAAAATATGTCAATAACTCCATATGTAAGTGTGGATTGTAAGCATGTATATATTAAAATTTCCTTACGTTATCAGGTGCACAGAGCTCCTCTTTGTAGAATTAGGATTTAAGTTTTTATTTATTGTTATATTATTGTTTATTTGAACCCACAGTATTCTGTAAAGTGTTCAGTGGAGTCACACCCGATTTTTTTTATGTAACTTAATTTAAATATTGATTGTATTCAGTGGCTCGTGTCTGGCTTTATTTAGGTGTACTAAATGCATGGCTGCTAAATTTATTCTTTTCTTATCACTATTATTAAAAAGGAATACTTTATTTTATTTACTGTCAGAAAGTTCTTCATTAAACAAGCAAAAGATTACTTTTAAAAAATAATGGTATGAAAATAATATATGTTTCAGACATGCATTTAGTGCCCCCCTCCAAAAAGACAGTTCCGAGACACCAGTGATTGTATTATGTATATATCTCTTAATTTCTCTAAGAAATTTGTAATATGTGTGTAAACTAACATTTTGGATACAAACACAAAGCTTTTTTTGTATGTTATTTTTCTTAATTATTTAATGCCCTTGGTTATATCGCACTTAGTTAATTGTATTCCGGCAGACGCAATATAACGAGGGATCACTTTATTATTTAATCCGTGTCTTCAGTTTCGAGTGTAAATTGTGTCCTTCGACAAAATCTGAAAGTATCGAAGTAGCGACTACTTTTGAAAAGTAGTTTGTAGTCGCTACTTTTTTAAAAAAGTAATTGTAGTTTACTACATTTTTGGTAAAGTAGTTGTAGTTCGCTACAATAAAAAAGTAGTTTTTCCCACCCGTGTTCTAGGTTGCCATGGTGATTACGTCATATTTAAGATGGCGAGGCTAACGAAAAAGAAAGGCTACCGCGGTGCTTTACGGGTATATTTTTTTACAGACCGCCGGAGTCACGTGATGCTCAAATGCACCAATGCAGATGTACGAAAAGAGCATCACGTCACTCTAGCGGTCTGTAAAAAAAGACAAGTGGAATGCACCGCGGTAGCCTGCCTTTTTCGTTAGCCTCGTAAGATGGAGTCTTATTATTTCTGTATTCACTGAATTTAAAACACGAATTTGTAAACTAAAATTGTTCAGTTAAAGCAATCCTATAATGTACCGACAGTTTTTTTTTTCTATATAAATGATTCCGGAGAAATAGTTATTAAATGGAAAAAGAATCAAAATATGGATTACAAATTTCGACTTTTTCAAAGCCAAGTTTCCCATTGGAATTTTCTGTAAATGTCAACAAAAGATAAAATGTTGCCAACTTAAAATGTACTTACTTTATTAATCATATCAATTAATCATATCACAATAACAGACGATATAATTCATTTTTTCAGTGATATAATAACGATGATTTTTTTTTTTTACATTGTCTTGTATTGGATATTTGCGCTTAGTATAACTTTAATGTAACAGAATTGTAATTAATTGTCTGTAAAAGAGTATTGAAACTTAATTTTATAAAATAAAATTAATATCTATAATATGAAAATCTGCACACAAAACAAATTTTGCATTGATACATTTTTACGTAAGAGTGCAATATCTATTGCACCAAGATCTGAATATTTATAAAACTAGTTATAGTAGGAACGCATCTGTCACGTTTGACGTACAATTTCCAACTTGTCTTTTTCACAATGCATAGGTTACGAAAAACGAAACACACGACATTTCTGCAAAACACAACAGTAACTGTATGACTTCATACTACCCATCGTCAGCAAGATTGTTTTCTTTGAATATAATCAGCTTGTAACAAAAGGATTACAGATCTATTTTTAAGCAGCCATCGCTAGAAGACTATTATGGTTGAGGTGTTTTACTTAAGGATGTTCTCCAAAAATATTTTTTCTTGCTCAACAAGGCGAAATTTTTACACACACATTTTTAAACATAAAAACATGAAATATCATGTTTAAACATAAAAACACGAAACTAGAAGGTATGGCTAATGTTGCTTCGGCATGATATGGCGTTTTTCCTTTTTTGATAAAGGAATTGAATCTTTAGTTATAACCTAATGTTGTCGCATGACGATATACATCGGACTATCGCGACCGGTAATTGTGTTCAAAACATCAACTTTGACACCATTTTCTGAAAGATATTTCTTTATCGAAAAACGGAAAATGCTGTTCGATTTCTTAGTATCTTAATAAAAATATAGTAACGCATTTACAAATAAAAATACATGCAATCAGAATGTCGGCAGCTTGGATTTAAAAACAGACTTAACAGAAATAAAAGAAGGCTTCGAGAATTAAGAACATTTTCCCACAAAATATCAAGATTACAATTAAAACGTCATCAAAGTTGCTATATCTATTAAACTAGCCACTTTTGATATAAAATATACAGAAGAATCTTAATGTACTATCTTTTATGTAATGAAACCACAAACAAAAATCTGTAATTGCTTAAATAAATGTTAACACAGCTATGCAATGCACTGTGTGTTATTTATTTGTAAATAGAGTTAACATACCAGTCTTTTTCAAAGTATACCACAAGACACAAGGATTACCGAAGTAAGTAAATCAACCAAAAACTACAAAAACTAGAGAAAACAAATAAGGGAAATCGCAAAAACAGCACTAAAGCGAAAAGCTCTATCTATCTAAACAACTTATGAATAATTAAAAAGCTTAGTTCATGTTCTTTAGTTTCAAAGAATTTTGTTGCATTTGTTAAAGAATAAATATTGCTCTGTTGTTGCACCTTGATCAAATAAAATATTTCATATATCAAGAATTTCACAGCTATTTTTTGTAATTTCTTTTTATTACTTTTTCTATTGTAAATATGTTTTAGAAAAAAGCATTTTTATTTTATTAGGGCTACTTTCAAAATCTAAACTCACTAATTTCCAACACTATCAGAAAAATATATTTCATTTGCATGCTATAGGATCAGGTGACAAGATTTTATTCGGAGATTAGTTCGGTTCGGATCAGCTCTAAATTTTTGGGTTCCGGTTAGCCTGTTATTATTTTTAAAAGAAAGTCCAGAATATTGTTTCAGATGCAAAACTATATATTTGAATATAAATCAATGTGTATGGTGTTCTTTCTTACCGTTTACAAATAGATAGTTCTTCAACTTTTAGTTTTAGAATTACAGTAATAAATTGTGAAAATGTTTTGAATGTTGTTCTTCATCATATGAAAATCCATTTACGTGAAAATAGTTATTTTTTTTCAAAAAGTTGCAAAATTTAAATATTTATACGATACCTGGATCCAATAAATTATATATACAAAGATTTTTACAACTTATGACAGCAGTAATAATTTTATTATATTAATATTTACAACCGGTAATGTAACATGTCCTCTGATTAAAGAGTTTTGATAGATGCTTTGTTGCAGTCCCATATTGTCCATATAATCATTTTCTTGTGATTTACGGATGAAGAAACAGTGCTTAACCTTTTGATTACGGGGCTGGGACATATGTCGCCCCAGCGACTATTTTTTTTTTATTCTATTCGAACCACTTTTAGAAAAATAATCTTTGCCCTATACTTATATTAGGATATTTTCAAGAGAAATCTACCACAAAATTTTTTCTTTGTAAATTGTGGTATGAATGAATATATAGTAGCCAGTTCTGTCCCGTAATCAAAAGGTTAAAGCTATTGAATTATAATACATTACAGTTTTTGAAAATTTGATCTTTTTGGCACTAAAAAAGCGTTTTCCCATTTTCAGTGCTGGAAAGCTCGGAAGGATCACCGCCAGGTGAGTTTTGTTCTTATAAGAACAGCATTTTTACTTGCTAGAACGTGGATAATTTTTTTTATTAATATAATTTAGTGGTCGCAAGTGGCGTGCTACGAGTAAAGAAACTACAGTAGTCGCTACTTTTTTCGAAGTCTTTTGTGTATCGCGCTACATTTTAAAAAATGTAATGTAGCGAGTAGCGTGATAGAAAAAATCAGTAGTTTCTAGTGAACAGTGAGGCTATTTTTAGCGCTACTTCGAGGGGAAAATGTACCATTCTACTAGTCACATGGCAGTAACTTGCTTCTTTTACGCAAAATGTGTTCTGAGCAACAATTTGCGAGTATCAGCAACTCATTTGCAATGTTTAGCAATGCATCGCATGAAGTCATGGATTTTTCCATTGACACTTGCTGGTAAATCCCAGAGCCAAAATTAAAATCAAATAAATCAATTTTCACGATAGAAACACTTGGCTACTTATGCATTACTAGATATTCATGTTTTAATGCTGCATTTCTTCTTTTGGATTTACTTTATTTACAGATTTATTATTTTTGCATCTTATAACAGAGAAACTGGTATTCAAATGTTCCGGTCGGTATATAAGCCCCACCAGTGGCGGAGAGGTTGTGCTCTCGAAGCTGGTAGACGGGAGGTGCTGGGTTCGATCCCAATCGCGCCCGTCGGCCTAATCGCTCGGAGTTTTCGTGGTTTTCTTTCGAGCCGTGGATTTTCTCCATGCGTAAATACGGATTAGGTTCCCTTAGAAAGACCCCCACGAAGGGCACTCCCCCTGGGCCTATATCCCTAGTGTCGATAATTGGCCGTCAATAATCAACCCAACCCAACCCGGTCGGTATATAATGAGTAATATGTGCTTAAAGTAGCATTTTAGAGAATGATACAAAACATTTTCCTGTATGGTATCTTTCTAAATTTTTGATTGTCCTCGGTTTTATCGCATTTACTTGATTGTAACCCGGCAAAAACGATATAACAAGGGACCATTATTGCTTAATCCATATCCCCAATTTCAAGTGTTGATTGAATCTTTCACAAATTCTGAAAGTAGAGAAGTAGCGACTACTTTTGAAAAGTAGTTTGCACTGGCTACTTTTTAAAACAAGTAGTTGTAGTTGTAGTTAGGTACATTTTCAATAAAGTAGTTGTAGTTAGGTACATTTTCAATAAAGTAGTTGTAATTAGGTATATTTTCGATAAAGTAGTTGTAGTTAGGCACATTTTCGATAAAGCAGCTGTAGTTAGTTACATTTTCGATAAAGTAGTTGTAGTTAGGTACATTTTCAATAAAGCAGTTATAGTTAGGTACATTTTAGATAAATGTAGTTGTAGTTCGTTACCAAAATAAAGTAGTTTTTCCGATCACTGATGAGACTTATAGGGCTCAGAGACCCTATATAAGTTTAACTTTCGTAATTTTTTTTTTTAAATCTACTATTTCGACGTAAATAGATTTTCAAATGATGTAAAACAATATTTAAAAAGTTTTTTGCAATTGAAACTATACCTCTGAAACTAAATAACTATTGAACAACGATTAAAAAAAAAGCACCCTTTATATGTGTTCATTTGATAAAAATGATACTATAAATATCATTATAGACTATTTTTCCCATAATTCAATTAAAATATGCATTTTCCTTTCATTTCGAGTTGGTTTCAGGTTAAAGTATTTCATGTTGGGTTTTTCTATGTGTAGTTAATGTCGTGTTATACCGAACTTATGCAATGCTCTAATCTGCGCATGTAAAAAAAATTTCAAATATACTAACCGTATTCTAAAGAAAATAGTTTTTTTTGTTTAACTTCCTATACAAGAAATATATTGTTTCAAAAATCATTGTCAAATTATATATTCTAAACAAGTCATACTTGTCCCTTTTCTTTCTTTCTTTCTTTTTTTTTTTTTTTTTTTTTCTTTTCCTCGAGAGCAGCAGACATAGTTTGCAACGTTAGGTGGGCCGTAATTACTTATAATAATGTTTTAAAAAAATAGATAACAAAAGTAGTGTATAAAAAAGCAATATGACAAAATTAATATAATCATTATTAGCTATTTAATAAGTACAAAATGTAACAATAATGAATTTCCAAGTTCTAAAGATAAAAATATTAGAAAATTTTCTAAAATAAATGCGATTTTTGCTTAATGCAACCACTTTTATATTTTTAAAGTGTAGCAATTTTTCTAAAATAAATCCGATCTTTGTTTAATGCAACCACTTTTATATTTTTATAGTGTAAAAATACACAGCGCAAATTTATTAAATTTCAATTATTGTTTGATTAGTCTGGAAGAATTAAAAAATATATATATATTTTACACAACAGTAACACAAATATGTCTGCAGGTAAAAAAAAACGTTTGACTCAGCAAATCACATATATAGGATGTTTTAACACAATTTTAAATTAATTATAAATAAGAAATTAGCTTTTGTCTTCCCATAAAAATATATAAAACGACTGTAAAAATATTAAATTCCTTTTATACACACTTTAAAACTATGGATCAATGATTGTGCGTTTCGGGCCACTCATAAAAGGTTGCCGGGCCACATGCGACCCGTAGGCCGCAGATTGAGTTTGGCTGTTCTAAACAGATTGTCATATAGTGTGTGGGATAAACCATAGAAAAAAAAATTAAAAAACGACAAATATCACGATAAAAAATGTGTGCTATGAAAAGGAAAACAAAATATATTTGATTTTTCGAACAATCTGAATAAGAATATCTGAAAATTTGGTACTTAAGTATTATCCGTGCCAGGAGATTGATCGCCAAATATGGTTGCCAAATTGCCAATCTTGATTATCGTTGCCAATCATGTTTTCAAACGCAGGAATTTAACATTATCAAATAACATTGTTGAAAATGGTAATTAATATAAAATAAATAAAATGTAATATATGTTTTTAAATGTATAACATTGTTAAAAATAGTAAATAACATTATTTCAGTAAAATTAATAAATGGTAAATAGCATAGTAAAATAAGAAAGAATAATATTATAGATTATTCCCAGGCATGTACCATGTAGCAATTAAAACAATATACAAGGGTTACTATAATTAATAATATTGGCTCCATGCTTGGCGCAGTTGGTTTAAAACTGGCACGGATAATACGTAAGTACCGAAAATTTTATAAATGTAGGAATGAAAAAAGAGTTGCAATTAAAAAAAAATATTTAAAACAGCAATGTCATGTGACAAAAGTAGAAGATTTGTGAGAGCCCTATATAAATGCTGTATAGTCTGCTCCAAGTATATTTAATTTATCTATAATCATTTTTTAACGATTTCATATTAGAAAAAGTATACTATGAAGTTTGCAGTATAGCTAAATAAATAAGCAAACTTATGTTTTTTATGTTGTTGTTGGTGTTTGTTTAAGTTTCTTATTTTATAAAAATTGAAAGAAGAAAACTAAACAAGCAAACAAGAAAATAAAAAAAGCATAGAAAGGTAGAAAACAAACAATAATTCTTAAATATCCAAATACCTGACTAAAACTTGAATATCTAAATAAGATTTTGAAATTTTAGAGAATTCACTTACTTTTGTTTATTCAAGAATAAGTCTTTTTTAATATACTACAGTTAAATAAACAAAATTATTCTAAGATTGAGGATAATATAACTATTTCTTCTCACTTTATTAAATATTAATAATTTTTCTTGATATTATTTGTTTTACAAATATGAATCTTATTTTTTGTAAAATCATTAACACTTCTCGCTTTTCATTTGTTTGGAAATGAAATTAACACCAGCATATTAAATGAGGTGTAATACAAGGTTTGTAGAGGGGAAAAAAACCCTATCCTGAATAGCAGAAAACAAAAAGGAATGTAAAATCATTGGAAAAAATGATGAAAAAAAAGTATTGCATCCGATAACGGAAGTTTGAAAAGATGAAACTAAAATTATTTGCTTAATTTTTATTTCTATTCTTTTATTTACATCAATTTGTTTATTTTGGATTTAAAAATAAATATTTATCATTTATCTACATTTTCAAAGATCGAAATTAAAAAAAATATATATATTCATGCATTAAAGACAACAAAATAATTACTACCAATTTTTTAAATATTCTTAAACTTTTATTTTTCAGAAACAAACAAATTTATTTATTTTACTAACATGCATTTTTATATTACAAATAAAATGTTAACGTACACGGAATAAGTTTCTTTTATTTATCTCACAACACAGTTAAAATCCTCATGTTTCTTGAATATAGGACTAGGATTACTGAACTAAAGAGATATAGCAGTAAGAAAACAGAAAGGATAATGCAAAAACAACGCGAGCTTTATGTAGCTTAAGATTTGATGAAATTTTAAAATGTTAAGAATTTCTTTTTATTTTTTTAAAGTTATCTGAACGAGAATAGAAACATAAGAAAGAAAAGTTTTCTTAAAGTATCCTGTTCCTATATTACAGTTCTGTTTTCACCGTAGGGACCACAACGCAGAAAGAAGTATTTTACATCCTTTTTTTAAGTTTTTCAGGAATAAAAAAATTAAAATTTTGCGAATTATTTGGTAAATGATATTCTTCAACATAGTACCATTATGGATTGTTTCTAGATAGAACTTTCCATAGGAAAGTTATAAGTTTGCTGCATTGCTTACAAGGGAGATTTGAATGGGCGCATACTTGTAAGATTTTAAGAAAAAAATACCCAATACATACTACTCTTTAGATTGAGATAAGAGCAAAAATATTTTGGAGCCAAATTCTCCATATTGCGTTAGTTATAAAGTGATGAAAATTAAATTATTTGGTGAACCATCGCTCTTTTGGCGACGTAGTAAATACAACCAGTGTTTTTCTAAGAAAAGGATGTTTCGTAAGTTTAATGATAATCTATATATTTAAAAGCAAAGGCTTTTTTTGTCAAATTCACATAAAATCGTACCCAATACGCATGCGTAAACTTAAATCTAGAAGCTAACCAGTTTTAGAGCACACTCAAATACGGTGGTCGAGTGGTGGTCGTTTCTTCACTGTTCCGATTACTTTGTGGGTTCGATCCCCGCTACCGACAGAATGATTTTTCTTACTTTATGGCTATAATTCATTTTAATAATGAAACATTTAATTCAGGAGGAAAAGTTACATAATTGTATTTTTTTATTAGAATGCTTTATAATTAAGTAATTTTTAACACCCAAGAATGATTTGTTCTAATTACTAAATAAAAAATATGTATTATTAATCATTTGCTGCAAACAGCAAATTTTAAATTCGGGGTTTTAGAAGCAGACTGACAAAAAATAATTTAATGAAAGTTTTTCAAGGTCGTGTAGTTAAAAAAAAAAAAAATCAGAAATACTAAATATTGTAATTTTTTCATAATATTAGGAGTGTGGTAAATAAAATAAGAAAAGTATATAATTATTCTCCTTAAAAAATATTATTTATATGTCCTTAAAAAATATTTTTTAAGGATCTATGTCCTTAAAAAAATATTTTTTAAGGATCTATGTCCTTAAAAAACTCCTTATACTTCACAAAATGGTTTCAAGAAAATCTTTGCCAAATGGTTTCGAAATTCGTCGAGCGACAGCGGAAAAAAATCTCAATTTGCATTAAATTATTGCAATTGGCGTGTGTCACTATTAAGTTTGGCCAGTGGTGACAATAAAGTCAATCGCCAATTTTCAGTATTACTCGGCGATTGGCAAGTACTAATTTTGTCCTATATCACAAACTGTATTTAGTAAATACACTATAATGACAATATGGTTATCGGATCAATAGATGAAAAAGTGTGTAGTATATAAATCGTGTATCACAGAAATAAATACCAGATTTTGTTAGTAGAACGGGAGAAATATAGTGAAATTTGCAAAATTATTGCGGAAAAAAAATAATTTTGTCAACTGTCGTGAAAAAATTCGTCAAATAGTCTCAGTAGAAAAATTGCGAAATTTGTCAAATTATCTCGGGAGAAAAATCGAGAAATTCATCTAACAATCATGGAACAGAATTGCGAAATTCATAGAATGACAGACGAAAAAAGTGTGCAATTCGTTGAACATCAGCGGAAAAATAGTGCACAATTCGTCGAATGTCAGCGGCAAAAAAGTGCAGAATTTCTCGAACGTTCATGGAAAAAAAATCATGAAATTCGCTAATCGATAGTCTATAAATCGCGAAATTTGTCAATCGATAGTGGAAAAATCACGAAATTCATCAAATGGTCTCGGGTAAAAATTTCCGAATATCATCAATTGGTCTCAGGTAAAAAATTGTGAATATCATCAAATGGCTTCGAGAAAAAAATCGCAAAATTTGTCAAATGATTTCGGAGAAAAAAAAATCGGAAGTTCGAAAATGGTTTCAGGAAAATCTTTGCCAAATGGTTTCGAAATTCATCAAGCGACAGCAAAAAAAAAAAATCTCATTTTCCATTCAATCATTGCAATTGGCGAGTGTGACTATCAAGTTTGGCAATAAAGTCAATCGCAAATTTTCAGTATTACTCGGCGAGTGGTGAGTGCTAATTTTTATCCTATATCACAAACTGTATTTAGATGCACTATAATGACAAAATAGTTATCGATCAGTAGATGGGAAAGTGTGTAGTGTACATAACTGCATTTTGCATTAACTGACATTGTATAACGACAATTTTGTATGATTTATCGCTGTTGTGCCAGTAAATGGTTTTCCATTTACTGGCACAACAGCGATAAATGTGTCAGATGAAAGAAATTCTGTGAGTGCATGTGCCAGTGAAACTTAGCCAATTGCTGGTCCCCAACTTGGCTTTAATTCGAGGTGGGTTTTTTATTTATTTGAATTATTCTGCAAAAATTTCAAACATTTTAAAACAGCTATGAATTTTATTTTTATGGTACTATCAAGTTGTTTACCGTCAAGTTTAGACGGGTTCCATCTGGTGGTAAATATGAATCATATCAGAAATGTAATTAAAAACATTGCACTAAAGAAAAATGTTTAAGCATATTTAAAATGCTATTTCATTTCTATGTAAAAGCATAGGAAAATAAAATTTCAAAAAGAAAGAAAAAACGAAAAACGAAAAGTTAGATATTTCGAAAAGAAAAAAAAACTATTTTTGAAATGTGTTTATTCAGTACAAATGCTTTCCTTCGTGTGTTAGTATTCGAATGAATAAATTTATAACACAGATTAATGTTAGTAATTAAGGCATCTAATTATTCGAAAATAATCCACCAACTAACCCTTCAAGAACTTCCTAAGACCTATTTTTGGTAAAAAGTATTTATTATTCATTCTATGCAATAAAATATTTTCCGTAAATTTTCGTACGAAACATTGTTCACATCTGTTTTCAACGTTAAGAGCCTATATAATCACACGATAGTTTATTAATTTAAATTTATTTCAGATACCATACACAATCCAAAGTTAATACAAATACAGGTAACAGGAGTTGCACTTCAATTGTTAAATAATATTTGAAGTGAATAAGTGTTCAACCACCGAAATTCATAACTATATGTCACTTATAAACTCAGATGCGAAATCACTAAGGACACTTGTTATTTTCGATAAATCAATAAATGACTAGGCGTTTTAAAGCTCTTTAATTTTACCTTGCTTTAACTATATATATATATATATATTCACGTTCCCAGTATGTAAGTATGCAAAAGCAATAACTTTAAATTTTCAGGCAGTAATTTTCCATGTGTCTACGAATGATTTTACAGAAAATAATGCTAACTCAACCACATTCTTAAAGATTTAAAGCATCTTCGTTAAATACTGAAGGATACTGAATACAATATTTTTTGTATCCGTAAATTGAATGCAAGTAGTCATAATTTATTGAACTTTAGAAGATCAATATAACTTGATATCATTTAAAGGGAAATGCTAGTATATAAATAGAAATTTCGGTCAAAAAATAAAACTTTAAACAGATTAATTTGGACAAAAGAACCAAATTTTATTTCCTATTACATTTTTCAATAAGGTGTTTTACTTTAAAACGTTTCACCAAGATATTGGTATCCAATTTACAGCTTATCGAAAATACAATCGATTAATAATACTAAGTTTCAATAGTAATAAAAAAAGAGAGATCATGAAATGTAAGTAATATTAATGTAAAAGTTACATGATTTTTTTATGTTACTTCATTTCGTTCAAATACTTGCTTATCAATTTTGAAAATCTTTCTTCCTTTTTATTTTGAGAATACAATTTAATTCATTTTTCACTATTTCCGTTATGCAATATAAATGTTTAATATTCTCTCAAAGAATGAAAAATGACATAATGAAAAATTGCTGTCACAAGCAAAAGATTACAAATACATTATTTAAACGTTGTCGATTTTTGTAGCTACAATAGATAATAAATATTCAATTTGAAATAGCACGTTCAAAGATATTTTATTACAACTACTTTGAATAGATATCGTTTAGCCTATGATGGAAAAGCCAACTTTGCCCAATATAACGATCTTTACGTTATATTGACCTTTAACGTGATTCCTTTAAGGGTCTCTCTCTAACCTAAAATAATCCATTTTTAAAGCTAACATTTGAATTTCCTCCTTTTCCTATTCGCGATTTGATGGATCCGTCTCCAAGAAAATAGTCGATGTCAGCAAAAATAGGAATGTTATTTCTGTTCTTTTTTTCTTTTTTACCATTTTCCATGAAGCAGTTCTTTGTGAGTTTGAAAAAAAATCCGAAATACACTTATTGGATCTTTAGCAAATCGATTTGGATTTGTGATCAGTTTTTCAATTTTTTTCCCTTGTATTCTTGTCGTGGCTTCGTTGATTTAAAGGATTTCGTTTTTGCCCTCAGGTCAGAGTGACGATGTTTGGATGTTAGAGTAACATCTTGGTGTCTAATGAGAACTTGAGGAGAACAATGGGCAAAGGGGGAACAAATCGATACAAGCGTATTGATCATTGTTTGCATGAATTTATTCTACGGTATTTATCTCTGCTTAAGCTATACTTGACAAATTCAAATTTCTTCTGATACAATCTTCATCAGTTTTACAGAAATGTGAAGATATGCTTCAGTTGAGATGGGGTTTGAACTAAAGTTTTGAATTGACTTATGTAGAACACTAGTGTCGAGGTTAATTTAAAAGGTTTTGTTTTTATCTCCAGGGCACAGTGATTTTGTTCAGTTGTCAGGGAAAAGTTTTGATCTTCAAAGACAAGTTACAATGAAATTAGAGAAAGAAAAGAGATCTTGTTCAAGCTATTTTGTCATCACCTGAATGAATTAAATCTGTAGATCTAATCTTGTTTTGTTCTATCACATTTTTTATTATCGATTATTTATTTTTTATAAAACCAGTAAGCTCATGAGGTTCTAAGAAGAACTTGTGAATACAAAACGGGGAGATGTATCAAACATTGTTTAGTGAATTTACGATATTTATTTCTTTTTATAGTTACAAATTGAAATTTCTTCTGATACAATCTTCATCATTTTTACAGAAATATGAAGATATGCTTCAGTTGAGATGGGGTTTGAACTAAAGTTTTGAATTGACTTATGTAGAATACTAGTGTTGGGGTTAATTTAAAAGGTTTTGTTTTTATCTCCAGGGCACAGTGATTTTGTTCCCTTGTCAGGGAAAAGTTTTGATCTTCAAAGACAAGTTACAATGAAATTAGAGAAAGAAAAGAGATCTTTTTCAACCTATTTTGTCATCACCTGAATGTATTAAATCTGTAGATCTAATCTTGTTTTGTTCTATCACATTTTTTATTATCGATTATTTATTTTTTTATAAAACCAGTAAGCTCATGAAGTTCTGAGTAATACTTGTGAATACAAAACGGGAAGTAAAGTATCAAACATTGTTTAGTGAATTTACGACATCCATTTCTTTTTATGTTTTTCTATACAAATTCTAATTTGTTCTGATACAAACTTTATGTATATATAAACCTGAAGATATGCTTCAGTTGAAATGGGTTTTAAAATTTTGAATTGACTTATGTAAAATACTAGTTTCGTGGTTAATTTAAAAGGTTGACTTTTATCTTTAGTGTAGACTGATTGTTTGGACACATGATTGTGTTCCCTTGTCGGGTAAAAGGTTTGATCTTTAAAGACAAGTTACAATGAAATTAGAAAAAGAAAAGAGATCTTGTTCAACATATTGTGTCATCGCCTGAATGTATTAAATCTATAGATCTAATCTTGTTTTGTTCTATCACATTTTTTATTATTGATTATTTATTATAACAGTAAGGCTCATGAGGTTCTGAGAAGAACTTGTGAATACAAAACGGGGAGTATAGTATCAAACATTGTTTAGTAAATTTATGACATCTATTTCTTTTTATGTTATACTTTACAAATTCTAATTTCTTCTGATATAAACTTAATCATGTATATAGAAACCTGAAGACATGCTTCAATTGAGATGGGTTGAAGGTTTTGAATTGACTTATGTAAAATACTAGTTCGAGGTTAATTTAAAAGATTTTTATCTTAAGAGAAGAATGATTTTGTTCTGTTGTTTAAAAAAAAATTCTTGATCTTTAAGGGCAAGTGAATGAACAAAAACCTTATTCAGGCTATTTAGTAATCACCTGCAAGCATTAAATTTATGGTTCTAATTTTATTTTTTGTTGTTGTATCACATGTGTTTTTTATTAGTTTTGCTGTCGTTATTGATTTTTATTAGATTTTTCTAAAATGAATTAAATACAAGTGGAGAACTTCTAAAGACAAAATGAGCGCAGGAATGACTAGGATGTACCAATCATTGTTTATGAAATTGCAACGTCTATTTCATTTTTAATTTATACTTGACAAATTAAAATTTCTCCTGATAAAATCTTTAATCGGTTTACAGAAATCTGAAGATATGCTTCATATGAGGTGGAATTAGATCTGAACTTAAAAAAAAAAAAAAATAATAAATAAAAATAGCAGCATACTAAAGTGGGGTTAATTTTAAAAGGTTTTGTTTTAATCTTGAGAGGAAACTCCCTTTATATCAGTGTCAGTTACAGTCTTAAAAGACAAATCATAGTGACAACAGTGAATTGAAAGAGATCTACTTAAATTATCGTGTAATTAATATCTGCATGTATTAATTCTATAATTCTAATCATATTTTACTATATCACCATATTTATTTTAATCATCACCTGTCATGATTATTTTTTTAAGAAATTTTCTTGCGCTAAAAACTCGAAAGATAAGTTTTTAATTTCGGAAAACATTGAAAATTCATAAAATTAAAAAAATTAAATCAGCAAGCTTCTGTTATATATTGTTCTGATATTTTTTATTGTTTTACTTGTTAAACAAAGAAGGATTCTTTTGTAAATAAACTTATAACACGCTGGGACCGGATAAAAAAATAAAATTTTGTTACTTGTAAAAAAATAACTATTTTAAAATATATGACACTTCATATGATAAAAAACAACATTTAATGCACTTCAGCAATTATAGGTGGTAACTCTAAAATGAATGAGTTAGAAATAGAGTCCTGCATCGAACGGGTAACCCGATTTTACCCGAATCCGAGTCAGGTCGGGTCGGATTGACGCTAATTGTTTTCGTTGTAAAAGGTTTCGGGTAGGTTGATTTGATGATTTTTCGGGTTCAGGTAAATTTCGAGTGGTATTTTTATGCTTTTGGGTCGGGTTCGGGTTCACCCGATTTTTGAAAAGAAAGTTTCGAATATATTTTTAAAGTGAAAAATTACATAGTTTAATATTATTGAGTGTATATATGTTAATTTTTATACAAGAAAGATAAAATTTTTATTAGAGATATAATTGTAAACTACTTTTTCAAAATTTTGTTAAAATATAGATGGATTTTCTTTTGCTTCGGTTAGATATCGGGTAGACGTGTATCGGGTTCGAGTTGATTTCTAGTTTACATGTATCAGGTTCGAGTCGGGTTTCGGGTTGACGAAATGTTTTTGTTGGTTAGGGCCGGGTTTTGGTCACGCGCAGGTCTATATTTAGGAATTAGCTATTGCACCCAGAAAAAAGTTTTGTTGAATCAACAAAAATTTGGTTGACCCAACAAAACTTTTTGTTTAAATATAGGTGAATGAAAATTTTGTTTGAATCAACAAAAAATTTTTTTTTTTTGCAATTTCCAAAAAAAATTTTGCATCGTCAGCAAAAAATGTTTTGCTAATTCAAGTAAAATGGTTCAATTTTACTTGAATTTTGCTAAAACAACCAAAATGTACTCAACAAAACATGTTTTGTAGTTTTAATCGATTCCTTTTTGTGGATAGCGATAAGACGAGGCACCCTTTATATTCAGGGTAATTGTAACGAAACTGATGATACTCTGACGCTTCTGCAGGCGTGCTGTCCAAATGATGGAGCATTTATTGGGGGATGAAATAAAATTTCTTTTAGTTATCACCAAGGGTGAATGTGGAGCTCTGATGACAAGGGCAGCGGTAGAAAAATTACTCCAAGAATAAAAAGTAAATTATAATGTTACCTGTTAAAACATGTGAACTCTGTTGGCGACCAAATGTTGTAATCAACCTCATTTTCATGCTGAAATAGGCTATTTGTTGGAAAAACTTTTAAAGATATGTTTTACCTTACCAGATTCTACATAATATGAATTACACGTATCCAAAATTTTACTTGCACAAAACCACCTGGCCGTCTGCTTCTAGCATACAGATGGAAGGTTGGAATTCCAGATCAGAGATGATCGATTGGATAGGATTTTCTGTAACTGGCTCACGCACCATTATTTTTACAGTTTTAATATAGGTGAGATTTATCTTTAGAATAGGTTTAGAACGTAAAGAAATAATGATTTCTGAAGTTTTGGCTCATAATAACAAAGAAAGTTACTTCTTAAATAAAGTTGCTAACATAACGCGTGTCGAAAGAATTAATCTTTGTTCATCAGGCGTGCGAGAGACATCCCAAAACTACAAGAGCACAAGGAAGCCTTCTTTTTACTTTCGTAGCAGCAGGACGTATAGGGCAGTTGCAATCAGCTGATCAACCATTGTATTCACTTGGAGGTAAGGGTATTTCCACCAATCAGAACTGCCTATTTGTACTGTTTACCTCCAAGGTGACGTCAATTGCAACTGCCCTATTACGCATCAATTGCAGCACATAGTAGGGAGAAATTAACGGTCTAATCCAGAAATGGATAAAAGATAGTTGTTCATGCTCGTAAAAGGGACGAATAAGCTAGTTTATAACGGTTCCTAATAGAATGAAGGGTTAAGTAGGAATGTTGAAATACACGTGCACAATAAACAATAAGATGCGTTAACTGAATATCCGGAGATAGAACAAAGCATTTCTACATATAGGACGCTGGACATTAATGGGTTAAGTGATAGTCCCGATATAAAACTGTCAAGCCAAAGACCGATCGTCCCACCAGTACAGCTTCTGAGGAACTCAAATGCATCACGCATAAGACGGGACCGAGGCCTCGGACGGTCCAGTGTGACGCCGCCATGACGCAGGCTACCAGCTAAGGAGGAGCATCATCACCTGCGCATCACTCCTCCTGCTCCTAAATGATAGACGAACTGGTTGCTACAACAGCAGAGCCTTGTACTAAAGGAAACTGCCGCATGACACTTGGGGTTGTCTCCGAGTCCCCCAGGAACTTCGGGTACCGGACACCCATAGGGGTGCCGGGCCTTAGGTCCTTATTGGGGTTTCCCGAACACACACTTGCTTTACCAACTGATAGTCCCGATATATTTAGCCCTCCTGTACAGAAGATGACTGAAATGTATTTCCTTCAAAACTAATCAACTAATCTTAAAAACATACTTTTGGGTATTGTAAATTTAATTATAACCAGTATGTACTCGTAAGAAAATATGGCACAATAATTACACATAACAAGGAGTATAACATAAAATACTTATTTCTAATCAAGTGTACAACAAGTAATAAATAAAAGAACTGATACTAAAAGAATATATTTTTACACATTATATTTATAGGGATTAAAAATAGAAAATTTTTAAATTATTAGATTATCTTCAAGATTTTAGAACACAGAAAATGCACCAATAATTTACGAATTTTCCATCAAAATTACTAGTTAACTATATTAAACATATTCAAAGTAAATTACTTTTTACCATTACATAATTCGTCTTATATTACAAAGTTTCAGAAATTAAGTAAGCCAGAACAAAGAACTTTAATACATACCATTTTTCATTGCAGTAAATAATATTTTATAATACATACTTCTTTTAAAGATTTTTAATTAATCTTTTAAGAATTCTTTTTAATCATTTGTTGCCCAGGCAATTAAACTTTGTTTTAAATTGAAGGAAGTAAAACATCAGAGTTTTACTTATTTTAATTTCTTAGAAGGTACTTTCGATACGATAAAAGAGTGTTTATTAATCACTTTGAGAAAGCTATTAAGATTCCTTTTATGCAGTCATATCGATTTAACCAAAGCCAACGCATAAATACACGGTAGAATAATAAAAAAAAAATTCACTTAAGGTTTTCTTTTCTGAAATTAACAAAGAAGGACGAAAAAAAATTAATTTTTGTGAAAAGGCATTTTGAGGTTTCGCCCGCAAGGAATTTTTAGTTGATTCGATAAATATTTTTACTGTGTTCTTTTCCCAGAAAACGCAAAATCTCTGTTATTATGGTAAAAAAAAGCTGCCTGATGAAATTTTGCCTTAAAAAGAAGTCTAAAAAAAATTTTGTTCGTAATAATATTCTTTTATTTGCCTAGTGCACTGCAAAAAAAAAAAAAATAAATAAATAAAATAATAAAAAGGCTGATTTTACGGTATAATACAGGCATGCCAGCTGTCACTATTATACCGTAAAATTAACAGTAATAAACAGTAAAATAAGCAGTAATACGCTACCACGCAAACAATTTTTTTTTCAGTGTACTTGTTTAAAGGCTTTAACCCTTTAGCGGGCGGTGTCCACAAAAAAGGACTCCCAATTTTAATTCCAAAACTGACAAACGGCACCAAGAATATTTAATTAAAATATTCTTTTTATAAAGTACGGGAAAATAAGCAGGTTGTTATTTTCTAATGAATTCGGTTTTAAATTCTGGTGTCAGTCCATCATTTCATCATTTTACAAACAGACTTACACCGCGCCGGAAAGGGTTAACTCCTGTAACTACGATAATGTGATCTGCATAAACTATTCAAATTAATAAACAAATATTTAGAAACCAATAGTAGTTTTTCGAGTGTTTAATGGCAATAAATGAAGTTTTCGGAAAATACTTATATATATATATACAAAATTATACATATAAAAAAACTTGTTTTTTTAAATTTAAAATAAGAAATTGAAATAAACTTGCTTTTGGCTATACATTTGTTTAACAGTCTCTTATAATAGTTAAGAGCCTAGGCTCGCACAAACACGCGTAAGCTAATGTTTAAACCTATGGGAGCATTCTTTTGAAATATCTCGTTTGCATTTCGATATTTTATTTTATTTATTTATTTATTTATTTATTTATTTGTATTGAAAAGCTGGGGTTAATATCTAAATGGGCCTTTTTTTTTACTTTTTTTTAAATTTCAGTTGCAGATTTTTTTTTTAATTATTAGGATACTTTTACTTTTCGGATTAGTTTCAGAAATATAAAGTGGCATCATCAAAAAAATTCTGCAAATGTTATCAAAAAAGAAAAAAAAAAGGGGTCCCTGTTTAGAGATCTAACTCACAAGTAAAGGTATTAGATTCCTGGTAGGTGAATTTAAATTTTTATAGCTCATTTGTTTTGACTAATTGAGTTTAGTAATTTGATGCCTCGCATGTATCGGCATTCGAGTTTTAATAATGACACAGGAGGCCGGGGTCAAAATTAAAAATTTCCTTTATGGAAAAACAATTGCTTCAAATAAGTATGATTTAAGTTTACTTTTGTTTCTTAACCTGCCAACATTGGTGGTAGCTAATATATGATTACTTTATTACGGTTATTATAAGATACTGTAACTGCAGATAAATTATTGCTATGCTATTCAATTTTAAACTGAATTTTGTCCGATTTTTTTTTCGATTAATATCAAGTTATCAGTCTCTTAAGAGTTAAAAAATAAAGTTTTGGACTTCGACACGTACGCCAACATCATGTTCAACTGAAAGAATGTTGTTCGACTTCTTTTTGAGAAATATCAGCATAAGCCGAAAGTTGCAGTTGCTTTGAGAGACAAGATTACGATCAACAATCTCACTGAACTTTTAGAATAAGGAATAAGTTTTGAGTCAGAAGAAACTCTTGTCTTAGAAATAGGAAACGAAGAAAGACCGGAAGATGAAGTTGATGTGCACGACACTATCTCACTGCGAGAATATTTTTGCTTTTATCACTTCTTCGGAAAAAAAAAAAGTGTCAGAAAAGGATTCATATCAATGCAGTGCAAATATCTTAATTAACCTTATTCCATGATTTTTTCTTCGACAGCAACTGCTTTTCAATAAAGAAATTTTGAACTTTGACTCGACCTCTGGTCATTATAAAAAGCTCAATATCCGATATATGCGAGGCATCAAATTACTAAACATAATGAGGTGAAAGGAATGAGCTATAAAAATCGTAATTCGCCGACAAAGATTGTAATCCGTTTGCTTGTCAGTTATTGAATGCTAAAAACATAACAAAAAATATTTATATTGAAATGCAAACAAGATATTCAAAGAGAACGCTCCCATATTTTTAACATATTAGCTTCAGAGTGTATTCGTGTGACTGAAGTAGGCTCTAAAACATTTTGAAACTTTGAGAATTTTATTGATATATGTGAAGATTTAAGATGGTGAAAGATTAAGATTGTTTAAGATTGTAAAGATGTCCTTTATGAGCTTACGGATCATTGGTCCATCAAAAATCTCTGCTTTAAGTTTTTCAACCGTCACTTATAAACATCATGCAATTTGACTAACATCTAATATATAACTGAGGGACGTGTCTTAAAACATAGACCTAATATGTCAAAATCAAGGTCAGATTTGTATTCAGGGGGACAAATTCGTATAGGAATGGTATTTATTTCCTAAACACCATAATCATTGCTCTCCAGTACTTTTAACATTTTGACGGGCTAATAACTCCAAAATATTTACGAATTCATTTTTAAAGGAGTATACTTATACATTGAAGTTTAGACAATGCTTTCTGAATTTATTTATTTATTTATTTATTAAGTACCTAGAATTTGATACTACGTCTCTTTAAATGATCTCTACCTGCGTAACACTTTATTTAAATATATTTGAGAAGCACAACTTTCAAAGTTGTTATTATATTTTTTATCTAAAGTGCGACCTCGTCAATGTTTATAAGATTCATATTTTCACTGATGAAATGGTGCGAAATGTGACAGAAATTAGCATTTTTCACTCATTATTATTAAGTTACTTTTTAAGATACGTATTATGCATGCAGTTTTTTATAATGGTCCTCTTGCAGCAAAAGGAAAAACTTCCTGATAGACCAATTTTGACTAGTAGGGTCTTTAAAACATTTAAAATGCGTAACTTTTTGGAAATTAGATGGCAGACATTTTTCCGCATCGTAATCGTATTTCCAACCGTATTTCAAACAATTTTATATTTTACATTGCCTACTTATATCCAATCGGAAAAAAAATATAGCACGTTTCAACATTTTTGAGGCACACTGTATTATCTTCATATTTGCATAGATTCTTTTTCTAATTATGTGTATGCATACATACATACATATAATACTTACATCTTATAACGTCTTGAATCATATTCGTATAACATAACATTCTAAATATTATTTTTATGTTAGAAACAATAAATTCACGGATAACTCTAAACGAAATAATGGTTTATGTATGTTCATGATGAAAATGAGAGATTGCAACTTGAAAAATTAGAACATTTATTTTGCATTATCGTAAATATGAATCAGTAGCTTTGTGCATGACGCCATCAATTTAAAAGAAGACAAAATACAAATAAACTGAATTTTTTAATATCAAACACTTTCTTAGTTAAATTTTTATAGCTCTTATATTTTAATGATAATTTTTTTTTTAATTATGTATGTTTTAATATTTATTTATATTTTTAAAAAATCATTAAACTCGTGTTTGATAAATATTCTAATATGGCTGAGACATTTTTTTATAATAATATGAGATCGCAGCCTATAAAAATGAGTAGTAAAATTTTCATTTTCATAAATATAAGTTGGTTGCTTTCTACATAATACTGATAGGTTAACTGAAAAAAAAAATGAAATAATTTAATTTCGTTTTAATCACAGTTTCCAAGATATATACATTTTTCATTTTGTGTTTGTTTTTGCCTGATAAAAATGGCTCATTCAGGCTGTATGAAAATAAATTTAGTATTTTCTTATTTAACTGTACAAATTTTGAATAAAAGAAAATTTTTCTATACCATAACATTTTAAAATTCATGAGACCGCAACTTTTTTTTTTAGTTTTAACTTTTTGTATAGATAATTAATCTTATATTAACGAAAGAAAAATTAAAAATTAAAAACTTTTTAGATCTTTCCTAGAGAATAGTCTTGATAGAATATCAAAAACATTTTTATTAGTCACTTAAAAGAAACAATCGAACTTTTTATGTAAATGTAGGAAGCAAAATGAAAATATATAAACTTTTTAAACAATGAATTTATTTAGGATTTTTTTTTCTTTACAAATTTTAACAAAGAGCCCTGAAAAAAGAAATTAGTTTTCGGAAAATGAATCTTCGGGAATTCGCCGCGAGTAATTTTTAGTTGTTCATTAAAGTTCTTTGTTGTGTTTTTTAAACCTTGTAAAATGATTCTGTGATGTTTCAGAATTAAAAGAAGCAAGGAGTATTTTTAAATCGTTTTTATATATTTGCACATAAACGCAGTTTACAGTAAAGTTTTCTTTATAATAAAATAACATTTTTTAATCAGAAAACTTAACTTGTAAGAATGCAGGGTATTTGAAAACTTTAAGTCAATAATAATAATATAAAAAAAAATAATACGTATTACCAATTGAAAAATATTCAGATATATCTAAAAATTATGTAAAAAATTGAGATAAAATTTAATTAAAGATAGAATAAGCCAAAAACTGTTTGAAACTTTAAATGTTGAAAAAAAAAATGGTTTTAATTAGATAACTTTTATAATTCAAACATTTTCCGTTAGAGAAAATATTTAGCTAAAAAACTTAAACATACTTTTTAAAACACTTAAACACACAAGTACAACAAAGATATTTTTTTGATTTTTCATGGAATGTTTTTCAATATTGTTATACATTACTTTAAGATATCTTTATAGATTTATTTTGCTTAATAAAGTGTACCTCGATTTTATTTTAAATTTTCATCAAAACTGATACATATCGAGGCTCTAAAATAATTTGGCAAGTAGACGACACGAAAGAAGTACTGTGTTTCAAATACTCAGTTTTTACCTCAATTATACCACTTTAGCCATCAAGATTTTTAAAAATAGATAACTATTCATATGGCATCATAAAAACCCCTGTATTGTAAATGAATCAGTATATAAAGTGTCCAAGCTGCACAAAGAATCCTCTCTTGGAGTACATGAAAAAATGACTCGTGAAACGTAAATGTATTTTTTAAATAACAAAAGTGTAAGTAAAAGAAAAAACATTTCTATAGTTGCAATAAAAAAATACCATTTGGAAAGTAAAATTAAAGTTTTATTTAATTGTATTATCTTGTTTTGTTCAGGCCTGGGACAAAAATGTGTATTCTCTATTTAACAAACAATTTGTTAAATTAAATACCTTCAACAAATTTCTATGTACAGTTCATCGCATTGCCTATAGATACTAAAAAACTTTAAAGAGTAACTATAAATAAATTGTGACTTTCAATGTGATTAACTGAACAATTGTTTTTGTATTATTAAAACAGTAGCTGAAAATTTGTTAGTTTTTTTTTTCAAGGTTTTTTGCGAACAATTAACAAGCATTCTGATAAATTTATCGAACGAATATTATAACTGATGACAAAAATTGAAACACCTTAGAAACTTTTCGAATGAGGTCATGTTCCTAAATATAGCCTAAAAAAATATCAAATTAATTGTTATCAATGAAATATTTCTTCTTTTTTTTTTTTTTTTTTTACTTTGATAGACATGATTTTATAAGCCTAAAGGCGTATGCAAATCGAGTATTGCAGAAAATTCTCTTAGGCTAGCTTTTTTGTTTTTTTTTCTTTATAACTAGAAAATAAAATAAAAATATACAAAAAACATTCCAAAGTTGCAAAAATCAAACATTTTCTAGCTGCAATACAATTCTCTTTCTCATACCTTCGCATTTTCTGACATAAAAGAAGAAATTTGGAAAACCAGTCTATCGGAAGAAGTTATATTAAGAAGGGAGGGGAAAAAAAAAGTTGCTAGCTTCACCACTTTTAGCAAAATTCTTCTTGTGACAGCGAGCGAAACACAATGAGGAAAAGTGAATTAGGAAATACAATATAAGCTTTCGCGGAAAAGGAGTATTTTTTCATGAAAATGAGAGTGGTTGGAATCGAAGAGCGAGATTTTTAGGAGAAACTGTTTTGAGTACCTATTCATAGAAGATAAGTGAAGGCGAAGGGACGTTTGTTTATCGTGAATTTAAAATCTCTAAAAATAAAGTATAAACTTGAAAAATTAATTTTGAAAATATCTAGCTGGCCAAGATGTGTTACATAATGCTATATCAAGCGTATGATACTACCGTAAAACAGATTTATTCTGTTTTAAAACATTTTGCAAAAACAAGCATTAAATCTTTCGATTTCATTTTTATGTATTTATTAAGTAAATCACTTTTATGTCAGGCTTTTGTCTAGACTCTAGAGAGATATGCTAATTTTCATATAGATGTATTAATGAATCTAGAATTGAAGATTCATCCGTTTTTAAGAAAGTATGTTTATATTTTATATTCTTTAAAAATACAAAAAAACTCACTTTATATGATTTAATTGAGTTAATTTAAAAAATAATACTAAATACAATATAAGTTTTCACGGAAAAGGAGTATTTTTTCTATGAAAATGAGAGTGTTTGGAATCGAAAAACCAGATTTTTAGGAGAAAGTGTTTTGAGCATCTATTTAAAGGGCATTATCAACATATATTTATAATGCGTTTAAATATAAACTTTAAAAATTAATTTTGAAAATATCTAGCTGACCCAGGTGTTTTACGGAATGCTATATCTAGTGTTGATTTATTCTGTTTTAAAACATGCTGTAAAAACAAGCATTGCATTTTGTTGCATTTATTTAGCGAATCGCTATTATGTTAGAATTTTTGTTGTACAGATAGCGATAATGTTTCTATAGATGTATTAAAGGACTTAAAACTGCACATTCCCAGGAGGTAAAGACTGTATGTCTAAAGTGTATAGTTTGTAAGTAACGAATTATGAATAAATAAAGAAATATATGCTATATATAAAGAAACATGCCATTTTATCTATTGGTTTTAATAAGATCTGCTAAAATACTGGTCAAAATATGGTTGATGCATGAAGTATGATGTAAGCTGGAGTTTATGAACCGGTGTCAATCATGGTGTTAGAAAATCAGCAATTAATTTGAATAGATAACATCCAGGAGAATCCAGCGTCAGTTATGTTAGAGAAAAAATTCAATCATGAAATCGCCCTCGAGCGGTCTACCGGATGGTACGAAGGCGAAAATCCAAACTGTCCCCGTTAAAGAAACAGTCAAAGATTTAGCACAACATTTTTACTGGTAAAGTTCTATGGAAAACTATCCAAATCACTCCATATTACTCCTCACTAATTCATTGTCACATTTTGATGTTAGAACTTTAATAACAAATAACAGGTGAGCAAGCTCTTAATAAATTAATAAACCTCTAAAACTGTATACAGTGCAGCGATAAAGCATTCTCTGATGTACCGCGTTTTATTTTCTGGAAAAGGAAAACCCGAAAAAAGTGGTCTCTGAGCTTGTATTCTGAACCAATCAGAGAGCACACCGGAACTCTTTACTGGTGTATGAAAAAAAAACTGATGCAATTCGGCGGGAAAACACACAAAAACACGAACGCGTACCGCTCAAAATGAAAAATAGGCTTACAGGTGTTTATTTAACTTTTAATGAATAAATCAACTTCGTCGCCACCACTATATTTATATAGATATATTAATCCAGTAAATTTCCCGTGAACTATGTTGCTGAACAAACTTAAAAATCTATCTTAAAATTTCTGGTGTCTAATATTTAATATATATATAAAAAACACAATTGTAAAAGAACAACTCATGCAAAGAAGGGTTAAATGGCGAAAAATATACAATATTAAAATATGTTATATATATATATATATGTGTGTGTGTGTGTGTGATGTGAGTTAATTTTAAAATGAATTGAGAAAAACAATACAAGTTGTCTCAAAGTTTTTTTTTTTTTTTTGTTTTATGAGATTGATTGGAATTGAAGCGATTTTACAAAACATCACGCGTAGAGCGATTGTAGGCGGTGTCGAATAGTGATTGGCTGAAAGATGATTACGTTATTATTGAGGGGAGGAGTTAAAGCGTGTTAAATGAACAAGTATGTTAAAAGTTAGCAGATTTTTGTGTCTGATCTAGTATAGTGGTTAAAGAATCAGGCTCGTAATTTTGATGCATCAAGTTGTGTCCTTGCTGATTTTTTTTGCATTTTTAGAGTTTTGCTTTGATCTTTATTGAATTAGTTAATAAAGAATATTTATTAACAATGCTTCTTAAGCATTGATATAAAGATCAGTTAATCTTTATCAATTGCTCTGCAATATTTTATTCTCAATTTGATAATTAAATTTTAATTAGAATTAAGTTAAACAATATTAAATTATAAATTATAATTAAGGTAAATAAAAATTAAATTTTTATCACATACAATAAAATTTAATATCAGATAAATTTCAAGAATTAAATTTAATTTTAATTCATATACGCTATTTTTTAATAACTATACGAACATTTATTAAAATGCAAAAACTCCTAAACTTTCATTAAAAATATTTTTTGTATTAGAACTTTAGTAACAGATGATTATCAAATTAGCAGAATTAATTAATTAAAGTTTTCATCTTTTAAAATTAAGCATTATTCTTAAAAATCTCTATTAATTTACTAAAATTCTTTTTGCCAATTACTGGTTGATCTGCAGTGATAAAGTTGTGGAAGATTACCATATTTAATTTTTTTGTCTATTATTTTATTATTTAATTTTTAATTATTATTTATATTTAAATAAATATAATTAATATTAATTAATATTTTTATTTAAATACATACAATTAATATTAATAAGTATTATTATTTAAACATATAATTAATATAAATAAATATTATTTAAATATAGTAAAAATGAAGGAGATAAATCTATCTAACACTAGTAATAATAAATATAGTTATCATTATTTTAATTTTGTAAGGGGAAGAAATGTTGAATGATTAATTGCTTATTTTAAAATCACAGCATGTCCTTTTTTAGGTTATAATTAATTCCTGTTTGGTTCAATAACTGTGCTGGTCTAAAACTTCAAGATTATTATTCATTATGCATTAATTCAGTAATTTGGGTCTTCAGCAACCCCAGGGTTTAAAACTATATTGGGGGGGGGGGGGGGGGAGGTTTTACTTGAACATAACTGCATAAAATCTATGAAGTTCATTATTATAGCTCTCATTTTTAATAAAAAGTATTTTAATGCAATTTAATTTCAGAATTCATATTTATTCTTAATGTTGTATTTGTTTGGTAGATCTATCATATCTTAAAGGTTGTTATTAAAAAAAAAAAGGTTAGGTATCATTTTATTAAGATGTTCAAATCGCTTTAAAAATTGGTTTTAACCAAATATTAATGATTTTAAGAGCTATGCTTAGAAAACCTTTACTTATTCTGGATTTTTAAAAAATAGCTCCGAAACTAAAATCTCATATCTTAGATTTATTTTATATTTTTGTTTTAATACTTCATTTTACGAACAGATGGCGCCACTACACAACGGCTTAGACGTTGCATGGATTTTAGGCGTTCGAGTGTAATTTGTATAGCTTTTTAAATTATTTAATTACTGAATGAGATTTTTTTTTTTTCAGTTAACTTTTGCCAAATTTTGCAAACATGCAATGTTTGCAAGTTTTTAATTGGAAAAAGAAAAAATTAATAAAGTATATTTCCAAAATTAAATGAATTTGTGTGGCAAATTTTGTATTTTACGCTGTCTTGACTTAAAGATATGAAAGAAATTGTTTAATAAACCTTTAAGTTCAGTAAAACATTTAAACCTATATATATAAATTTGAAATCTGCATTTCTTAAGTTTATATTGATTTTATGAAATAACAAACTATATAAAAATCTGAAAAATGCATTGCTTAAGTATATGTTGATTTTATGAAATAACACAGTTCAAAAAGTTTTTAACGACCTAGTAATTTTATTTTCGTTTATTAATTCAATTATGATGATTAAAAAAATAAAAATAAACATTCAGAAAAGCTAACATTTATTTGCTGTGCTTTCAGTTTATTCTTGTGAAATAATGTTTAATATGTTGTTCTTTGTTTAATTCTATCTAATTGTAGTGAGTATTTACAATAAATAAAATTTAAAATAAAAACTATAAAAAAATGTAAACATGTAATCTTTATTTGAAAATTGGAAGTTATGGATTATAGATATTAAAGAATATAATAATTTATAAATGAAATATGTTTTACTTTATGTAAGGTTTGTTATGTATCAATAAATTAAGCTGGACGTATAATTTTTTCACTTAAAAAATGTACACAAGCTACTACAAATTTAAATTAGTTTTCAATAACCTTTACAATTAAAATATCAGTTTTATTTTTCTTAAAAAAAAAAAAAAAAAACAGGAGTTGAATTAGGTAATGAGCTCTGAAAATACAAGAGCTAGAAGTATTTGATTTGCTGTTTCAAATTATACTTGCACACATGGATTGTTTTCTTTTAATTGGATTAAGTTAATATTATTTTGTTAGACAAGTTTAATATGTCCTAAGCATCATTAAAAATAAAGCAAACATGAATATACAAGCTCAGACAATCTTATGAATCATCAACGAAATGAAAAATATCCTCTTCAAGCGCATTAAGCTCCTCCTACATCGTCTCAGGCAGTCGACCAATCACTATTCAACATCGCCTCCAATCGTTCTACGCATGATGGTTTGTAAAATCGCGGAATTGAAGGGTGAGAGTTTACAGAGAAACTGTTTTGAGTACATATTCATAGGAAATAAACGAATGCGAATGGACGTATGTTTATTAAGCGTTTATAATTTCTGAAGTTGAAATATAATTAAAAAAATTATTAAAATTTTTTTAATATCTAGGTAGCTGAAATATCTTACATAGCGCCGCATGTAGTGTTTATTTTCGGAAGAAAAGAAAAAAAAAACTGCAACATTTATTTAAATTTTTACTTATTTATTAACCAATTATTTTCTTTTTTATGTTAGAATGTTATCTACACTCATAGCTTTAATTAAAGAAATAGTAATGCTTCTTTTACTGTTTAGTTATCTGAGGTAAAGGCAGTGTCGACAAATAGACAGCAACAATAACGAAGATTCCGTCATTAAGCTTATGCAACCCCAGTAGGGAAGCAAAAAATGTAGCAGTTGAAGAAATACGACACATCCATTTACTTTTTGTATGAAATATATTAAATATATCTCGTAGAGATATTTTGAATTCCCATTGCTTAGATATGTGTACATAACGTTTTATAATTTATAATATATAATGAAGTTATCTCCATCTGTTAGCAAACACGATTTTGCCGATATCATTATCATATTTGTCACTTAAACAAAAGTTTTATTTCTATAACATCTTATTAAAGTGTGTCTTTTAATATTTTCTAACTAAACTGGTTGATCACATCATTATTTAAAAGCTAATATTTATAAAGGATGTAAAAGTATACCCAAATTCTATGTGTGTTAAGCAAAAAAGCCAACGCTTAAATGCTTGAAAACAATTTTGTCACAACAACTCTAGAGGATGTAGGGTTCTGTTCTTCAGGAAACTATAAATAAAGGCGGATTGGAAAGTATCAGTTAAGTTTATCTAACGAATTTTATCACTGTAATATCTCCTCTTCCAGAAAATCTGTAGTTCCTAATGAGCTATAACAGGCTTTTCCAGGAAATTTCTCCGGATTCGCTCTTGCCTACATAATGTTTTAAAACATAAATTATCAAGATAACACATGATCCGAAAGAAATATCTTCAAATCAGAAACTATTCTTCAATCAGATACTGAAGTTTTACATTTTAACTGAGTGTTACTCAAGTCAAGTGTTAAACTTTGTGAATGTAAAGTAGGAGGCAGCAATCAAAAGTCAAGCATTTTAAAAAAAATATCCACACAAAATTTTACTACGAGCGCTTCATTTGTAACATTCTTCGTGTAATGACGGTTCTTTAGAGATTTTTCACCGCCAGTAGTTGTGTATGAAATGTCTTTCAGTCTTTTCTCTCACTCGTAAAATATACCATCACTCATTTGCAGTTCGATGATGTACTAGATACAAGGAAGTTCCCTCTCTGTACTCTTGTCGTTCCCCGGAAAAGAGCTCCCCTTCCGCTCTTTTGCAACGGTACAAAAGAAACCTTCCACTCTGAAGACACGAGGACTTGTTCCAGTCACGAGTGGGAAAAAAAATCTTTACCTCCCCCATATCTATAACTTTTTAAAAAATTCTTCGCTCTGTACTATGCAACATCCGATGTGACAGACAAGGGATACAATCTATAACGAGGAACAAGCTACAATACATGGCAAAATAGTGCAGTTGAATAGATGCGACTATTCATTTCAACTTTTAGTTGAAAAGAATCTTCGTTTGTTGCATAGAGTTAGGTGGAAGCAAATTTACACTTTTATCTTTAACAATGCGACTCCAAGAAAAATTCTGCCTGCAAAAAAAGTGTTTAAAAATAGTTAAAACTTGTTTAAAACTATTTTAAACTCGCAAGATTATTTTTTTCAATATGCATTGAATACCTTGTACTTGAAAAAGTTGCGAAGTTTGACTCAGTATTTTGGTTTTAAAGAATAAAGTTTAACAAGTTCAGAGTCTGTAAAATTAAGTTTTAATTTTATTTTCTATAGCTTCTTAATTTTTCGAAAACCAATGGGCAAACAAAACACCTACACTAAGATATTGAAAACGATACAGAAATACCACTATCATATTTTACGTAATTTCTGTTTCATATCTTTTATAACGTGTTAACTAATGGAGTAGTATATACCAAAGGCGCCAGAAACTCGTTAAAACTTTAAAAATTCATTGAAAATGAACAAATGATGCTAAAAAATTGCGTTTTGCACGAATGGGATTAGAGGCAGATCGGATTTTTTAATAACAAAAAAAATGTAGTTCAAACAATCACCGATAGATGGCGCAGGCATGCATAATATGATGCAGATATACGCAAATTAGGCTGTGAATAAAACACCTTGATGGACACAGATTCATCATTTGATGCTAAAAGTATGTTATCGTTACCAGATGAAGCGTTGTTGATTAAGCTCTTTTACGAGAACGGGGAATCAGCAACCATGCCATTGCGAAAATTTCGCACGACAAAACGACTCAAGCCGAGAAAAGGGCCCGTTTCATTTGCTGGGTACTGCAGCTTGTCAGACGCTTCGAAGAAACGGTTCTTTTACTATAAGTCTAATTTGCATACATCTGCTTCATAATATGCATGCCAGCACTATATCAGTAATTATTTTACACCACAACTTTTTTTGTTATTTAAAAAAAATCCGGCTTCCCTCTAATCCCAATCGTGCAAACCGCAATTTTTAGCACAATTCGTTCCTTTTTAATGAATTTTTAAGGTTTTAACGAATTTATGGCGCACCTGGTATATATAGTGCATGTAAAAAACTTTAAGGACATCAAAAACTGTTAATTTTTTTGATAAATTTCAAATCAGATGCAAAAAAGTTTACTGTAATGTGCATCATAAAGTTGAAAAAGCTAATAAAAAAGTCAACAAAATTTATCTGTGACAATTTTATTACGATAATAAAATAATTAAAAATAAAACCGCAATTTCTGCCTGTGTAAAAACTTTAAGGACAGCAAAATAAAAACAATACAGTAATGAAGAAACAAATACTTAATATATTGTGCACCCAGCATTGCTTTTAATGACCACAAGTATTCTATCTCTCATGGACATTATTAATTTTTGACACAGTTCGGGAGTGTTTTTGTACCATTAATCTTAAATCGTAGATCTGAGCTCTGTAGCGGAGGAAAAATGCCTTCCATTTTTGTAAAATCGTCTTGCTAAATCCTACCACAAGTTCTTGATAAGCTTTAGATCAGGACTTCTGGGTGGTCATTGCAAAAATCCAGTATTTTTCTTCTGCAACCAGAGTTTTGTCCTACGGTTTGTGGAGATAGGCGTATTATTTTGCTAATAAATCCATTTTTCTGCTGCTAAAAATGTTTCAAGAGGTGAAAGACGACCAGAAAGAGATTTTAGATAAGCCTTTGAATTAAATTTTTCTGAAAGAAATACAGGTGACCTCATGCTGTTAAACGAAAAGCAGCCCCATTTCATAATGGATCCACCATCTAATTGACGTTTTGAGAAGATTTCTGTTTCTTTTCTAAAATTATGCCAATAATACTTCTAGCCATCAGGACAACTTAAGTTCTATTTTGTTTCATCGGAGAAAATATCATGGAGCAATTTGTCGTCCCAAGTCATCACTCGTTTTCAAAACTAAACGCTGGATTTTGTGTCTAGTCAGTAAAGGCTTTTTATCCAATTTTGCCGTATATTGGAAATTCCCAGTTCGAGTAATTGTATTACATATTGTTTTATTGCAAACATTAAACTCAGTAGTTCGTAAAATTTCGTCACTTGAGTTTTTTCCAGTTGATACTAACTTTAAAACTCCCCTTTCATTTTTGAGTGGCAAGGCTTTTGGTCTGGTTCCAGCGTTTTCTTTTTGTCGTACTCATATTTTAACCTTACAAAATTGTTTATGACGGTTTTAGATCTTATCTGTTTTTTAATACATCGACACCTCATTCGTGACAATGCAAATGATTCAACAGCATCTTTTTCACATTCAGACAGTTTACTTGCTTTTGGCATTGTTATAAAACTAAGAAAACTCTTAATAAAAAAGTCACAAAAATCATTATACACAAGAGTTTTTAACATGCAAATAAATAATAGTTATACGTAAAATTTCTATAAAAAATAGTAGTGTCTTTAAAGTTTTTACACAAGCGAAAATAGCGTTTGTTTGCATAATTATTATGTTTTCGCAATAAAAAGCTCACAGAAATATTTCTGTTGACTTTATATTAGTATTGTAACCTTATGATCAACATTAAACTTCCATTTCAATTATCACATTTTAAATTTATTAAAATTTTTTTAATTTTTTGCTGTCTTTAACGTTTTTACACGCACTGTATGTACAGTATGCCCACTTAAGTCCCTTGCTACCCTTTTAACTTCGGAATGGCTGCTGCTATATTCATAAAAGTGGTTTCTAGGTATAGTAAAGTAACCATGCGCTACTAAATGAAACCGCATACGGCGTTACCTGGTGGAAAAATGCGAAGTTAGCATTCCTTTCTTGAAAACGGAAAGAGATAGGGGGAAAAAGTGATTTACAAAGTTGTAGAGCATCATCGATTTAGTACGAAAAGACACCCTGTGGACATTAATGCGAAGAATAGAACGGTTAAAACGCGCATTTGATTTTTCGTGATTTTCTGTGACGTCCCGAAACTTGAACGGAAGGAGAAATGATCATCTTTCGGACAAAACACGACACTGCAATGTGGTACAGTGGTATCGCTTGTGATTTCCAATCAAAACGACGCATTACGGACGCTTGTGCCAATGTGTCACCCTCTAAGCTCCAACGTGCGCAACGTGAAATTCAAACAGGGATCAAATGTGCATTGCAGCTGACGGTGAGAAGTTTGAACATCTCAAATAAAGGTATTTTGTTTCCACTAGTTGTTTTTTTTCTTTCTAAGATCGTTTTGTCACGTCACAGTGTAGGAAATCACGAAAAAACAAATCTGCGTTTTAACCGTTCTATTCTTCGCATTAATGTCTACAAGGTGTCTTATCGTACTAAATCGATGATGCTCTACAACTTTGTCAATCACTTTTTCCCCCTATCTCTTTCTATTTTCGAGATAGGAATGCTAACTCCGCAGTTTTCCAGGAGGTGGCGCCGTAGGCGATTTCATTCAGTAGCGCATGCCTACTTTACTATACCTAGACACCACTTTTATGAATATAGCAGCAGCCGTTCCGAAGTTAAGAGGGTGGCAAGGGACTTTAGTGGGCATACTGTATATAAAGAAATAATTAAGCTTAAGACACATTGAGATAAAATAACGTAGAAAAAATTAGTTGCATGCCTGTTTAGTTTTAAAAATTTTAATTATTTTTAGCTTTATTTTTTGTCCAAATTAGGCAAATGTCAGTCTTAGAAGGTGGTTCTGGAGTTAAAGGAAGGTTTCCCCTTAGGGCAAACCTTCCTTAGTTCAATAGTATATACCAATTTGCTGGTAATATTTACGACCTAGAAAAAAAATAATAAGATTAAATCCTTGCTTTTAATTTACGTTTTTAAGAAATTATTAATAATATACATCCGTAGTATGGCTTTAATTACACAGCTTTTAATATTAAAACATTTTACAAACAGCAACTTGGTCAGTATGGCGTCCTGGTGATTAGTAATATACACAAATTTTCAATGTTTTCTGACATACGAAAGATTAATGTTTGCTTTTTATTGAAGTTTTTAGGAAATTTTTGAAGAATGTACGTCTGTGATATACAAGTTGTAATTACATGTCAGTAATATACGTATCTGGAATTGTATCTACTTAGGCTTATTAACCCTTAATAGTCGAAAGACCCCGCAACGGGGATATCATCATAGAAGAGATATTTATAAGTATATATTCATAAGTAGATCTATTGTTCCTCCGGGAGAAAGTTGAAACAAACATCATCCCGGTTTCATCGCCAAAAGGGTGTCGTTTTTTGGCGTTAATCTCTTTTTTCGCAACTTTTTGTTTCCATTCTCGCAATAAAAGAAGGTGGGAGCCAGAAGTCCAATGACAATATGGCGGGAAAAACCGGTTTGGCGCGGTATCTCCCCACCATCACGTGATGTTGTGAACCAGATCTTTGCATCAAGAAAAGTTTACCAATCTGTAGTCTATTATATAAGACGTCTATGGATATCACAGAAAACGAAAGTCCTCAAAACATGGACATGTAAAAAATTTAGTTTTCATTTTATTTATTTATCATTGCGGGTTTCTTTATCCAGTACTGCAACTTATTACATTATATAGTTAGTTTATCATATACTTACAAGAAATATTTACAGTTATTAAACATTTTAAGACATACGTCAATATAATGGCATTTGCACAGTGAAGAAAACAATACCAGATCCAATGAAAACCTCCCTGAGAATGATGATGATTGAGAGGATGTTGCAGAAAATGACTTTAACATAACTAAAATATATTTCGCAACATTTCTAAAGATACGGGGATCACAATTTCCCCAAGATATAACAGAATCATTGCAATTTATTTCAATTATTTTTTACCAGTGAGCTAATACACAATACAACAAAAGATACAAACGAGTATGCAAATTCTTAAAAACGTTTTAAAAGCTTTTACCTAATTTTCTGTCGTTTTATGGGAGAGTATTACAAGAAAAGCTCTCGACCGTCAAGTGTTAAAGTGTTTACTACAAAAAGCAACTTTTCCTTCTAAGTCTGTTGTCTTATTTATAGAACGCTAATTTCGAATATACTCATCAGATTACAATGTAATTTAATCTTTTATTTTGAAAAACTATTTCTAAATATTGAAACACAGGAAGTAATTATTCATGAAGTAGAAAAACACTAAGATTAACCCATTTTTGATTCATTAGAACGTGTATGCGTTCATTTTCAGGAATTTCTTTTTTTATTCAGAAATTCCGAATCCATACCGGAAATTCCGAAAGAAGAATTTTTACTTTAAGTAATCATGAAACATCTGTTATTATATAAAGCAAATATTACAGTGAAGAAATTCTGGTATGAATTTGCAATTTCTGGATAAAAGATAAATTCCTGAAATGCACGCATATATACGCTAATGAAGCAAATAAGTTAAAAACGATTTTCATCCCAAGTAGTGTTTGTATACTGAAATATGTTTTGTAAAATATCATTACAATCTCAATAAACAATTAAGAAATATTTTCAGTTTTAATGTTTCTATGTATTATTAATGTATTATAAATGTATTATTACCATCAATAATTAATCAAATACATGATGTCGCAGACCTTGATTTACATACAGATGGTTCAAAACCATGGTTGTATGCATGTATATGTGGGGTCTTTAAATGTGAATTCTGAAGTTGAATTTGGCTCAAAATTGTGTTTGAAATTATAATAGCAGATTCAGCTATATAATTTCTATACGAATGAAATGAATGTAAGGAAATTGTTAGGCCTGCTATTGAAATGCTTCTATCAAATTCTCTTAAACTATGTAATCCATAATTAACACTATTTCAAAATCATCTGTTTAATACACCTATTATGGAATGAATTAGTACCCACTTTGTAGATTGAAGGACATCTTATGAGTTATATTTAATATTTGTATAAGTTAGAAATCGCAATTGTTTGCCCTGTTACCGGTATCGGTGTTAAAAAATTTGAAAAAAAAAACTATTTCATGTAAGTCTTGCATAAAATAAATGTGTTTTACGAAAACAAATTTCTAGATAAACTTATACGTTAATTTGATTTTGTAAACTTAATACAAATATTTAAAGCTTACAAAGTATTTTGTGAGAAGAATTTGTATATTTTTTATCCGAAAAAATAATTTTATTTCCATTCGGAACTCTTTTAAATAATTTTAAAATTATTTAAACAATCGTTCGTTCAGTTATTGCCACACAAATGACTATATTGATCATCAAGACATCATTTTGCATATATATATATAACTATTTACTGTTCAGAGAATATTTACAGACTGCTCATATCATATGTAATATACAGAGTGTCCAAGATTATTGTTGGAGTTCCCTTACCTCATAACTTTTGAATTGAAAACATGTCGAAAAATATTATGGCACATTCGTCAAGTACAACTTAAAAAGTTTGTTTAATAACGTAAACAAAGTTACATATGCGTAAAGTTGCAATTCAAAACGTCATAAATTAAATAACGATTATAATTCAATAAAAATTAATAATAAAATTTAACAAAAGCTTCTTTCCTGTAACGTACTACTGAAGCGATGTTGTGCAGTGGTGACAGGTTTAAGTTCGAAGTACCACAATGGGCACATTAGTTTCTATTGTGCACACGCCAATTTGAATTCTCACGTCTCAGCCTTCCACAATAAATCGCTGCTAGATTTGCCGCATAAATTGGAGGAGAATGCTTAACTTCGTTTGTGTTTTTTAAAAACGTTTGTGTTTTTTTTTAAATATTCGTCATTTTCTTACATCAAAAGTTATGCGATAAAGAAACCCAGACAATAATTTTTGTACATCCTGTATAACACAGTATAGCTCAATAAGAATGTTTTACATCATTTAATATGTAATTTAATTTAACATTTAAGCAAATAATAATAAATTCTTTAAGTTCCAGCAATGCAAAATACAACTTCTGATAGCAATGAAAAAAGTAACATTCCAATTTTGAGTTTTTAATACGCAAGTAAAATGGGTTTTTTAAAACCTGCACGATCATTTGCAAATTCAGATTTTTTTTGAATTTCCTTTTTATGTTAATTTCACTTTTTTTTAAATAATGTAAACCAGAAACATTGCTGGAATTTATTTCCAAATAAAAAAAATTCATATTTTACGCTTATTTAAAAAAAAAAAAATAATTCTGACAAAATCCATCCAGTTCGCGATTTAAAAATCAGTGCTCCATTTACAGAACTCAGAAGAACTAACTTAACATAAATTTGCCCTCGGAAGAAATCAAGATATCTCTAGTACGGAAAATCCAAAAGAACATTTCTCATATCCGCCAAAACAGAAAAATAGTTTTTGACACTACTGAAGATTTTTTCGAGAGGGTGGGAGAACATTTTTTATTAACCTGATTTCTAATGCGTTTTTAAATTTTCTTCTGCATTGTGTGTATCTTCTGCATCTTTCCAAGTGGAAATGTGTGTTAGCTACTCCAAGAAAAGTGGTGATGGAAGCATTTTTTTCCTTCCCCGGATACGTGAACCATTGAATTCAACCTCCCCCTCCAAACGAATTGACTTTAAGTAAGGGAGTTTCCATCCCCCGGAAGATGTATGATGTCAGCATCTTTTGCCGAAGACAAGATGTAGTATCTTTAGATTTATTTATACTCTTCTGTGGTTTGTTTCTTTCAATTTTGCTAGGGAAAGAGAAGGGTGAGAAAAAAATAAAAGAGGAAAACCGAATTTTACTTATTGGATTGTTAGAAGATCAATGAAGAGAAAAAATTATTTCAACCATTGGAGTCTGCAGGGTTTAACGCGACAATTTTTGTTCTTTTAATCTGACCCAGGTGGAACCATGATGTAAAATGAAAAAAAAAATTTTTTTTTGAAGAACTTTTAATGAAATGTCACATATTTTTATGAAAAAATACTACTGAAGTTAGTGAATCTCGTACTGAATTTGATTACATTAAGCAGTGTAATACACGCTCTCTAAGCGAATTGTTTTTAAATAAGGGAGTTGCAAGATGTGTGGTGTCAGCATCTTTCGCCAAAGACAAAATGTAGGAACTTTAGATTTATTTATACTCAACTGTTTACAGTCAACTAAACTGTTAACTTTGGTTCGTTTCTTTCGATTTTGTTAGGGAAAGTGAAGGGTGAGTAAAAAATAAAAGAGTAAAACCGAATTTTACTTATTGGATTATTCGAAGATCAATGAAGAGAAAAAAAATATTTTCAACTATTGGTGTCTGCAGGGTTTAGCGCGACAATTTTTGTTCTTTTAATTTGACCCAGGTGGAACATAATGTAAAATGAAGAAAAAAAATTTTTAAGCACTTTTAATGAAATGTCTCATATTTTTATGAAAAAATGCTATTGAAGTTAGGGAATCTCATACTGCATTTGATTACATTAAGCGGCTGATTGTAATACACGCTTTCCAAGCGAATTGTTTTTACAATAAGAGAGTTGCAAGATATATAGTGTCAGCATCTTTTGCCAAAGATGTGGAGTATCTTTAGATTTATTTAGGCTCCAATGTCGTTTGTTTCTTTCAATTTTGTTATGGGAGGAAAGGAGTAAGAAAAAATAGAAGAGGAAAACAAAATTTTACTTATTGGATGGTTAGAACATCAACAAAGACATAAACGTATTTCAACCATAGGGATCTGTATAGTTTAACGCGGCAAATATATTTATTTTAATCTGCCCTAGGTGGAATATGATGTGAAATGAAAGAAAAGGATTCCATAAGCTGAAGAATATTTATTAAAATGTTACAAGTTTTATTTTTGTGAAAAAAAAGAATACTACTTTAGTTAGTGACAGTTGAATCTCGTTCGTGACAAAGAATTTAATTACAGTAGATTCTAATTCACAGCCAAAATGATACTTAAACTTTTACTTTATGCTCAGCCAATTGATCCATAAAAGTAGCTTTTGAAATTAATCAGCAATTCGTATAAGCAGTATTTTCTGTACTTACAATGCACCCAAACTATTAGTACTTTTACTATTCGCTGATTAATTGAATCAACATTTTACTCATCAAATTAATAAGAACAAACGTAAATCATGATGTTACTATGTGTGTTTGAATCGGTTATCTTACTGAATTAATTTTAATGATCACATGCGATTGATTTAAACAGTGGCCAAAGTTATTTATGTCAATATATGTAACCTGAGCACATTTTGACAACATGACTATCGAACATAGATAAAAAGTGTTTATGACTTCGGTTTGTTTGTCTGCTCATATTCTAACTTTTCGAAATATAATTCGATTGCCATGTAATTGATATATGTTATTTAAATTTACCATGGCATGTTCCCTGTTGAAAATGGAGTGTGTAGCATTATTAGTTCGTTTACAGGCATACTCAAATAATCTCATTACATTACGGTTAATAGGAAAAATCGTTTGTGGTGTAGTTTAATGATGTTTAACTATTTCAGACGTAATGAAATTGCTCTACATTTATGAAAGCGCACTAAAATATGATTTCTGTATAATATGGTGTGCAAGGCATTTATCATTCATTCACTCGACAAGTCACTCGACAGAATTCTGTTACATAATGGTCATTGAGGAAAAATTGCTTTCAGTGCATTTAAATAATGTTACACTATTTCAAACATAAGAAAATTTATAAACATTATTGAAGTGTACTACAATATGCTTAATGTAGAATATGACGTGCACAACTGTTATCGTTCGATCATCATGTAAAATAAAATGCTCGCAACGCTGTAGCACGACTATGTGGATCCTGTACGATAATTGTGTTCATTTGTGCAACAATAGCACGCATATCCATGGGAATTAAAAGTTTCAATAAATAACTCAAGAAATTTCCGCATACTTCTTGTTTACATCATACAGAATTTTCAACAAAATTGAACTTATCCACTAATTGCTTGCAAATATAGCAGTTGTGGGTACGATTCTCACATGGATGTATGCCTTCTCGAGTTGTACTATAATCCATTTCAATGTCAGTGCCAGACTACGGCTTTTTGGGAATTGGTTAGCACTAATTAAAATTTTCCGAATAAAAATTTTCGCCTTATTTATGATGGAATTTCTATGGTTATGTAAGGCAAAGATTACTATTCAAAAGCAGCGCCTGACTAATGCAGGGGTATGCGGAGCAGCTGCCCCGGGCCCCCCATTTGAGGCCCTCTATGGTAATAATCAGGATTTTATTAAGAATGTGCCAAATGGTTAAAATTTGTCAAAAGTGACCAATATTCTTACATTTTCGTTGATTTAGGAAGGTAGTACAGTCTTCTCTTACCCCTTATTGCTTCCCATATTCTCCCCGCAAAAAATAACGAATTATATTATTACGAGATTGAGCACAGTTGCCGGAATACCGGGGGCTTTAAAATTCCGGAAACAATATAAAATTCCTTTTTATATTGTTTAAAGTGCAAACGGATTAATATTTTGCAATCGTCTGCAAGCGATAGAGATAGGTTTTAAAAAAATCATGCTTGAAATTTAATTACAAAGCTATAATAACTGAGTCAATTGCGATCCAGTTTTCAAACAAATTGCAATTGAAAGTAAATTAGTTTCCCTATATAACGGTGTAAAAATTGAAAATATGCGATGTTCAGAAGTTTTAAAAATTGCATATATGTTACAGTACATTACTTTTTGTATACCATTATTTTGATGTCGTTTTAGTACTTTAGAAGAAAATTGTAAACTAATTTAGGCAAGGATCCAGATAGATTTTCCCTCTATTGCAAAACTAGATTTATCATCAAAATTTTCTATTTTTGAAAGATACTGGCTTCTGATTGGTTAATCTCTTATCGCAAAGCTATCTAGATCTCTGCCTTTCAAGAGCCTACCTCTAGCCACGGAAAGACAGTCGCACGCTAACGTTAAACCTATGTGAGAGTTCTTTTCAAATTTCTCGCTTGCATTTTAATATTTTTAAATGACTTTTTTTAATAGCATAGCTGGTGTCAATTTGTAACTGGGCTAGTTTTTACTTTTTCGAATTTGGTTGCAGATTGTTGTTTTTTTTGTTTTTTTTTAAATTATTTTCACTTACGACAATGAAAGTAGCCTCATTTAAAATCATTTAAAACATTAAAATGCAAGCGAGAAATTTGAAAAGAACTCTGACATAGGTTTAACATTAGCGTGAGAGTGTTTTCTCTGACTAGTGTAGTCTCTTAATTTATCAGACTGCGGCCTTTCCTGAATGTAGTAACTTTAAGCTTTTTGAAAACTGTGACTGCTGTACACTGTAAAAAATTTGCAGCGAAGTATCCGGTCATTCAACCGTTTTTATAGAAAACGGTTACATAGCCGTAATTTAACAGTGCTTTGACTATAATATGGGCAATATTATAGTCAGAATAGCGTTAAATTACGATTATGTAACCGTTTTCTATAAAAACGGTCGAATGACAGGATATTTTGCTTCAAAACTTTTACAGTGTAAACATAAGCCGGTTCACATCAATGTAGGTTTGTGCTTCTAAAAGTACGTTTTTTGCCGTTTTTAGTGGTAATAAAGGATATAAATAACGAAAAACAATTTTAGATTTGTTTTGCTATTTCATCGATTCACATATTATATATATTATATTTAAAAAAATCTATTATTTGTCAATAAAATAAATAATCAAATATCAGTTATAGAGCTAGAAGAAATTATTCCCAATGTCATAGATATTCCTGAGTAATCAACAGTTACCCATTAATTCTACAATTTTCACTGTACAAAGAAGAGTGACCTAATGGTATTAATTGATTTTAAAGATACCAAATATGCCATTGTCAGAGGTATTAATCAAATGCGTGGTAGGAAAGAAAATACATTTCAGGAGAAAAATTAGGTTCTTAATTATCATCGAATTCGGAAATGAAATTTGAGAAAATCTTTGTTAGGTGACGTTTCGTGTTAAATTCTGGGACTCTAAAGAATCTGATGTAATTTAAGATTTGGCGTCGCACATCATCATGTAAAATAAATCTTCATGTGATAGTGTTCTTTTATAAAGTTAAATCCTTAAAAACTAATACTTATAATCATTCAAGGTCGTTAGCACAGTTGGATTTTCTCATTGATTACATTTTTGATTTTCTTCAATATACGTTCTTGCCAGTAGATTCAACCCATGTTTGGTATTGTGTACAGAACATAAATAAAACTTAAAAAAAAAAAGAATATTTTTAGATTTTTCACAAGTAGACGGAAAAGCATTTTTATATGAAATATATAAATAATGTTTTCAAACAATAAAATTTTGAAAATCATAAAAACCATACGTTTAATTGAAATAAGCAGCCTGCCGTTTAATCTCATTTATAACCTATAGACAAACGTACAATGGCATAAGTCGAGCCATGTTCACATATTACGAAAGAACATACACATCGCTTAAGATTATTATAAAAAATAGCAAACTGAGTTTTCACACAAATTCTTACTTGAAAGTAATTTATTTTATTTTATTTTTGTGTTTTATTTGATGATGCATGCAAACTGAGATTAGGTGATATTTTAAAGAAGACGCGATTGCGCAGGTCGTTGCCAACATTCTTAGGACATCAGCATTATTGACACATGTTTTTGCTTTATCATCTATAGATTTTTAATGAAAATTTCATGCCAAAACACAAGTGAATCAAATTTGCTTCAAAATAATAATTTAAACAAACGATTTGAGTAAAGTTGTAAATATGTCACAAAACCCCTAACATTAACGGTTTAGTTTATTCCTTTTAATAGACGAAATCTTTCTAAAATTTATTGCGGCTTTCTAAAATAGTTCCAGTTTCCACCGCAGGGGCCGCATTCGAAGGCTCTCTAAACGAACCTCCGGCATGGGTACCCTCTGCCTACGTCACCGAATAGCAGGCGTACTGCTCACGCGCTGCAAAAATAAATTAGTTCCACCTGCCACCACCAGGGGCGCCAAGGTTAGAATGACAGTGGAGTAAGTCAAATTTCAGTAATGAAGGGTTTTGTGAAACTTGTCTTATTACCGTTGTTTAAGTAGTCTAACTTGTTTTGCTCTCTAGCGACTCCCAAGTGAACTATGACTTATTTGATGTCACGCTGAACAGAAATTAATATACGTTCAGTGAAAATATCGTTATCTAGATTTTTCAAATTGTTGACTTACTCCACTATCATTCTAACCCCCTCAAATATCGGTAACTTTTTAAACAAAATGGAGCGTCTTTTTGGTTTGACTTCGCACTTTATTTTCTTCCCTTTTCAGAAAGTCTGGGTCAACTTTTTGCAAAAAATAAGAAAAATTACCGGTCGATTTTTACAGAAGTTTGATTTTTGGATGCAGAAAATTTTCTATATATGTGTGGTAAGTTTTAAATCGATCCTTCAAGTCTTTTTCTTAATATTCGCAAATTGGTGAAAGCAAACCACTCTTTGCCATTGGCAAAAAAAGAAAAAAGTCCTTTTTTTCTGCCACGTACTTTAGCGTTTTATATATGTAGATAGATCGTTACACATTTTCTAACGTATTTTAAAAATTCGTAAAAATGCTTTGAAAAGTGACATTTTCATTAATTTATAGTTTGGAACTTAAAGGGTTAAAAATACTTTTAAACGTTCTACAAAAGTTCTCTATAACTTCAAACTTTTAGTTGAAATGAAATATTAAGGACAATAAAATAAAAATATGTGTTGATGCTTATTACTTTTTTCTGTTTATAAATGTTTGCATATTTTTGGCGTAACTTTTCAAAATTAATAGTTATACATATAATATAAGGAAAGTATTGTAATCGTGGTTTATTTATGTGTGTGAGTGAGTGAACACGATAACGACCAAATGGCGTTTTCGATACAGGTGTCGGTTGGCGGGTTATTGTTCCTTGTTGGAAGAATTGTATAAGTTTACAGAAAAATCGGCCAATGAGCTTGGTATCTAAACTATTTTTAAACTGTTTTTCAAACGTGGTTTATAAATGTCTGCGTATTTTAAGTGTAACTTTACTTAAATCAACAGTTACATATAGTATAAGGAAAGTATTGTAATCGTCGTTACAACGATTACCCCTGGTCACAAAATGCTATCAATATTTTTGTGACCAGAAGTAACTTCTAAGTTATAAGTACTGTTTCCATAGGAAAAGTCACTAAGGTAGTATACAGTAATACTTGTATGTAGATATGCACGGATACACACATACGTCCGCGCCAAAATATTCGTGAATCTAAGCGATAATTGGCAAAATATCATCAATTTGGCGTCAAAATGCCAAAAAATAATGCCAAATTGGCACTTATTCAAGGATTTGGCAAAATTCCCATATAATCATACTAGCCTGTAATTACGAATTTTTCCATAATCGAGTGTACAATCAATTTATGTATGCTAGTGGGCTTGTTTTGGCTCAAAATAAATTAAAACATTGCAATTTTCATACACTTGAAACTCCTTGTTGCCAAAATTGCTTATGTTTGACGCCAACTATGGCTGTAGTTGTAGATCCCATTCTGGAAGATTAGATCTATAACTGAAGTATTTTAGTAGAATAACTTGCATATTTGACGTTATACATTTCTTAAGTTATTTTAGTAGAATAACTTGCATATGTGGTATTACATGTAAGAAAAGAAAAATTTAAATATTATAATTACTAGGTAATTAAAATTTACCAATAATCAAATTTAAAGAATTTTACCAAAAACTTAAAATTGTTTTTTTTAATTTAACAACAACAACAAAAATATATAACCAACATTTGAAATCAGTAGGGTAACGGGTAAATTGCTCAAACTAAAAACTAAGACGACAGTTTTATGAAGCATTTAAGTATCAAATTTCAAAGCAAGCTCTATAAAGTGATTCAGGATGTTGCAAAAGTCAAAGTAAATTATAAAAGTTTAAAGAACAACTGAAAATGAAAAACGCATTATGATCGATCCATTCACAACGATTTCCTTCATTTAGAAAAATATGCATACATTATTCTTGTCAATTTCAAAATGATGAATAACAATTAACATAATCTATGACTGGCGCATGCGCAAATGACGGCAACAGCAAACGCGCATATCCCCAAACTCTCTTACGATTAATCTGATCTCGGTATTATAATTTGAATTAACGCGATTAAATTATTTATAGCAATGTAAGGGAGATTCACCTCTTGCGCGCGGACATTGGCGCATTCATTCTCTCCTTTCCCCTTCCCTTTTAATACTGACTACTAAAGAGCTTTTAATTTTTTTTTTCTCCCGCCCCAATCTGTCTTTCCTACATCTTCTAAATAGAAATGTATTCTAGATTCCTCATGAAAAGTTGTTAAGGAAGCACTTTTTTCTCCCCCCCCCCCCCCCCTAAACTGGTGCAACCTGAAAATGCTTCCAGGCGGTGTTGGATAAGATAGTAACCAGAATGGTAAAATTTTGCAAATTTTCTCTCTGATGAACTTTATTTCTACCTCCCGGGAGGGGGGAGGGGTTGTGGCAAGGCCTCTCGGGATACGTGACATATTGAATTTTACCACCCTCCCCTGCTGAAAGAATTGAACTTAAGTACTTCATCTCCCTGGAGGTTAACGATGTCAGCATCTTTTGCGGATGGCCAGAGGTTGTATCTCCAGATATATTTATACACGTCTGCGGTTTGTCTCTTTTCATGTCCTCTGACACACGAAAAAGGGAATAATCGAATTTTACTTATTAGATAATTAGGGATTCAACGGCAATGTAAGTTGGTTAAGTTTCATCTCACATTGGTAACGTTATTAAGCCTCGGTTAACGACTTTAGTTCTTTCTGGAAGCCGTAGGCAATGAGCATTATGTGGTCATAAATGCATTGATTAAAAGCAGAAGGAATATGATTCTAAACTGAAAAAAAAAAAAATCACTTTAAAAAAATGTTTGTTTTCAGTATTAACTTTGGAGAGAAAAATTAATTTTTTATCTGACCCCCTACTGCATATTTTTTTTTCAAATTTGACTGTTATTCTAGAAATATTTTATACGTTATTACATTTTTTCCATTAAGCAAAAAAAGCGTGAAAAAAGTATCAACTAAAAGAAAATGTTTTCATTTAAATTAAAATATTCATTATCTATTTTTATGTAATTCGATGTAATATGTATGGTTTTTGAGGCAAGTTAGTTAAGTTTCATCTCACATTGGTAACATTATTAAGGATCGGTTAACGACTTTAGTCCTTTCAGGAAACCTCAGGCAATGAGCATTAGGTGGTCATAAATGTTGATTAAAAGCAGGAGGAATACGATTCTAAATGGGAAAAAAAATTATTTAAAAAAGGTTTGTTTTCAGGATTATCTTTGGGAAGATTTTTTTTTTTTAATCGGACAGCTACTGCATATACGAGAAAAAGTCATTAAGTAAGTCACAAAAGATAATTAAATAATAACTTACAATGATATTAACTTCAAAACTATTTTTATTTCTCAACATATTCTCTACCAATATTTATGCACTTATATTACCGTATTATCAGGCCCCACCAGTGGCTGAGAGGTTGTGCTCTCGAAGCTGGTAGACGGAAGGTGCTGGGTTCGTTCCCAATCGCGCCCGTCGGCCTAATCGTTCGGAGTTTTCGTAGTTTTCTTCGAGCCGTGGATTTCTCCATACGTAAATACGGGTTAGGTTCCCTTAGAAAGACCCCCACGAAGGGCACTCCCCCCGGGCCTATATCCCAAGTGTAGATAATTGGCCGTCAATAATCAACCCAACACAACCCGTATTATCAGTGCCCAAACACCAGCTGCATAACATTCTTTGGGTTGCTATCTCAGCCACATTAGGACTTCAAGTTGAACCTTTTCATTATCTGTGAACATCATCTTGCTTTCAAGATGGTTTTTTAGTGGACTAAACAGATCAAAATCGCTTGGGGCTAAGTCGAAGCTGTATGGTGGATGTTGAAAAAGTTGCCAACCAAACTTTTGAACTGTCTCTTGTGTTCAACTTGAAGTCCTAATGTGGCTGAGACAGCAACCTAAAGAATGTTATGCAGCTGGTGTTGGGGCACTGATAAAACGGTGATATAAGTACATAAATATTGGTGGAGAATATGGTGAGAAATAAAAATAGTTTTGAAGTGAATATCATTGTAAGTTATTATTTAATTATCTTTTGTGACTGACTTAATGACTTTCCCTCGTACATCTATTTTTTTTTTTTTTTACTCTTATTCTAGAAACATTTTATACATTATTAATTTGCTTTCTTTAAGCAAAATTTGAGTGAAAAAAGTTTCAACTAAAAGAAAAAAATATTTTTATTTAAATTAAAAAAAAACCCTTATAGATTTTTATGTAAATCGATGTAATATGTATGGTTTTGATGTAAGCTAGTTCAGTTAAATCTCACATTGGTAACGTTATTAAGGCTCTGTTAACGACTTTCTTTCTTTCTTTCTTTAAGCCTGAAGTAGTAAGCATTACGTGGTCATATATGTATTTATTAAAAACAGAAGAAGGAAAATTATTCTAAATTTAAAAAAAAAATCTAAATTAAAAAATAAATAAATAAAACATTCACTTTGAAAAATGTTTGTTTTCAGTAATAACTCTGGTGAGAAAAAAAACAACAACATATTTTTATTATACTGCTATTGCATTCCTCACCCCCCCCCCCCCCCCCAATTTTACCGTTATTCTAGAAGTATTTTACACAATATTACTTTATTTTCATTAAGCAAAATTTGTATGGAAAAAAAAAGATTTAAATAAAAGAAAAATATTTTCCCGTAATATTGAAATATTCATTACTTTTTTTAATGAAAATTTATGTGAAAAGTGCTAATTATTCATTAAAATGAAGTTTTGCATGTATAAAACAGTCATTATTAAATATCTTTTATTTTTTCCCTTACATATTAAATATTTGATCGTAAAACTCATTACTATAAGCAAGGTTGTATTCAAAGTTAATTCTACTTTTAATAAAAATCGATTTTGAAATTCCTGATTGCATAGAATTGGCCAGACTTTCAAAGAAATATTGCGATACATGAATTTTTTTCTAATGTTATAGAACACATTTAACGCATTATTACTCTGCTTTAACTTAACATAAACTATACGCAAGTGAGTGAGTGGGTAATTTTGTTAAAAAGTTTTGACAATATTGCTATAGGATGGGTATCTTCAAGGAAGAAATTTAAAGGGGAAGTGACCCAAATGATCGTTCTCGTACAAGAAAAACCCTAAAGTACATTAAAAACATATATATAAAACTACTTTCTCTGAAAACTAAATCTTTCTTTTTTTCTAACACATCATGGGAAACAACAAATAACAATAATAATATTTATTACTCAAATAGTCAGTAATCGAATGAACATCAAAATATTTTTGCACAGTTGCACAAACAATTACGACAGATAGACAAAAATATATTTAAACGTTTCTATTAATTAAATATTAATCTTGTCAAATAAAAGAATAGGGAAATATAATTTTCTTTTAGTCACATGTTATTATTAGAAGATAAGAAATTCACTTGATGCATAAAAACAAATATTTGTTACAGAATTATAAGAATTACTCTTTTATGAAGGTAGTCTAGGATTATAAGGATTGTTGAGTTTTGTATGTGAGCGTGTTGTTTAAATTCTAACATTTGTGCGTGAATGAGCCACCTATTCTGTCATTTCGTAAACTTTCGCAAATTACAGTTGAATCTCCCTGAATCTGACTGGCGGGATTTTTTTTATGCCGTAATATATTAATTAGGTTTATGTGGTCGGCTGGCTAATATAAATACGCTGGTCGAAGCTAGTATCTCTGGATTTGGGTCGAATCTCTCCTTTATGGAATATAAGACTAGGGCTTCATTTTCTTACGGATTTTGAGCTTGGTTTATGCCACGTGCCAATAGTGGATGATATTCAGCACTGACTAAGTGTGTAATAGGACTCTGCAGCTGAGTGGCAAGACGATGCATGAAATTACTTCACAATAAAAGCACTTCTGGAGTCCACGGGATTCCTTTAAATTAGTGATACTTTTCTATAAATGTTATTTTTAGCTGTCCTGTCATGTTGTGCTTAGTACTGTTTTCGCAATTACGAGTGACAATCGTTGTAGCCATCTTATTCAGAGTTAGGGATAGAATTTAGCGAAATATCCCTGAGGTCAGCTTCCCCCCCCCCCCCTTTCGTCATCTTAGTGTTTAGCTTAAAATTTGATCTTCGTTAATTTCATTTCCCTGCTCCATTGCCATACTCATACATTACTGATTTTAGTTAATTTTCTGATTAATTCTCAATATGATAAATACGGGTAATCACGTTGTAAGCATGGCACCTTACGGCGAGATTTTTTTTTTCACGCCATTTCGAATGACCATCTTAAAAAAAATAAATACTTTCTCTGTCAGACAGAGTGCACTCGTTCAGAGAGCTTGATCTTAAACTGTGACTCATGAATTATTTAAATTTATATAATTCTACAGTTTTAATGGAATTTAAAAAATATAATAATGATTAATTATTTTAAAGATTTATTTCCCTATATATAATTTATTTTTTATCTATATCATGTTGGAATAACCTTACTACTATCATACTAGAAAACATTCCAGGCAAAATAACATTAAAATTTTGCCCATTTGTTGAAAAGTGAAAAGTGTTAATTAACCTCGTATTTTTGGGAGGTATTTACCGGTCAACGGGTTCAATCAACATCGCCTCCATGTAAGTCTGACGCTGCACGAATTTATTTATTAACCTCATCAGACCTGAGGTGCACAAATGTGAACCTCTATTACTTTCCTCATAAAAATTTAACCGTTTGATTTTTTTTTACAAATTTATTTTTCTTCCATATAGCTGAATGTTTTTTGCTTCGGAACAAAACGAAAAAATGGCAGCACTGATGAATATTCCCTCATAAAACAAATGTTATTTTCTTCTAAGTTTTCAAAATGCCTTAAAAACTGTGTGCACAAGAAAAGCTGAAGTTTTCGTAATTGTTTAATTTAAATTCTTTACAATAAAAGAATTTGAGGATTTTCAGATTATTCATTTGTTAAAAGACCTTCAATTTGATACTGAAATGAAATCACCCTCTCCTGGAGATCCCGCCATTAAGCATAGGTACTTTTCTCCACGAGAGGAAATGTTTATTGAAAATTCATATTTTATAATACAGATGTTGAATATTACATTAGAGATTAAAATAAAAGTAGTACAAAGTTAGATTTTACAATACTTGTTCAGATCACAACACTTCTTAATATTAAAAAAAAAAAAATATATATATATATACATACATATACACATTAGAAAAAGTATAAATGTAAGTAATTAGAAAATTTATGAAAAGAATACTTAATCATAACACAACTAATAATTTTGCATGGTTCAAACAGTAAGCTGAAATAGGAATAGGAAGATTAAAAAAATGTGATGAGTATGTGAACTATAATATACAAATTTCAAAAAGAAAATATATTCTGTTAAAAGTAATTTATAAATGTAGGAAAAAGGATCGTAGATCCTTTTTATTAAAGAAGAAGTGTTTATTCAGAATGTTGTAATTTTCTTTTAGTTTATCATAGTTTAAAGGATCAGCTAGAGTTATATTCAGATTTTGTCTCACTGTGACATTTTTATTGAAATTGAAAGTATGTCTCATTATAGGACAATTACCATATATATAATGTAGAACCGTTCCTGAGCTGTTTTGGCATATACATGTTGGGGAGGAGCGTTTTCCTATTTTATTTTAAAATGATGGGAAGCTAACGTGTCCAGTGTGGATTTAGGTTGTCGATAATTAAATTGATATTTTAAGGGGGGGGGGGGCTAGTAATTTTAGATTCATATTTGGGGGCCTAATTTACAAGCCCACTAAAAAGTATCAATTTCAGTAAAAGGGCTCTTTCTGTCATATATGGTGTCATTTTGTTTGTGCAAAAGTACACCATAGATGAAGATAGCCGATAGCAATTTCAGTAAAAAGGGCTCTTTCTGTCATCTATGGTGTCATTTTGTTTGTGCAAAAGTACACCATAGATGAAGATAGCCGATAGCAATTTCAGTAAAAGGGCTCTTTCTGTCATCTATGGTGTCATTTTGTTTGTGCAAAAGTACACCATAGATGAAGATAGCCGATAGCAATTTCAGTAAAAAGGGCTCTTTCTGCCATCTATGGTGTCATTTTGTTTGTGCAAAATGACACCACAGATGAAGATAGCCGATGTAATAGCCGAAGAAATTGTCGAAGATTTCGTTACATACAGCAATATTTATTTTTATTCTAATAACTTCATTGGTTTCAACGCGTACACTCAAAAAAAAGTTAATTTTACAGTATAATACTGGCATCCTAGCTGCCAGTATTTTACCGCAAAATTAACAGTAATAAACAGTAAAATAATAAGTAATACACTGCCCGCATGCGCGGTAGTGTATTACTGCTTATTTTACTGTTTATTACTGTTAATTTTACGGTATAACACTTGGATGCCAGTATTATACTGTAACGTCAACATTTTTTTTTTGCAGTGAACAAATGTGTTTTTGTAGTGTTATTTTAACTTCAGGTCTCAAGAGGATAAATCGACAGAATTATGTTTATGACCAATGTACTAAAAATATCTCTATCCAAAAAACAATACTCTTGAAATATGAAAATTGTTCTGGGCTACTTACAACAATTTTGTAAAAACCTATTATTGAAAATTCTTACAGTTTATACTTCTAATCAGACTTATACTTACATCTTTAATCGTTTATTGAAATTTAGTTAAAGGTTTTTAATCTTTATTTTTTATTCAAGTTTAGAATTAGAGTTTCATACAATATATTTTCAAAGTTATGATAACTAGGGGATCCAACCCGGACATATCTGGTTACAGAATATATTTGACTAAGATGAAAACCATTTTTTGTAATTGAAAACTCAAATAGATTTTTTATATTTAATAGATATTTTTTACATTGCAAGCTAATAACAACAAAAAGCAATTTTATATGAAAAAACATCAATAACGTATTCAAATAAAGTTCGGAAATTTATTGAAAACTATATTTTCGTATTAGTCGTATGACAGTGATGAATAGCCGAAGAAATTGCCGAAGATTCGCTGCATACAGCAATATATATTTTTTTATTCTAATAATTTGATTGGTTTCAACGCGTAGTTCGATTACATGTCTGCTACATTTGCGTTACATTTAAATTATTTTATTTATTTTTTGATGAAGATTTAATTTCGCTATGGAATATAAGCTGGAAACAAACGTTGAACTATTTACATTGTTATAAGTGCAAACGGATTAATATTTTTAAATCGGGCAGCACGCGATAGATATATTTTTAAAAACTTCATGCTTGAAAACTACTTTTAAAACCATAAAAGAATCAGTAAATTGCGATACAGTTCTCACACAAATTGCATTTGAAACAACCTATTTTTCTTTTCGACCGTGTAAAAATAGAAATTTTTTAATGTATAGAAGTTAAAAATATTGCAGTAAAAAAGCGAAATTTATTTGCAGGTGTTGCCACCGTCAATATGACGTCAGTGTTACTCACGGATATGTTTTTGCTTTATAATATACAGATGTTTGAACAATTCTTTATAAATATTAAGATTACAGTATAACCTCCATAATGGACACCTCTATTTAGCGGACACTTTTTCAATCCTCAACACCTATGTATTTCTACATGTTTATCTCTGAATAGCGGAGAAGTTCCGCTCTCCCGAGGTATCCCAGAGGTTTTACTGCATATACAAATATAAATAAAAGCTCATAAATAAATAAATATCCACATGTATACTGTATATTTCCAAGTTGTGAACGTACCCCCCTACTATTGGCTCAGTATTATGCAGATTGTCTAAAAAGTGTTCTAATATTTCTCTGAGGAATATCGTTAGCATTTAACTAAAAAAAAAAAATTATTTATCACATTTGAAGGGGTCGGTGCAAGAGAGTGCTAAGCCAAATTTTTGAACTCCTGAGATGTTTCAATTTAAAAGTTTGATCAAATACTCAAATTAAGATATATAATATAAAGTTTTTTCGCCAATGTCTTAGTAACATTTGAGATATTCTGAGTAAAAATATGGCATTACTTTAATGATATTACAATTACGTTCTTTGTAAGTTAGCTATCTTCATTGGGGGCATAAACGAAACCTGGGACATATGCTGCCGCCAAGTGACATTAGAAACAAATTATATGTAGGATATAACAATTTACAATATTAAGCAACAGATTACAGTGTTAGATTTAATTCACCAAAAATGTGGCTTGGCACTTTCTTGCCCCGACCCCTTCATTTGATTTTCTTATTAACACATTATGAAAGGAATGTTTTCTTTTTTAAAATAAACTATGTCATAATACAATAACTTAGTTTATATAACATTGAAAATTAATTATTTAGTAATGTGTGTCAGATATCAAAACTGCACAAGATTGATTCTTTGCAGCAAAGTCAGGGTCGCACTCTTACATTTTTTAAGGGAAAATAATAGAAGAACAAAAAAAAAAAAAAAAAAAAAAAAAAAAAAGAAAAGAAAAGAAAACACGTTAAGTCATTATACGTGCCAGAAAAGAAAGAACATAGAATGCACACAGCTGCTTCCTATTTATTTATAGATTAATATAAAACCAAATTACCAGTAAAAGCTTAGTAATATGTCTAAATGAGTCAAATTAGCAACTTTTTTACCTTTCATCATATCGAATTTTATATACATCATCCCTGTTGCACATGGCATTACTCTTTAACTGAAGTCCATTAACACCGGCATAATCCGCTTGCGGAATTATGGTGATAAATGATTCATCGATGTATGACAGCGCACTGAATAATCGATTCAGTGCACGAATCTTCCAACATTTTCCTTCAAATTATTATAAAAGCCAGGGGTTATTCTTTCTTGAGAAAAAGTAATCACAGCAAATTACAAAAGAGGTTTCGAAGATTGGGGAACAGATTTTGACAAGGCCTCACCTCTTATGCAACCCTCCCACCAACATAAGGGGAACGGTGAGCTTGAGGCTGAAAAAAAAAAAAGTAGTCTTAAAGGGTTCCTCATTAGACCAATAGGTCTGCCACACCCTGATAACTGGTAGCCGAAGAACCAGGTGTAGTCAGCATACAGGAAGATTTCCCCTTTGAAGAGATCGGTGATTTCATCAAGCAGAGTGGAGTAGAAAGAGAGTTTATAGCAGATTTTATGAAATGAGATTCAGTCAAAAATGTTCCTTAAATAAATTAGAAAATAAAGGCACAAATAATTGAGGGTTGCTTAATCCTATCACTAATGGAATCTAATTCTTCTGGGAGTTGTATTTATTGGTTTATGTTTTCGTCTGCAAATATAACGTTCATAAGAAGTTTTCATCGGTGAAGTTTGAATAATCTTTGGTAAAGCATCTAGTTTTTTTTTTTTTTTTTTTTTTTTTTTTTTTTTTTTTTTTTTTTAATTATTATTGCTATTTCTACAGTAGAAGCATGTGTATACGCTAATATTGAATTTTTTAATGTTCAAATTAAACAAATTCCTTTTATATTAAAATTTTTGGCAGCAACAGAAAAAAATTAGACTTCAGAAATAAATATTTCAATTATGAAAAAATAATTGAAAATAAAACTGAAAAACGACCACAACATTACGTGACGTAACTTAGTAGAAAAACACATTTATGGATACATTCACCACCTAATTCAAGATTTGTTAAGAATTTCATTTAGTCTATGTAAACGTTTAAAAAATATCTTGAAGATTTCCCAGCTTATGCGTATGATTGCTATTTTTTTTTTCGAAAACGCACATAAAAGTTCTGAGTACGTTTATCATTATTTAAATAAATTAGGAGCAGTTTTTTGCCTGTTCGTGATTTGTAAGTAGCAAATTTAATTCCATCCAATTCATTTAAAATGGTAGTTTAGAATTGATTAGATTGTATATGCAATAAATAAAGTGTTGTATTGCGTTTGCGTGAACGGAAAACGAATTTAAATAGGAATAAAATTAATTAAAAATGATGGGATCTACAAACAAAAAATATTAGATAAATAATTTACATAAAAAATGACGGTATGAACGAGAATCTGTTAAGTTGAATGCGCTGACATCGGCATAATTTAAATACATCGATATTTATGCATTAAAATAAAATGTAGGGGCTCCTTTCAACACGAAATCGCAAAAGCTCTAGAGTCTAGAAGAGTGAAGAAAAGACTTCTAAAAGCATGAATTTTGTTTTTGTTTTGAGCACATTGTTGGAGAAACAAACAGCTATGCCAACAATAAATTACGATGAGGGAACGTGACATATCTACGTGGAACGTGATACTGGCTTTTCTCCTATAATCTCTTATGCTCTATTTTTCTAAATAATGGTGTAAAATGAGATAATTTATGGTAGAGAAACTGTTAAATTTTCCTCCGTGGCACAATGTCAAATTGAAATATAAATTGAAATAATAATGAAGCAGTGGTACAGTATATCACACAGCTTTTCAAGAGAGATTGGCTATAAGGAATTACCCAGGTTGTTCATGGGAAATTACGAGTGTTAATCAAATATAATTACCTTTAAATTTATTGAAATAAGATACAAATTTTGGGATATATTTTTTTACTAACTCTTGATTTCAAAACTTATTTTTTCCTGTCTGTAGGTAAGTTTTAGGTAGTAGGTTGTAGACTAGGTAAGTAGTGGGTAGGTAACGCGCCACTTGCTAAATGACAAGTAAAATTCTTGATAAGGCTGATAAAATTTTACATATACTAACCCCTGTGGCGAGTGACCACATTGATAAAATCTATCAAGAAATCTGGCATCCCCAAAATCCAAACAGTTCTTCGCATTTAATAATTTTTCTACAAGTGCCAAGAAAATACATTTGTTTGCAGCGTTGAAGTCTGGGAACATGAGGAGCAGGGTTTGTAAAGTTACATTACCAAACTAATGGAATTAGCATTTGTAATTCGAATCAGTACAGCTCCTTGTGACTTACATTTTCAGCCATGAATCACACAGAAACATTTCACATTCAGGTTCAAGAAAATTGATAATCAAATATAATAAAGGTTACATTCACAAGTTTGAACAAGAAATGGAATGAGATTGTGGAAGGAGAAGGGAGGCGCTTGTGATGGTAGTGTTGGTAACTCTATATATTAAAAATTATTACTTATTAGGCATGCTTTAATAAAGTTTTCTTTTAAAAACATCGTAAGTCATGCAACTTTTGTTTTAAGAATATATTTCTGCGATTTGTGGTTGGTAAGTTTTTGTAATTGGCTGGTAGAAAATCAGACCTACCAGTCACATTGGTTGGTAGAATATTTTTCTTTCTGCAAATCCTGGTTAGTTGTCAATCCAATTGTCACGTCAGCACCTCAAATGCTTTATAATATTATAACTGATGACTTCCAATGCCTCTTTTGGCCCACCAAACATGTATAGTTGCAAAGTAGCAAGGTCTAGACTATCGTCAGAGTGGGCTGAACTTGCTTGGTGCCTTTCATCCTGTTTTTCTTAGGTTAAAACAACTAGATTAAAAGAACACATTTCTCCGATTTGTGGTTGGTAAGTTTTTGTAATTTGCTGATAGAAAATCAGACCTATCAGCCACATTGGTTGGTAGAATATTTTCATTTCTGCAAACCCTAGTTAGTTGTCAAGCTAACTGCCACGACAGCACCTCAAATGCTTTATGATCTTGAAACTGATGACTTCCAATGTCTCTTTTGGCCCATCAAACATGTATAGTTGCAAAGCAGCAGGTGACTATAGTCAGAGTGGACCGAACTTGCTAGGCGCCTTTCATCCTGTTTTTCTTAGGTTTAAACAACTCTTTGTTCGTCGAACATAATCATGGCGGATAATAAAGTTATTTATCAGAAACCGCGTCGTAACTTTTTCATATGCAAGTTTTGCCTCGTCCAGTATTCGCAATACTGTGTTACATTAGTTTGAGACTGCAAACAGTACAGATGTTTTCGTTCAGAGGGTGCCGAGCACTGGCTTCATTTCCAACAGATGCACGTGCTTCCAAAAGTTTTGTTTCAGTCTTAGACTGTAGAGCTACGTTTTTTGGTATAAGTTTGTCTGTTGGTAAAACTTCGGTAGCTTTTGTGCCTTCCTTTGTAAGAAACTATAATAAAGCGCTGTGCAACTGAAGGTTGTATTTTCTGCACATTTATCCTGATGCTGACTAAAAAAAAGGAATTTCATTGGGTCTACCAATATTGGACTAGTTACGTGACAACCATATTAACTTCATCTGAAGGCATTTTAGTACTATCCTATCCCTAGTACGTATCGGAACGGAATTTAAAAAATAAATATTTGATTGATCCTCGTACAAAGTCATACAGGGTCATTCATAATTCCCTCCGTGGTTTCGAAACGTTATAGTAAAAAAACGAAGACGAATATGAAAAAAAGAAACATATGAAATTATTCCGTAACTATTCAAGTTTTACTTACATACATTACAGGTGTTCTATGTGTGAACCCTTGGTCACACGGCATACATCCATGCGATAGTCCAGTTCCTGCCATACTCAGTTTCTTTAAATTTCCGGTACCACACATGAATTGTTTTGTTAGTCGGTCCCTGTTTTCGATATTTATTACGAAAGGCCCGTTGAACTGACACCACTGATTCAGATTTAAAGAAACGGAGTATGGCAGGAACTGGACTATCGCATGGATGTATGCCGTGTGACCAAGGGTTCACACATAGAACACCTGTAATGTATGTAAGTAAAACTTTAATAGTTTCGGAATAATTTCATATGTTTCTTTTTTTCATATTCGTCTTCGTTTTTTTACTATAACGTTTCGAAACCCCGGAGGGAATTATGAATGACCCTGTATATTGCTCGATAAATCCAGCTGCTAATGAATCCTATTATACATTTGAATCTGTTGCATCCCTAGGCGTAGTACTTATTATTTCTGAATTTAAGTCTGTAAGTACGGCAAATGAATGTGAATTTTGAAAATTTAGAAACCAAAGCGTTTGCACTCTTGCAGATTTTTTTTCTCGAAAGATCATTGCATATCTTATAATAAGTGCCGAGGCATATAAGAGGATTTTTTTTAATGTAATAGTTATATTACTAACTGGAAAATTGCGACTATTATATATTTAAATTTTCATCATTTACATATGATTAATATGGCTAAATATTTTGCCCTTTTTTTCCCCAATCTACTACTTTAGTATTTTGTGATTTGAGTGCAAAGTAATCTATGTTATAATAATTGTCATTTAAAAAAAAAATTACTTATGCATCGGCATTAATTTTAAATTTTCTTTTGTTAGATAATTCATTTCAATAAATATGATAATAGTAAAACAGAAAAAGGATGGTCGGTAACTTTTTTTTACCTTTTACGACTTTGCAATTTCTACTGAAGTTATCTCAGAATCTATACATATTTTAATTTAACTGATCTCTCAAGCAAACATTTTTTGAACGATCTTTCTAATAATGTAACTGTTATGCAATTTTATTCGAAAAAATAATTTTGAATAAAATGGCCGACTGGCATATGACAAAAGAAATGGTTTGCACGTATTTGTTTTCTTCAGTCACATGACTTGCGCTTTTACCATACAGATTACGCACAATAGAATTTAATAGAATAAAGAAAACTTTTATTAATATATTTTTATGTTTTGATTCGATTTTCATAAAATTTGAAATGACTCGACAAAATTCTGCAACGATAATATATATTAAATTTCAAACCATTCGGTTGGTTAGTTTTTGCGCTGTTATATGCAGACGGGAGGACAGACAGACGGGCGGGCGGACAGATCAGACGACGATTATAGGTGCTACGTATTTATATAATTACGAACGCACCTAAAAACCGCAACAAGAATCAATTTTTACCAGTATGGTCTGAAAAATATGACATGAAAGAAAAAACAGGTATCTATTAACACCTTCAAAAATTGTGTTTTTGTATAGTATACTTTTAAATATATAAAATGACAAATATGGTAATTTTTTTTCACTTTTCGATATTTTAAAAATCATATGACCCTTTAAAGCAGGCATGTCAAACACCTGGCCCACGGGCCGCATTTGGCCCGCCGACAACTTACCTGTGACCCGCCAAACATTTAAAATTTTCGCTTTGTTCGATTGAATTCATATTTGATGCAGGAAATCACCTTGCACGAGCACACTAGCAGCAACCTTGGCTGCAGTGTTGCCAAGTTGGACAATTTTTTTTGTTCAAAATATCTACCACTATTTCTAGAAACAATTCGGAAAGATGAATTGTTAGATTTAGAACTGATTCTCCATTAAAAAAGTATATTCATGAAGCGTATTAAAGGTAATGCATCTACTTTAAAATAACAATTGCATTCAATTGCATACAAGTCGAAATCATTCATTACGAAGTAGACGAAATGATGTCTAGAAAAGTTAAAAGAATTTGAAAATAATATAAGCTAAAATATATAAGTGTCATTGCTAGAAATATTCATAATATAGCCAGAAATATTCAATAATCAGATAAATAGATAATTTCAATATTTGTTGCCTATTATTTTGCTATTCACGAAATCCCACTCAGTTTGCAGTTTTTATTTGCAAACATAAAGTGTTCATAAAAATAAGTCAGGATCTCCTGGAAATTATTCCTGTTCTTGGTACAACCACCATAGCTGATATATTTGACCCAGTTATAAAAATTTTGTTTAAAGTTTGTTTTAAAGAGTAAGCTTATATTATAATAATAGTGCTTTTGTAATGATTAGTTTTATAAAAAGGAAGAATTACAAAATTACAAAGATCAGTTTAATACACTTAATAATATATTTTTATATCATTTAGATTGGCGATTGAAATCCTTAAATGTCGAAAATGGATGTAGTTAATAAATATTTCTTTAAAATTTTTCTGATGTCTGTTTTATAATTTTTCTCCTGAGTACCCTTGAGATTTTGCAAGTTTGTATTTTGTAGGTACAAATTTCACTCTGTGCGATGGTAATAAAATAAATTTGCTTTTTTTTAATGTGATCCACGGCCATATATACAATACTCAATTTGGCCTTCGGTACTAAACGAGTTTAACATGCCTGCTTTAAAGGAATCATGTTGATCAAAAGTCACTTTTTTGGAAGTTTTCTTTCATACGATAACTTATTTTCAGTAGACAGCAAAATAAAAAGGGAAGAAACTTTTCCATAGAGTATATTTTAAACATGTATCTTAACATTTTCTATTTACATGCTATTAAATAAAGAAACATGAGATTAACACACACATGAAAATCACAAAAAATGCAAAAACTTTCACACAGTAAAAAAAAAAAAAAAAAAGGAAAAAAAGGAAGGAGATTAGAAAGGAAATACTTCGAATGCCATACTGCTCATGTTTAAGTTGTAATTTAACTCGAAAGATGAAAATTAGTAGATTCTAATCAAAATTAATTACTTTTTTAAAAGAATGCACTTAGCTTTCAAATTAAAATACTATACTATGTGTTAAGATTTTATCTCTAGAACATACCGGATATGTAATAATATACCATATAGTATAGTACATTGATGAAAGTGATTCTATATTAAGAATATGACAGATTTAGTTTTCATATTACTTAATTAAGTTATAAATAAGAAACTGGAAAATATTTATTAATTTTCCTTGACTGTAAAAAAAAAAAGAATGAAAATGTTTTCTTAATTTAGAAAAAAATATATATACTATAAAAAAGACCTTTCTTAATCCGGGAAAATATAATATAACTACGAAAGAAGACATACAATAACCTCTTTCGAGTTACCCGCGATTTCGAAAAGCGCTCTTTATCTTTAGAAACCTCAGAAACGAATATATTTCCGATATTTAAAGAAGTATTTATAAAAACGAAGTTTCTTTTGCTGCCAGTGATTTTAGAAAACATTTGCGAGTAGGTTTAGTGTATTAATTGAAATGCGAAATAGCGGTTTTTCGGATGCTGTCAATCTTCAGGTAAGCATTTTTATGTTCACCGAGCACATTTTACTGATAAACATGATAAATTAACAGCGTAAACATTAGCATTGAAATGAATATTATTTTGATTTCTCTCGCATGTATAAATTCAATAGCTCAACTGAAAACATTTAATTCACAATTGCTAGCATCCTAAAATCCGATATTTCCGAAGTGAAGTAACAGAAAGAAATCGCAAGAATTCAAATTCGGCAAATATTGTCATTTACTTTTATCAGCTTACAGCGCCACACTTTGGCGAAATTTTAAATAAATTTTGAAATCGTATAGTTATTATTATTTTTTTTAAGTTGCAACAAACGGGGAATTTCTATCGTTAACAGATTTCAAATTATTTAATTTTAAAAATTGTCCCTTCTTTTTGAGACATCCGGTATGCATAAAAATAATTCCTGAAACAAGACTCAACATAATGTAAAACACAGAAAAAAAGAAAGAAAAATAAACACTTGTGAAAGGTACAGAAAATAAAAAACTATTAAATAAATAGAAACTAAAAAAAAAGAGGCTTAAAATTGTGAAACACTTCATCACTGTCTCTATGTATGTCTTCAAAGGTCCTTACTCCTTTATTTTGATAAATGTTGATTGCTTACTTAGTTGACTAAAAAATTAATTTCATATAGGAAATTTATCACTTTAAATAGCTGATTATAAAAAAGCTTTTTTCCTTCAATATCTTATTATCAAATTTATAACCGAAACAATTGTTTTCAATTGAATGAAAAAATGCTGCTTTCTTTGTAAAATTATCAAATTAAAAAAACACCGATATTACAAGATGAAACAATAATCAAAACTTACAAGAACTGTAAAAATTATGTTATTTGAAATTTACAAATAATTTGTGTCAAACTTTCGTTTGTTAATCTAATTCTGAAAATATTGTTCGGTATTAAATGAATTTTATTTCAATTTGATAACGCAATAAAAATCATTTTAATTGAATAAGTTCCATTCACAAATCATATTTGTTTGAGAAAACCTACCCAAAGAGGTTGACTTTTTTATGAAACTAACATTATTAGTGATTTCCCTGTTATTCTTTGTCTGCAGTTTTCTTATATTCCATATTATTATTTCTCTTTGGTTTCCTTACGATGTAAGATATTTAATTTCTCTATTACGTAATCTATTATGTATTAAGAACTATGATATTTAATATGTATCTACTAAAATATATAATAATAACACATATAAACATTTTCTTACTGTAAAATTTGATTTTTTTAAACCTAAAAATAACAGTTAATAATGTTTGCCGTCGTTAAAGGCAAATTCTTCAATCTGAGCTAAAGTTGCAACATTTATCAATTTGTAAATATACCTCACTTTAGTTATCACATAATAAAATATAAAAAATAAATAAATAAAATTTATCATAAAATCGTATAGAAATTAAGATTTTTATAGTTACAGAAAAATACTGGGACCTTGGTTTAGTAAAATATTTCAGCCAAATTTAAAAATTTAAATTATTCAGCATTTAAATAATCAGTTTGTTTCTTTTTTTCCTTTTTGAAAAATGTTTTTCAATAAATATATAAATAACTTTAAAACTACTGTAAAAATTTCAAACTAGTATATCGCTGAAAAAAGCAATTAAAATTTTACACAAATTAATCTTCTGACTGTCATACCGGAGATAATTCGTTTATTGAGCTGCAATTTTCACTTTTATACATGCATTATTTAAATTCATATAATTTCACAGATTTTGTATCATTTTAAAATATTGAGTAATGGTTAATACTTTGAAGCTTTATCTTCGTGTACATATTTACTTATTTTTATATCCTACTGGAATAATCATAGTGATAAATATTGCTGCAGCGTAATGAAGCGTTTATGGCGCCGATGTAATGTCTCCAGTTCCAAAACGGGAGGTCCAGCGTTCGAATCCAGCCAATCCCACCGTGTCAAAAATTAATAAAATTCCCTCTTTTTTTTCTTCTCAAAATTTTTTAATTGTTATTTTGTCTACCACGATCAATAATCTACTTGGTATGTTTTTCAGAAATGTATGTGTGTTGATAGAATATGTAAAAAGATGGTCTCGTATTTCAAGACCAGAACATATAAACATCAAGCTGTACGCGACGGATTAATTTAATATTGCAAAAAAATGGAATTTTATGGAAACAATATGAAATTAATAAGTTTCACTAGTATTTTTGTAGGGCTAAACATATTTTCAGTATCATGCAACATTTTATTAATATTAGATAATATTATCCATAACAAAAGATGTATATCGATTTTTAAGAAATTTTCGAATATCAGATAGCCTCATAAATAATGGTTGACTACATTTTAACTGATGGGCGATTCCACCGTTACGTGTGTGACTATTGAGAGTGTTTTTTTTTTTTCAAATTGAGACAAATTTGGAATTGAAATTATTTAGATAAAGTTTTACTTTTTATTGCTATTACAGGACACATACAGAATCAATTTTGTAGTGACACTTTTAGTCTAAAGTAATATATATATATTTTTTTAATAATAAAGTCGTTGTTACGTGCGTGATTTTTCTGAGTCACACACGTAACAACGAATTTACCGTTTTAAAAAAAAAAAAAATTGTTATTACTTGAGACTAAAGATGTCACTACAAAAATGATTCTGCATGTGTCCTGTAATAGCAATAAAAAAAGTAAAACGTAATCTAAATAATTTCACTTCCAAATTTGTCTCAATTTGCAAAAAAACTCTCTCTAAAAGTCACATACGTAACGGTGGAATCACCCTGATGAGTAAATTTAAATACCTAAAACATAAAAAATACACACATATTTGAATCATGAGAAAATATCTTAAATGAAAATGTTTAAATACCTTAGCATACAGTAAGCAGAGAGATAAGAGAACCTTTTACTCACCTAAAAAGAAATAAGATGATTTGTATGTAATTTGATGAATAAATAAAAATGTATTTAGTAATTTAAGAGAAAATGAAAAACATTTACAATGTTGTAATAAGGTAAAATAAAATCACAAAACAAGCTTCTTTGAAAACCACACATACACCAATACACACATACATACATATACAGGATGTCTCAAAAACAGTGACCTCGACTTTTATTCCTTAAATATTGATCATAGACATATATTATAAATTAAAAAGTTACGTAAAAAGGTACAAAATTTAATGAAATCGATTAAAATTTTCAGGAATTAAATTTGAAGAAATACAAAATGTAATATTTTATACGCCCCCTGTAAAAAACATTTCTCAGAAAGTAAAATGTGTCCTACACTAATAAGGTCATGTACAAAATTGCAACCTTTTATCATAAAAAGTCACAGAGATATGTTTAAAAAAGTTAGTGAGGTGGTTAATCATAAATTAAAATGTAAATGTTTACAGCTAGAGTTCAGATGACGCGATGCAGAAATGCATCATGAGCAAATAAAATATGGCTCTTATCTTTACTTTTATTTACAAAATTTACAAAATTATGTTTACTGAAAAATAACTTAAAATATTACATGATGAATTACAGAATAAAACTTGGAAATGGCACAGTCAATGAACATGAAAACAGCTTTAAAAAAATGTTTGTATACGCAGAAATCTGCCTCTGATCAGTGCGTTACATAATCGCAAGCTTTGCGTAAAGTTATTATTTCTATACAGTTTAGATACTTTTGCACCAATAAATAGCACAATTGTTATTTATTTATGCAATCGTTATTTTCTTTCGTAATTTGTGTAAGACTTCTGAAACGCGATCATACGACATGATTTTCCCTGTTGCGAACTGATATCCACGTATGAAAAAGTGGTTTATGTCAGCATTTATGTATTTTCATATCTCTGTGACTTTTTATGATAAAATGCTGAAATTTTGTAAATGACCTTATTAGTGTATGGAGCATGCACAATGTACTCATTGGGAAATTTTTTGTATGGAAACTGTTTAAAAATTTTAATTTTGTATTTCTTCAAATTTAATCCTCTTAAAATTTTAATCGACTTTATAAAATTCTGTACCTTTTTTGCGTAACTTTGTAATTTATATTATAGGTCTATGATCAATATTTAAGTATTTTCATATCTCTGTGACTTTTTATGATAAAATGCTGAAATTTTGTAAATGAACCTTATTAGTGTATGGAGCATGCACAATTTACTCATTGGGAATTTTTTTTGTTTGGAGACTGTTTAAAAATTTTAATTTTGTATTTCTTCAAATTTAATCCTCTTAAAATTTTAATCGATTTCATAAAATTCTGTACCTTTTTTTGCGTAACTTTGTAATTTATATTATATGTTTATGATCAACATTAAAGTATTTTCATATCTCTGTGACTTTTTATGATAAAATGCTGAAATTTTGTACACGATCGTATTAGTGTATGAAGCATGCACAATTTACTTATTGAGAATTTTTTTGTACAGAGACAGTTTAAAATTTTTACTTTTGTATTTCTTCAAGTTTAATCCTCTGAAAATTTTAATCGATTTCATAAAATTCTGTATCTTTTTTTTACGTACCTTTTGTAATTTATATTATATGTCTATGATCAACATTTAAGGAATAAAAGCCGAGGTCAGTGTTTTTTGGGACACGTTGTATACACACACCCAATTGTGTATCTCTATATATGTATGTATTATTTTATTGCATTTGTACATTTTTAACCATGCCTTTGTGCATATAGTACATGGTAAATGTATGTACCAAATTATACATTCAAATACAGATAAGTATTACAGATAAACATATTTATTTATTCAAAAGCCACTCATAAATATAAATAAATACACAAAGACGAAATAAAATATTCACGAACAAATATCCCAAAAGTAATCTTAAATCGCTTCAGTTATAATGAATTACGAATATTGTTACCAAAATATTTTCTTTTCATTCAACTAAATGCTAGTCTAACTAATTTTGAAAGCGTAACACTTTCTCAACTCTAATATACATTTTTTAATGTAAAATTCAAAAGTATGTAAATAAGTGAAATCAATAGCTCGTTATTTATTAATAATGTTTTAAAAGAACTAAATTTTCGCCAAAAGAAAATATACAAAATTTAAAGCTATACTGCATGAAATGGCGAATGAATAAAATACAAATGTAAGGCACGCCACTATAATATTGATATACCTAAATGTTTTTGTACAGCGTAAAAATTAAAATTTCCAATCCGTTACCATTATTCTTGTATAATAATCTTTACCTTATTTAATCGCAGAAATCTACTATTGGCATTTTTCTCTTCCGTTTCAATCTGATTTTCGGATGTAAAATATAGTCGACACCTTTTCTTATTTATTCATAGACCAACTATAGATCCGAACTATAACTATAGCATTTTATATGGTGATATAACACGGAAACTCCTGTATACGATGTAACTTTCATGATGTAAAATGCTATAGTTATAGTTCGGATGAATGAAATCAGCGCTGTAGTTCGCTGCCATATGTCCAACGAATAAGAGTGAATTATGCCAGCTAGCCGATATCGTTTGGGTAGCTCAGTAGAAAGAGCATTGGCACGACAAGCCAAAGTACCCAGGTTCGAATCCTGGCCTCGTCATTTTTCGTTCTGTTGGAATAAATCTCAACTATGATACTCCAACCATTGGATAAAACAAGCCGCTCATTTAATTTAACTTTTACTTAAAAAATATTTATAATTGAATATTCTGTAAAACATCTTAAAACCTTTATTATTATTATTATCATTATTATTATTATTATTATTATTATTATTATTTATCTCAGTATGTATTAAGCCTTGACATTTACTAGTGATATTAGCTACTATCCTTTTATTTGTTACTTTATAAACGCAACCAAATATGTACGGCTATATATTTACACTTATTACCTAATTTTTTAATTTATGAATTTATGTATAAAATCATACATATTTGAAAGCTGAAACAAATCATTATATTAATATTCATATCATTAATGTTTTAAACATTACAGCAATTGTATTTCTTTTTAAACTAAAGTTACTAATGTTAATGTTACAAATTTGTGATCTTTAGGACTATAAGTTATAACAAAAGTCAGCTGATATTAACCCTTTGATGGGTTGGTGGTATATTATTTCTATCACTTAATTTTAAATCCACAATTATTTTAATCAGAATTTTTTAATAAAATTTTGATTTTAAAATGTACGTAAAAAATAATTTTATTTATTTTGAAATCAATTCAATCGTACATTCTGATGCCATTCTATCATTTAAAATGTTTTAGAAGTAGAATTACTTTATCACTGAAAGAGTTAAACGTTAAACATATTTTTTGCTTGCAATTTCTTTTTTGAAAATTTATAAAAAAAATCCTGCAAGAAATTAAGTATATACTCTATATAAAAATTATGTCATCGATCAAAATAAAATAACTGTCATTTATAACAATAAGATTTTATAGTAATACGTATATATTTGAAAAAAAAATTATAGTACAGTATTTTATAAAACGCACTAAAAGCATTTTTTTTTTCTCGTAGCATGTACCAGATCCATAAATTCAATTTGAAACTGTTGATTTCTTTTCTCATTATACGTCAGAGACACTTTTTTAAAAGTTATCACCTTACCACTTTTGATTTTTCTTTTAGAATATTCAAGCTCTGATAGTCATCTGCAAGCAGACATCGAAGATAATTGGAAAAATATCTGACTTAATTGCATTACGAAGTTTAGAATGTATTTAACTAGCTGACAGATATATGTGGATCTTGAGCAAACTGGCACATTGAAATCCAATTAATGTAGAAAGGTATTAAGTTTCAAGGATGCTGGAAGATGTTTGATGCGTTAACAGCTTAGATGCAGCTAAAAAGAATGTTAATAAAAGAAAACTTTATGTGGTATTTAGAGTTGACGTTTCAAAGTTGGCTTTGTAATTTATTGATATTTTATTTATTAATATTTATTGATAGTGTATTTATTAATATTTGAGAATGTAAAATATTAAAATCTTATCAAAATCTTCTTCTCAAAACAATATTGAGCCAATATTGGCTATGAAGGCATGGAATATTGCCTCAACGTCAAATGTTTACATTTTGAAATTATTGAAGCAATACTGATTTTAAAAAAAATATCTCACTAGTCCATTGCCAATATTTCTTGTGCGAAACAAATATTTCTAAAATGTTGGTCGTTTTTTCTAAGTATTTTTATTGTAAAGTTAATATTTGAACAATACTTATTGAGTAAAACGTTCCAAGACGGAATCGATAGGCACTGTAAAAAATTCCACTTTAGACAGGTTTCAGTCTTAGCAGATTGACCCAATATTGACTATAATGGCATGAAACATTGCTCCGATGCCGAATATTTACATTTTGCCATTATTGAAGCTATATTTCCCCCAAAAATTTCGCTAGTTTATTTCTAATATTTCCAATGTAAAATCAATATTTCTAAAACATTGGTGTTTCTTTCCAAATATTTCCGATGTAAAGCTAATATTTAATCAATATTGATACAATAAAAACTGTCAAGACTGCGAAGACAGTTTCTGTAAAAAATTCTGCTTTATACAGGTTTCCGTCTAGGCAGATACAATTGCATGGCCTTCTTTTTGTGGAACCATGAAATTTTTCTGCTTAAGGTAGAATTTCGTTATAAACAGGTTCTTTTTTGTTTTCAGAAGTTTTATTTATTTCATTGGAAGCATTTCCAATGAGTGCAGCAATATTTCTGCAATATGAAAAATATGAAAAACATTACCAACATTTTGTTTATGATACACACAAAAACACGTGTATCGTATTTGTGATAGTTTATGCACGCATACACATGCTGTGCATATATTTGGAGGTGCCCCCACTATTCTAAGATATAAGGGTACAAATATTTAAGTGTCAGGAATTGAAAAAGTGATCACTAAATACAGGTGTCTGCTTTTCGGGTGTGTCCATTATGGAGGTCTTATTGTATATATATATTTAACCTAAAAATATATTGTTGACCTTCTTTTGAAAAAAAAGGGTCAACCCGAACCTGACCTCCACGAGTCCAAACCCGACCCGAACCCTAACCGCAACGAAAAAATATAGCGTCAACACGACCTGATGCAGGACTCTAAATACAAGTAACCCGTGTTTGATTGCTGGTATTTATAGTCACACAAGTATCCATAAATATTTGCTGAAAGAGAATGATGGTGTATTTTTAGTATCTCAGACAAGAGAAAATATCTTCTACACACAGAAAGAAACTGCATTACATACAAAAGAGATAGATTTTTTTTCTAACAACTATGCGATAATATTGTTACCATCAGGTTTATTTAACTTCAATTAGAGAGCAGTTAATTGATAAAAAAAGTAATAAAGATCATCATCTTTCCTAAATGGATCTTCCCTTGAATAACATCTCAGTCACGTTCACAAAAAAGTGAAGTATTACAGCAATTTCTGAGGCACCACATAAATCTGCCGAACGTGTTACAACCTTCCTATTTCACACGGAGTAGCACAGTCGCTTAATGAGGATAGACTAGTGACAGATAAAAGCTCATTCCGCCATACTTAAAGCAAAGCCGACCACGCAAAAAATGACACGAGGAACGTAAAAAGAAATAATTTTAAGCAAGAACTACGTAAATAAGAGCGCTACAAGATACGTTTTTAACTCTGCTAACAACGAACTCATCACCATAATTTCACATTTTTTTTTCTTCCCTCTTCGCCAAACTTAAGCGCGTTATCTTTCAAAATGCCGCAAGTAAAAGTTGAAATAAACAGTCATCTGTCTAGTAGCATGGGTGACATTCACCATTTGGAACGCTTCAAAGTTAGACAGCTATGTTTAAAGGTGCTAGCTTCTTTGTTGCAGTATCTGGGGTAGCAAATAAACTTTCATATAGCGCCCCCAAAAATTAAAAAAATATTTTTGCTATTTATTAGTGCTTAATTAAAACATTTAAACTTATTAATATAATCGACTAATTAATCAATGGTAAAGTTATTGATGACAAAAAAAAAAAAAAAGAGAGAGAGAGAGAGAGAGAGAGAGAGAATTGTTGATGCAACTTCTGAGGCACGAATAAAGCTGCTCGACGTGTTATTACAACCTTCCTATTTAGCTTGGATTAGTTCAGTAGCCTAATGAGAATAGACTAGATAAAGCTCATTCCACTATGCTTAAAATAAAGCCAACTAAGTAAAAAATGACACGAGGAACGTAAAAAAAAATATCAATTTTAAGCAAGAACTACGTAAATAAGAGTGTTACAAGATACGTTTTTAACTCTGCTAACAACTAACTCATCACCATAATTTCACATTTTTTTTCCTTCCCTCTTCACCAAACTCAAGCGTGTTATCTTTCAAAATGCCGCAAGTAAAAGTTGAAATAAACAGTCATCTGTCTAGAAGCATGGGTGACATTTACCATTTGGAACGTTTCAAAGTTAGTCAGCTATGTTTAAAGATGCTAGCTTCTTTGTTGCAGTATCTGGGGTAGCATATAAACTTTCATATAGCGTTTAGAAAATTTAAAAAAAATATTTTTGCTATTAATTAGAGCCTAATTAAAACATTTAGACTTATTAATATAATCGACTAATTAATCAATAGTAAAAAAAAAAAAAGAGAGAGAGAGAGAGTATTATTAAAGCAACTTCTGAGGTACGAATAAATCTGCTGTACGTGTTAGGTGTTATTACAACCATCCTTACATGGATTAAGCTCATTAGCGTAATAGGATAGACAAGTGACAGATAGAACTCATTTTGCTATACTTAATGTAAAGGCAACCAAAAGGACACGAAAAAAATGACACGAGGAGCTTAAAAAAAAAAACAATTTAGGCAAGAAATACAAAATAAGAGGCAATACAGGATCCTCTTTTAATTCTGCTATTAACTAACACATCACCATAAATTCACATTTTTTATCCTCTACGCTTATCTCCAAACTGAAGTGCGTTATCTTTCAAAATGCTGCTAGTAAAAGGTGAAACAAACAGTCATATGTGTGACATTCACCATTTGGAACGTTTCAAAGTGAGACAGCTATGTTTTAAGTTACTCATTTATTTGTTGCAAGATCTGGAGTATAAAATATGTTTTACATAAAAGTAGTACAATTATGATAATTAATAAGCACATAGCTTAATTCACTTTACTTATTAATAATCGCTTTAACAAACATTAATTAAAAAATGATATAAAAAGAATGCTGTCAGGAAATGGGGAAAACAAAGTTTCATTTTGAAAATAAAAGTAATACATGTAAATTACAAAAATGTATAAAATTTATGTTTTTATTCAATTTTCAGAGTTGCCATTCGAAAGTCTAAGACCGGAAGTGGAACCAGAAGTAGAAACCGGAAGAATTGTACTGAATTTTTTTAATAATATTTTAGGTCCAAAATAAAATTCTGAGAGGTATCAGGGAAGCCATCTGATACTGCAAGAATCAAACCATTTATAATGACCTTAAAATAAATCCCATTCAAAAAATTATTAAAAATAACGCAATAAAATTTTTGACAAAATCATTCTATTCCTAATCTTGAAATGTTCAATCTCTCTGATATGATGAAAAAGCAAGTTATAGGCGGCCTCGTGCTGCCTTCCACTTCCCGCATGTAAGACGCATGTATGATGCGTCGCATATATGACGATGTATGATGACGTGCGCATGTATGACGCGATATGCGCAGCGAACGTTTTAACGTTATCGTCTGGAAATATATGCAAATATTGCTGTTGATGTGTCCAATACGGTGTTTTTTCCTTGCACCGGCTGTGACGTCATACTTTGTTTTTCGTATTTTTCTCGTTAATTATGGATCGTACAGGTACAATTCTTTGGTATTTTTTATCTACTTCCAACGAGGTCTTGCAAAGTTTGGGCGCTATTTATGGGACACCCTGTATTTATTAGTAGATAGCTTTTGCATATAGCATTTTTCTCTTTGTGATTTATTTTTTAGCTGTAAATATTTTGTAAGCTTGTTTTACATTTTTTATTTCTATATCATTAATTTAATATAGTTTGTACTTTATTTCTGAACGAAAACTGTCTTTGTGTTGTTTATTTTTCTTTTTTGCTCTTTTTGCGCCCATTTAATTTTTTCCAGTGTAACTGTTGTTATGAACTTCGACTACGGTCATAAATCTAAGACCCACATTGTTCTTACTAGATATAAGGAGACCATGGCTCCCGCTACTTTCGTTAATGAACGCGTTCTAAGTTGTATATTTTTCTACATATTTTTTCTGGGTTGTTCTAAATTTAAAAAAAATATATACCCTTTTTTTGGCTATTTATTGAATTGTTGGTAGTCCGTATGTTTTACAAACACATGTTTGTGCTTAAAAAGGACTGGGGGATGTTTTGTTCAGAGTCATACATTGTGTGTTATTTTCCTATCATGATTTCGGAACAATTTCTTAAATTCCTATGAAATTCAATGAATTTTTATAGATCATAAAATAATTATGTAAGATTATATACAATTTTTTTGCAACACTGGACAAATTGCAATGATTTTCGTATTACATTTTTAAGCATGCAAAAACACATATTAACTATGAACTGAAATCGGATATGTTATCTTAAATCCAAAAAATCAATATAAAAACTATTTGAAAAATATGATATATTTTTTTATTAAATATCTTAAAGCAATATAATGATAATTTTTATGATAATTTGAAAAAATAACCAATGGACTGATAGGGGTAATTAAGTGATAAAAGTGCTCGCTTTGACTTTTCATGCTTTGTAACTTTATATAACATCAATTTCTTTCCAACTTACAGTTATTTTTTGTAAGAGCCAATTCAAATGAAAAGATAATGCACTATACACTTTCTCTTTAAAAAAAGAGAAAATAAATGAAAATTACGGGGAAGGACTAAATTTTATTGGATAAGTTACAGGATCTGAAGCATTTTTAAGCGTTCACGAGAAGTAAAAAAATACGGCAACTTTAAGAATTTTTCTACTGCCTTTGATTTAAAAATTTTAATACTACGCGTGTGTAACGTGTGCATATCGCAAATTGCAGTAAAAACATCGTAACTTCTTATGGAAGGTACGAAATTTTATATGGCTCATTAACATTACCGCTACTTAATGAGACTGTAAAAAAAAAGGTTGCAGCTACCTGCCTCTTACTTTGATTCAGACTACAACTTAACATCTTACCGCAGAAGAAAAAAAAAGTAAAAAATTCTTTCCTCCCGAGCTCCTTTTACTGTTCTTGCTTTTTCACGCGTGTACTTTCTAAAAAAAAAAAAAAATGCTCCTTTTTAATTGCTGTTGCTCGACAGTAGCCTGAATAAATTTTTTGCACTCTATATTTACGTTTCTTATTGAAGCGCTTTTTCTTTACGTCTTTTTTAACTTCTTTATATTTATGCTGGCAAGATTTCTTTTTGAGATAGTTCCTGTGAATGCCAAGATCGCTATCTTGGAATCTACTCTATGTGGCGAAAGAAGAACTATGAAATGTGTGAATGGATACGCTGAACATGTGGGTGAACTCTGAGAAAGTCTCAGTAGATGATGTTTATTTTTATTTTTATTTTATATTATTTTATTATTTTTATTTTTATTTTATTTTTATTTTTATTTTATTTAAGAGTGATACATGAAGTCAGCGAAATATCTTTTTAAATTCTCCATTGTGTAAATATTTTCATACGGTAGCGATTCTTCAAAGTTTTAAGATTAATTTTTCAAATTTATTTATATTTATAGATGAAAAAAATAGTTTTTTTTTTTTTTTTTTTTTTTTTTTTGTTGTTGTTGTTGATTGAAGAATACTTCAGTTAATCACATCTAATAACATTGTTTCCAGTTGTATTTAAATGTTTCACGAAACTTTCCTGAAATTTTCCAAATTATAATGTGTATATATTATCATGTATATTGAATAAAATAATTTGACTAATGTCTGGTAAATACTGACGGGTTATATTTGCGGTATGTTTCGAAATGTTAACTGATTATTATTGGTTCAATAGAAAAAAATATATATATAGAATATGTGAAGATATTGGCTTGCTATAGCTATGTACTCTCAAAATAGACACATATTCTCATAATAACTATCAAAAGTGCGGAAAAAAATATGAAATGTATAAATGTATGTTGAACTTGTGGGTGAATTCTGAGAAAGTCAATAGATGATGCTTACTTTTTTTTTAAAACTGTGATACACGAAGACAAAAAACTATCTTTATCAAGTTTTCGTTGAATAAATATTTTCATATAGTCGCAATTCTTTGCTGATTTAGAGATAATTTTGCAGCATTTTATTTATTTATTTATTTATTTACATTTATAGATGGAAAAAATAATTCACTTTCATTCGATACTAAATAAATTTATTTTAATTGAAAAATAGTCTATATATTACTTACATAAAAAAATGTGTTTCCAGTTGCACATAAATAATTCACAAATACGATTAACGATTTTTTGGTGAATATTTCTGCTATCATTGCAGTAATATTGTGTGCATATTATCATATATTTGGGACAAAAATATAATGTTTTACTAACATCGGATAAATGTTAATAGTCAGTATTAGAGATACCTTCAAAATGTTAACGGGCTATTATGGGTTCAATACAAAAGTATAATATACTTTTGATTGATTTGATTATATTCTTATCTGGCTATGTATAATATATTATGCATATATTGCCAGATATGTACCGATATTGGTGTGATGTAGCTATGCATTCCCAAAATAAATACGTATTTCCGTCATGATTATATATTGCTGAAATATAAAATCCGCAATACTACACGAAATCTTCCGAACACTGCTCTTAAATTGTAGCTTGTCTTAATCAAGCAACTCAAATTTCGGCAGTTTCTATTCTTTTGTGTATTTTTACGGGGAGAAAAGAGATCTGCCCTGATATCTATAATTAGAAATTATGTTAAAAGTGTAATTTGCTAAGTCTTAAGTTATTTTTTAACGTAGCCCTGTCTGCGTTACAGTGATGTATATATATATATATATATATTTTAATCTTCAACACCACTCAAATGTTATTTAAAAGTAATTAAATTGGCACTATAAGTTGCTCTATTTTAAAAAGTTTCTGCAGTGAACAAAAGTCTGATTTAATTTTTTAAAAAGTACTATTTTATCATTTTAAGATATAGAAAATTCTGTTTTATTATATTATTAGCTTTTATATTAATTATATAACTAATACTTATTACATTAATATTGTTACATTGTTTCGATATACTACTTTTGTTATCTCACTACTTTAATTTTATTTTTACATTATTATATAACAACTGTGGGTTGCGGCCCACCTAACGTATCAAACATACGTTTGCGTCCTGCAAAAACAACAATAATAATAATGATGATGGATATGGCTGATTTGTGGAGCGTCATGGCTTGAGTGATTGGTATGCTGGGAATATTAAGAATTTTCAGCCATCCAGAATATTTTTTTTTTATTAATACTTTCCCGAAAAGCTCCTTATGTACCGACACACTAATTTATATGAAATATTGGGTTGAGTAAAAAGTTCTGGGAATTTTCAATCTAATCGTTATCAGAATTTGTATCGTATATAGGAGTACTAGTGGTATATCTATAGGGATCAGGCATTTCGCATAGCCGATCAGGAATTTCGGCTCCAAAATGCCTATTGAACAGTATGATTTGCGTGTGTTGATCCGGCATTATTGGAGAAAAGGTCTAACGATTTTGAAAGCCGTCGATGAGATTAATGAGGGTGAAGGTGCTGGTACGGCGACAAAATCGACCGTGGGTAGATGGTTTAAGCGATTAGAAGGCAATTTTAATCTCAAAGACATACTTCGGTCTGGCCGGGCATCTGTTTTGGATGAAAGTGACTTGGTAGCCGCTGTGGATACTCAGTCTTCATCAAGCACTCGTGATTTGGCTGCAGAGTGTTTCGTAGTGGACCGTTGTCAACAAGTTGCATCAATTTGACTTTGTCCACAAGAAGTCTCGCCAGGATCCGCATGAGCTCACCGAAGCACAAATCGCCAAAACAATCGAGATTTGTAGGCAACCGCTCAACAATCCATTGAATGATCGATTCTGGCAGAGAATTGTGACATCGGACGAGAATTGGGTTTTCTTGGTCAATCACGATCAAAGGAAGCGTTGGATTCAACAAGGCCAGGATACACCAGCAGTTCCAAAGCACAATCGATTTTGTTGTTAATTTTCGCATAACACCGCAACTTTCACAAATTTCCCAGAACTTTTTGCTCAACCTAGTAATTGTAAAAATTGTGCTAGTATGTAATCATTTTTTAGACACTAAGAAATGTTTATAATCATTATTACATTTACACAAACTCAAAAAATGTTCAAAAATATAATGTAATGTTTATTAATATTGTAATGTAATATTTATTAATATTGTAATGTAATGTTCAGTACTAAAATTCTATATAGAGTAATTCCGGGTGAGATGCCGTATATTTTTTTGAATTTGTGTATAAAATCCCATGGTGCACATAAAATTAAAAAAAATCATACTGTGCTATTTATTGTTAAATATACAACATGTGTACTTCAACAACAACAAAAAAAAATGCAATAAATATTTTTTAACAATTTTTATCTAAAACGTTACACAGCGGCGCGTCACAGTACATTCAAGGTGAGACGCCGCACTTGTGCGTGTGTTATGCCGCACATGTCATAAGAACAGGAGGAAATTACAGAATGAAATCTGTGAAATGAAATCTGTGAACAGAATGAAATCTGTTTCTCGACTGCAAACTACACAAAAAGTGTTGAAAATAGTACAGTCTTCATGTAAGAACATTTGACACATGATGCAACGAGGATAATCATACGTCCTCTAAATTTTGTAGTAGTTCCTTACAAAGAACGTCTGCGTCATATGCATGATCCAACTTTTCATTATTATCATCTTGATTTGCATTTATCGTCTCCTTCTTACTTTTAATTGTTTTCTTTTTTCTTTAGGTGTAGTAAACTTCATACTGTTTGAATATTATTCAGTGTCTGATGAACTGAATTTTATTAATCGCGGCATCCTGTACAAAAGAAACTGCGGCATGTATACCGGATCAACAGTGTAGCATGTATCCCATTTCGTACGGTACATACAGCACATCACAGTTGCCTGCCCTCGCAAAAAAATGGCGTAACCATACACACAGTACTTTATACAGACGCTACACTTAGTTTTGACATCGAAATAATGCATGCATTTAGTAATTAGCGTATAAAATGTATTTAAACAAGACGTGCTTAAAAGTTTGGTTAGTGAAATCACACGGTTACCTCAAAATAAATATTGTACAGCTACAAGTAAACATCGAAATGAGATTCGCGCTATACACTGCTTAAAAGTAATCACATCGCGCACCTATACAGTGCGTCTGATTGTTATTTATCGATAATTACAAGAAATACAAGGGGTGTGGCATCTATCCCGGATGCGGCGACTGTTGTTGTTGTCGTGTCAGTGAAAGTGCCATGGCACTTCTCTGAAAGAAGGGGTGCCAGAGCCTCAAGCGAGGTTGGACTTCTAGAGCTGGTCTCCTAATTTTGAACCAATTCCAGATGAGAGATCTGCACCTGGAATGACACCCCCAGAGGTATTGTTTCAAACTTTGAGGACATTGGAGCCACGAACAAATTTTAAGTGCACAAGCTCACATTAACGCACATGGTACCACAGCAACCGCAGTCGAGAGAGGTTGTCACCCACCCAACACTGGCCATGGTCGATGCTGCTTCACTTTCGGTGGTTTTGACGGGAACCGAGCTCAATCGTCTGCGCCACTGCGGGATGGATGTGGCGCGCCGGAGTTACTCAAATGAAACATTTTAAGACAAAAAAAAGTAAGTAAGTAAGTAATCTAAATACGCCAGAAGTATTAGTTGCCAATCCTAAGCCTGGATAAAGTGTGAAGTTTAATAATATTGTAATGTTTAAGGGTCAGTTATATTTTGAACTAACAAATTGCATGTAAAAGTGACCCTGATATTAATTGTAATAACTCCACATCCAGTTAACTTTTGAATATGAAATTTTAAACACACATTAAAAGAGATATATTCTAACAGTTAATGTTCTGAAAAGGAGTCTAGATGCACATAAAGTTTTGAACTTTATTTTAAATTTAATGGGGTTTTAATAAATGACTTGCCCCTTTTAATAAATTATATGCGACTTGCACGCAGGATTTCTCATAATTGAATTGCCACATTTAGCCAGAATTTTTTCATTAAGTAGAGATATAATATATGTTTAAAATTACCTACACTGAAAAAAAAAACATAGTTCTTTGAGGGGGAAAAAACCACTTAAAATTTTAATTAAATAAATAAAAATTATTATAATTTTTAAAATTCTTACTTGATGAACATAAAAGTAGGTCATTTTATACATCTATAAAGTTTATACCTTCAAATCATGAAATTGTATCTAGTCACTTCTTGAAATTCATGCGCGCAATGGACAGAACCACTGTTTTGAGAAAATGGACTTTAAAGATAGAATTAATCTTTGATCATATAAAAAGAGTTCACACTGTGTTGGAAATAATTTCACTGCCAAATCGAATTTTTGCATGGGTTTTCTTTTAAAATGTTCCCTAAAGAATCAAATTTTAATTTAAGCTATTAAAAAAAAAAAGTTTTTTTTTTTTTTTTTTTTTTTTTTTTTTTTTTTTTTACACTTTAAAACGTACTTTTCCGTTTAATATTGGAATCCCTTAATGTGCAAATTTTTGGGAATAAATAAACAACAAAACTATTCTAAGCATGCTAGCAATAGTATATAGTAAGCATGCTAGCCTAGTGTATCAAATTTGAAACACTTTTTATCTAACTTTTAATAAATAAATCAAGTTCGTTGGAACCACTATATTTATATAGAAATTTTAATCCTGTAAAATTCACATAAAGCGTATAAATATACCACTAAATAAAGTTAAAAATCTATCTTAAAATTTCTGGTGTCCAATCCTTAATAAAAGTATTAAAAAAACACAATTCTAAAAGAAAAATTCAGGTATTTAAGGGTTAAAACAAAAATGCATACTCACACTCACTTTTACAATATAAAGTTACAAAATACTTTTAAAAAGACCCATTAAAACCTTGCACTTCTGACTCCAAACTTTTATATATGAGATTGAAAGAGATTTTTTATGTTAGTTGCTTTCGTAAAGCGCTGAGTAATAACAGGACAATAAAAAGTTTTATCTGTACAATAACCCACAAATTAAGGATAAATGTTTGCAAATATCTTGTAATAGAATCTTCTCGAGATCAGAAAATAAAAAATTAATTCTCTCGATTTGGGGTCTCTTAGCACACAACTTCGGAATATAAATGGCTTCGTCAAAATTTAACGTTTGCCCTCTTTGAATAAATCTCTTTTAATTAAATACGGATTCTTGTCAGAACGTGCTCTTGCCTGAGTTCCGTGCAGGCGTAGCGTAACAAGACATACACATTTCATTCCGTTGTAATAGATGTTAACTTTTCTGTTGGAGAGATTTATGGACCGTTTCAGCCGCGATAATAGGTACAAGGCCGTTATTTTTGGCAACACCTCACTTCGCGTGGATACCAGAGAGCAATTATGGTTATTTTTATGCGAGAAATAAATTTGTTATTGCCAGCTGTAATATGAAACGAACAGGTAGAGTTAGGTACTTTCAATACAGCCAAAAAGTTATTTCAGAAACTAAAGTGAGAGTAATGAATAGAAGTAGTACAGTTTTGATTGGCAATTATCGATAGTTGGTCCATTTAAAAAAAAAAAAAAAAAAAAAAAAAAAAAAAATCAGATTTATATATCAAAATCAATGAAAGGGAAAAAGGGGCATCTTGTGTTAGATGTTATTCAAGATATTTTACGAATGGAATGAAATATTAATTTTAAAATTCATCTAAATTTTGATTAGTTTGATTAATTTTCCTTGATTTTTTTTCTTTTTTGGTATTTAAAAATATTATTTCAGTACTACTCAGTTTATTTTTATAATTAAATGCGATATAACTACTATAATGTGCGATGAATACAGGGTTCGTACGATTTTACCACAGTTTTTTAATATAATTTTTTTTTTTAAATATTTAAATAGTATTTAATATTTAAATAATAAATAAATTTGTTATTGCCATCTGTAATACGAAACGAAAAGGTAGAGTTAGGTACTTTCAATACAGCCAGAAAGTTATTTCAGAAACTAGAGGGAGAGTAATGAATAGAAGTAGTACAGTTTTGATTGGCAATTATCGATAGCTAGTCCTTTTTTTTTTTTTTTTTTTTTTTTTTTTTTTGGTATCAGATTTAGATATCAAAATCACTAAAAGGGAAAAAGGGGCAACAACTTGAGTTAGATGTTATTCAAGATATTTTACGAATGGAATGAAATATTACTTTTAAAATTCATCCTAAATTTTGATTAGTTTGGTTAATTTTCCTTGATTTCTTTCTTTCTTTCTTTTTTTTAAAATCAGATTTAGATATCAAAATCAATGAAAGGGAAAAAGGGGCACTTTGTGTTAGATATTATTCAAGATATTTTACGAATGGAATGAAATATTACTTTAAAAATTCATCTAAATTTTGATTAGTTTGATTAATTTTCCTTGATATTTATTATTTTCCTTGATATTTATTTATTTATTTATTTATTTATTTATTGGTATTTAAAAATATTATTTCAGTACTACTCAGTTCGTTTTTATCATTAAATGCGATATAACTACTATAATGTGCGATGAATACAGGGTTCGTACGTTTTTACCACATTTTTTAAATAGAATTTTTTTTTTATTTAATATTTAAATAGTATTTAATATTTAAATAATAAATAAATTTGTTATTGCCATCTGTAATACGAAACGAAAAGGTAGAGTTAGGTACTTTCAATACAGCCAAAAAGTTATTTCAGAAACTAGAGTGAGAGTAATGAATAGCAGTAGTACAGTTTTGATTGGCAATTATCGATAGCTGGTCCTATTTTTTTTAAAAATCTGATTTAGATATCAAAATCAATGAAAGGGAAAAAGAGGCATCTTGTGTTAAATGTTATTCAAAATATTTTACTAATGGAATGAAATATTACTTTTAAAATTCATCTAAATTTTGATTAGTTTGATTAATTTTCCTCAATTTTTTCTTCTTTTGGTGTTCAACCCCTTGCCTGTATCACCCGAATCCAGTTCGAGACACCCAAACGCGCCGTATTTGGAATGCCCGAACTGATTTTGGGAAGATGAAAAATCAGTGATTCCGTTCCATTAGTTCTATTTCCTTTTTCAAATGCGTACTGTAATTTAATTTACTATTTTTACAACAAATAACAGTTGAGTAAAGTTTGACAATAAACCATTAATTTTTCTCATGTATGTGAAAATATTAAATATAGTAATTATTTAATTTAATTTATTATTTTTTAATATAAAACAACCTATTTCTAACATTTTTATTGGTGTAAAATGCACAAAATTAAAGAGAGAAAATATTGTTTAAATTTTTGACATATCTTTCTCAAAAATATTCCACAGACAAGGGTTAAAACTATTATTTCAGTACTACTCAGTTTGTTTATGTCATTTAAATGCGATATAACTACTATTAATGTGAAATGAATACAGGTTTCGTACGCTTTTACCACAGTTTTTTAATATAATTTTTCTATTTAATATTTAAATAGCAGAAAATGTAGGTGTCTCGTTTAATTGCATGATTTGTTGTACTTTTCTGCATTTAAATAAGGCAAAAAAATTAAAAAAATCTGTTAAATGATTATGGTAAAAGCATACGAACCCTGGAATACATAGAAATGGATACGTGAATAAAACCAGTAAGAGAGAGAAAGAGTTATTTCAGAAGTTAAATATTATGTAATGAGGATCTTCAATACAATTTTCATCGCTATTAGTGGCAACTGACATTTTTGACATCACAAATGACATCAGATCATTTACAGGGGCACTCAGAAGAATGCCGTTACATTATGGTCTGTGGGAAAAATCGTTTGCAGTGTATTTTAATGATGTTGAACTATTTAAAACATATTTAAATTAATATACATCAAAGAGGTGAGTAGATGATAAAAGAGAGTTCTACGCCAGCGGTGGATGCGGTGGTGACCTTCTGTGCTCTGTGAAGGTCACCGGAAGGGACAGGTGTTGACACCGGAAGTGGCAGGTGTGGATAACAGGCATGTTGAGACAGGAAGTGAACAGGAAGTGTAGACAGGAAGTTTAACCGGAAATGTGACAGGATGTGAATGCGATAAGGGAGAGAGGGGGGAGGGCTTATTTTTGTGGGGGCTTAATTTTTTTTGTTGGTTTTAATCCTTCTAGTCGAGTGGAGTTGAGTTGTAGGAATCCTGCTATCAGAATGAATTTAGTTTGAAAGTAATATTAGCAAAATGTTCGATTTTTTTTTTTTTTTTTTTTTTTTTCTCACCTGAAATAAAAATTTTATTTGCTAACTAACACCTAATATAAAAATGGAAATCTTTCTGACTTTGTTTTACTTTATAAAAGTTTAACGTGAAATTTATTTTTAGACTGGAAACGCGACAGGAAATAAGATCGGAAACGGGATTAGACATGCTTTTTCCAAAAAGGGTTTTCAGGAAGCAGTAAACATGTTTTAGGAACATGTTTGGGAGCTTGTTGGAACAGGACAGGTGGTTTGTGAGACCGGAAGTAATTAAGATGAGAGAGATAAAGAAGGTGCATGATTAGACATGTAGATTTTGTTCTTTGTAGAGGGTGAAATTTTGTTTTATTTTTTATTTAAAGTGTTTTCATTTTTTTTTTTTTAATTTAATTTATTTAAAGCGTTTCAAATTATTTTTTATACATTTTTTTTTTGTAGTGTTTTACGTATTATTTTAATTTTTAGTGACATTAGAACCTGCAATTTCTGTATCACACATGTCTTATCTTAGGTCACCAAGGATGTGTGTGTGTTGTTATCTCTTTAAATGCGAGAGATGGTTACTTCAGACCTGCGTTGAGATATCTTTATCATAGTTTTAATGAACTGCAGGAAATTGTCTTTAGCTATTGAGTAATTCGCGAGTTTTGGTTTAATATGAATGCTATTACATCCGTTTGTTTAATTTACAAGCACATTTCTCTTACAACACTCTGTCAACAGATCACTTCAATATTCGAAATAATAATTTAGAGGGAAAATTTTTACTTTCTATACGAAATTTTATTTATAGAGATTGACGAAGATAGTATGCCTAATTCTTTCTTGTACATTTCTTGTACAACATTATATTCGAAATAGAGTTTTGTTACCAAAAATAACGTGTTTATACATTTTAAAAACGAAAGCAAAGTGATTTTCAAAAATGTAAATATAAGCTATACACCCACGCATTTTTGTTATTGAATTAAATTACAAGGTTTAATATTGTATTCAGCGTAATATTTTCTTATAAAAGCCGTTTCACAAACTTGTATACTAAAAGTAATGTGTCATTTTTAGGGGAAAAAATTAATTCAAGTCATTGAGACTAATCCTTTATGGGGGAAAAATTTGTCATACTTCTTTGTGTTACATTACATCTTCCGTTTTTTAAGTTTACAAATTTGTGGACTAACTTAAATAATCGTTTTTAGGATACTTAAACAATATATATATATACTTTTTAATTATATAATTTTTTTAATTGACTTGTAATATAGCTTTTTTTTTCTTAAAAGGGTACTGTAGAATAACTTATGTCACAAATACTACATCCTTCTTTAGTTAAATATGTTTCACTTAAGACATGACAAAGTGTCTTAGAAACATTTCATTTTGGAGTTAAGTGATTAAAGAAGAAAAATATTATTTATATAAACACAACACATAAGACCAGTGACTGAGAGGTTCTGGTTTTAAAGCTACTAGACGTTTGGGTTTAAACTTCTCTCGCGCTCGTCGACCTAACCGTTCGGAGTTTTCTTCGAACCTTGTCAATACGAGTTAGGAGCCCTTAGAATGACCCCTAGAGTGACCTATATCCCAAGCGTAGATAATCGGTTTTAACAAATAACCAACCATCCACAACACATAAGACATTTTAGATCATTACATAAGACATTTTAGATCATTACATAAGACATTTTAGATTATTACATTTAGTTAAGAAGTGATTTGACGTGCAAAATATTATTTATAAAATCATACAATAAGAGAATTTTAAAGATTTTTTCCTTTTAAATGAACAATTTTTAGTGACTATTTAACTTATTAAAGAGAGCGGGTATTTTGTTTAGAGTTATACGATTAAAATAAATTTTCAATAGATTTGACTTTATACAACCAACATTTTTAAAAAAGGGAATGGAATCTAGTTTTTATAAATTAACGTTTTTCAATTTTACAAATACTTCACACCCTGTCTTTTTTCCCCCTCTTTTAGTAGACTTTACATACATAAGACATAAAAAGCGTTTTAGAATACATCATTTAGAAATTAAGTGGTTTGATAAATAAAATATTATTTATAAAAGCAATAGATACGAGAGTAATAAGGATTTTTACTTACATATGTACGAACTTCTGATAGGTAAGACTTTCTAAATCATTGTGCAAGAATTAAGTGGTTATTGAACTTATAACATTATAGGATATATTTAAACCAATAAAATGTCAGTATTTTCAAACAAATAAAAAGTTAGTATTTTTACACGAGCGCCCTCTATCATTATATAAATTTCAATGAAACGAGTTCATAACATTCTACTGTGACCTGATATCGTTGTAACAGGTTGTATTTTTCATTTAAGTTATTGTGGAACGAGTTATGAATTCTTATGTTGGTGATGTAACCAACTTGGAGTGTCAACACTCATCACCAGAGTTAAATAATCAAGAGATGGATTCTACACTTTTATCCAAAGAAGGACTCGTTTCGAATTATGAAGTGAAACTCACCTCATCAGGACTAAAGAAACAGAAGTTACCCCATGTGCGTAAGATGTGTAACACAGCATTTCCTCGAAAAGTTAACTTAGTGTTTCATATGAAAAGTCATCTAAAGGAAAAATATTTTTGCTGTGAGGTGTGTGCTGAAGTTTTTTCACAAAAGAGTGATTTACGTAATCATCAAAAGATTCACAAATTACCCAAACAATACAAGTGTAGTGATTGCAACGAGATATTTTCAAGAATGTCTGACTTATTAATACACAAGAAGACCCATAAGATTCGTAAACAATATTCATGTGCAAAGTGTTGTGAAATATTTAAGTGTGAATCGGATTTTTTACAACATTGTGATACTTTTCATAAAGTTTTACCTAACATTGCGAAATCACCCTGTTTAAAAGATTTGTTATTTGAACTTATGGTGAAGCTTATAGATTAGTTCGAACTTATAGTGAATTAAAAGACAAAATGATATGCAAAATATATGAACTAGAATTAACAGACCAAAACATACATGTACATGCTGAGAATGCCTTTTTAAAGTTGTACAACGGCTTTGAAGATTTCACAGAACGAGTGTTTAATTGGACATTACGAAAAATTTTGAAATTAGAATTGATTACAGCTCAATATGACAGGCTTATTTGATTTGTATTATTTTAAATGATTAATAAATAGTTTGATTTCGAAAAAAAGTGTTTTCTTTAGCATACACTGTGTGACTTTTAAACTAATGTTGTGTATTTTGAATGTGTCAGACAAAACAGGAGTGTGTTGACATTTAAAAAAAAAAAAGGTTTTACATAATATAAAAGTTTTACAATAAAAATTGACTTACCTAAAGTTTTTTCAAGATAGTCACGATATCCTTTCCATTACAATTATTTTAAGGAAATAGAATTTAATTTTGTTGTGAATAACACTTTGTTGTTAACATCACGTGGTTTGTCTTATCATAACTATGAGATCCTAAGATCACTTCCTATTAACATGATAACGAAGAGTAAAAAAAAAAATGACTAATGCAAGCCGATTTTCCTGCCTAAACTTGTTATCAGCTTGCATGAGTGACTCATCTTTACATGTTTGGATTTGTATGTTGAAAAAATGATTGCTATGTTTAACCCGTGTAGACGATTTTTATCCGGAAGCTGTTTGAACTACCAAATTTCAGATATCACACATTTTACTAGAACATTTAAATATTTTAATGTCTTTTCGCCCGCAAATTGGAAACTTAGGATTATCACCTTTACATCGAGACATGGAAGGTAGAAAAATAATAACTTTACACTTAGACAATATTTTAATTTAAGAAGAATTAGACTTAACACATTGTTAGAGTTTCTTTGAAAAATATCTAGTTGGTTGTAAATTTTAGAAAATTCGACCTAACGAAATTAACACACTTAAAAATATCTAGTTGGTTATACATTTTATAAAATAAGGAACAAATAAACATTTCGATACATTGACAAAAGAAAATAATTAAGTTTAAGTAAACTTTACACTTAGACAATATTTCAAACTAAGAAAAATAATAACTTTACACTTATATAATATTTTCAACTAAGGAAAATTAATAACTTTAAAAATCAGACTTAACACATTGTTAAAGTTTTTTTAAAACAACACAACATTTTCAAAGCAGTGGAAATAGTATACCTGAAAAAAATTCAACTTAGTGGAATTTAATAGTGAATTTTTTTAACCGCACTCATTTAAAAAATAAAACTTTGTAAATTTTTTCCATTTTTAAAATAAAACTTATTTAAAAAATAAATAAGCAACTATTAAACATTTTGAATGTCTTAGACAAAGTGTGAATAAATTTGTTGAAATTATATAAAACATGAAAAATTTCATTACTTTTAAAAGAAATTTTATTTTTGGTGAAATAAACTCGAGGTATTTATTATATGTTACTTAAACTACATGAGAATTGATTGAAAATGTGTTACTTTTAATCACTCACAAGATAAGACATGATGTTACAATATACACATAGGAATGACATAGGAATTTCAGATGGGTTTTTCTCCCACACATGACGTCACTGATAACATATTTACTGATCAAGTCATAAAATCATAGTTTAGGGTAGGTTTTTAAGCACGAAGTTTAGTTGAGATTTAAGATATTTGAGAAATATAAACTACAACTTTGGCTACTTTTTGAAATTTCCCCCTACATAAGAAAAAGAACATAGAAAAATAAAATGAAAAGTCGTATTTGAATGGAATCAAATTATTATCCTTTCACTTAACAGCTGAATGCGTCGGTAATTACATCACAAAGGCACTGATAACAACTGATTGAATATATTGTGTTTCTTTTTTAAGGTTAAATTGATTTAATATTCAAGTTATTTCTTAATGATACACTTAAAAACAATAAACTTAATTAGCATTCAAAAAGCAAACGATCACATTATTGTGTAAAACAATCAAATGTTTTAAAAGTCACGAGTTAAAATTTGAAATGACTTAGAGTTTAAGTAGAATTTAGATGTGAACCTTTTAAAATGAAATAATAGTTTTTTGTATCGCCCTCTATCGGTGGGTAATAGAATTAAGAGATAATTAAAAGTTTTAACTTGAATTCGAGCCCACAACAAAAATTATTTTTCGGTTTTATAATTTAGGGTAGGTTTAACTGAGCAAGCCATGATATTTCAGTATTTATAGACGATTTAAGATATTCGATAAAGGAAATCCTCTGAATTTTTAATTTAATTGAAGGGTTTACTGCTTAAAGTACTACAAAATGAGTACAACACGATGCATAGTTTTTTAATTAATTATATTTTTCGAAAGATTAAATTGACTTATTGATAAACTTAGGATTTATGTTTAAAGTGAATAAATTTGACATGTTAGGTTCACTTAATAACAGAGGGTTGAATAAGTTATTTTTAATAAAAATAAAGTTTACTAAAAGTTTTTAAAGTTAAAAAAATATAGTTTTAAAAAATTTAAAGTTTACAAAAAGTTTAAAAATCTTTAAGTAAATCAAAATTAACTTTTTAATTTTAACTATTGAGAGACTATAATCTAACTGTTTATCCTTGTAACCAACTGGTGCATATCAACTATATACTCTGTATCTGCATATGCGCAGAAAAACATAGACATTTAATCTAACTTGAGTTCGACTTTAAATTATTTGCCAACTTTTAAGTTTAATTACTATACACAACTCGATTACCTTTCTCACAAAACACCTTTCAGAAACAAAACAGAAATTAACACTTACCGAAAAACACGTCCACTTTGGGTGTTAGTCTTCACTCAACTAACGTTTCTCCCTTATCTTTGCTAGGGGGCGCTGCAATCGCCGCTAGAGGCGTTAGTAGTCTTCAGGTGTGTGATAAGAATAAACTTTAAATCCAACTTACACTCGCTCAGTCATTCTTGCTTCTCTCTACCTTGCTAACAACCGTTTGCTGCTGGCTCATTGTTTGGTTGTTTAAACTTGTTGAATGACGTCATCATGTGTTTGTCTAAACTTGTCCAGTCTTGTTTTTATGCAGTACGTCTATTTAGATGAGTCATCACTCGCTTATCTTGGTTGACTTGTCCAAACTTGTTTTTGTGTGGCACGTCTATTTGGGTGAGTCATCGTTCGCTTACCTTGCTTTACTTGTTTGAAAATGTCTAGTATCCACAACCTCATGTCTTTTGTCATAGCTTGAATATACTTTACACCAATCACTTAAATATAAAAGTCTTGTCACAACTTACTTAAACTTTGATAAAAATATTAATTATTTATAAATTTCATCAAATTCGTATTTTTCTGATACATTTACTATGTAATTTTCGTTCAAAAATATGGTAAAGCCCGATTTTAAATCGAAGTCTAAGATAAATTCCCCAAATTTGTAACATTTTAACACTAATAATAAATATTGTAAGCACCCAGTACATACAAGTTTTGTAAAAATAATATTACTTATAGCTAACTCGTTATGTCCCATGATACAAAACTTCAATATAACTAAAATCAGTGTTAAACAAAAATCAAATCACGTGTCTTTATATATTATTTTGAAATGCAAAGCATTATATCTAAACGAATGATATAAGGAGTAGTTAGAATAGTTCTTATATTTTTGTTAGTAAAAAATTTATACACATTATCTTACAAGGTTGCAATATTCAACACACGGTTCACCATATTTAAAAACGATTCACCATGATTTAAAAACTTAGTAACATATTTTAAATTTATAAATTTAAATTAAAACATATTTTTATAAATAAACAAACAATTATAAATACTTAAGTATTTTTAATTTAAATTTATAAATTTAAAATATGTTACTAAGTTTTTAAATCATGGTGAATCGTTTTTAAATATGGTGAACCGTGTGTTGAATATTGCAACCTTGTAAGATAATGTGTATAAATTTTTTACTAACAAAAATATAAGAACTATTCTAACTACTCCTTATATCATTCGTTTAGATATAATGCTTTGCATTTCAAAATAATATATAAAGACACGTGATTTGATTTTTGTTTAACACTGATTTTAGTTATATTGAAGTTTTGTATCATGGGACATAACGAGTTAGCTATAAGTAATATTATTTTTACAAAACTTGTATGTACTGGGTGCTTACAATATTTATTATTAGTGTTAAAATGTTACAAATTTGGGGAATTTATCTTAGACTTCGATTTAAAATCGGGCTTTACCATATTTTTGAACGAAAATTACATAGTAAATGTATCAGAAAAATAAGAATTTGATGAAATTTATAAATAATTAATATTTTTATCAAAGTTTAAGTAAGTTGTGACAAGACTTTTATATTTAAGTGATTGGTGTAAAGTATATTCAAGCTATGACAAAAGACATGAGGTTGTGGATACTAGACATTTTCAAACAAGTAAAGCAAGGTAAGCGAACGATGACTCACCCAAATAGACGTGCCACACAAAAACAAGTTTGGACAAGTCAACCAAGATAAGCGAGTGATGACTCATCTAAATAGACGTACTGCATAAAAACAAGACTGGACAAGTTTAGACAAACACATGATGACGTCATTCAACAAGTTTAAACAACCAAACAATGAGCCAGCAGCAAATGGTTGTTAGCAAGGTAGAGAGAAGCAAGAATGACTGAGCGAGTGTAAGTTGGATTTAAAGTTTATTCTTATCACACACCTGAAGACTACTAACGCCTCTAGCGGCGATTGCAGCGCCCCCTAGCAAAGATAAGGGAGAAACGTTAGTTGAGTGAAGACTAACACCCAAAGTGGACGTGTTTTTCGGTAAGTGTTAATTTCTGTTTTGTTTCTGAAAGGTGTTTTGTGGGAAAGGTAATCGAGTTGTGTATAGTAATTAAACTTAAAAGTTGGCAAATAATTTAAAGTCGAACTCAAGTTAGATTAAATGTCTATGTTTTTCTGCGCATATGCAGATACAGAGTATATAGTTGATATGCACCAGTTGGTTACAAGGATAAACAGTTAGATTATAGTCTCTCAATAGTTAAAATTAAAAAGTTAATTTTGATTTACTTAAAGATTTTTAAACTTTTTGTAAACTTTAAATTTTTTAAAACTATATTTTTTTAACTTTAAAAACTTTTAGTAAACTTTGTTTTTATTAAAAATAACTTATTCAACCCTCTGTTATTAAGTGAACCTAACATGTCAAATTTATTCACTTTAAACATAAATCCTAAGTTTATCAATAAGTCAATTTAATCTTTCGAAAAATATAATTAATTAAAAAACTATGCATCGTGTTGTACTCATTTTGTAGTACTTTAAGCAGTAAACCCTTCAATTAAATTAAAAATTCAGAGGATTTCCTTTATCGAATATCTTAAATCGTCTATAAATACTGAAATATCATGGCTTGCTCAGTTAAACCTACCCTAAATTATAAAACCGAAAAATATTTTTTGTTGTGGGCTCGAATTCAAGTTAAAACTCTTAATTATCTCTTAATTCTATTACCCACCGATAGAGGGCGATACAAAAAACTATTATTTCATTTTAAAAGGTTCACATCTAAATTCTACTTAAACTCTAAGTCATTTCAAATTTTAACTCGTGACTTTCAAAACATTTGATTGTTTTACACAATAATGTGATCGTTTGCTTTTTGAATGCTAATTAAGTTTATTGTTTTTAAGTGTATCATTAAGAAATAACTTGACTATTAAATCAATTTAACCTTAAAAAAGAAACACAATATATTCAATCAGTTGTTATCAGTGCCTTTGTGATGTAATTACCGACGCATTCAGCTGTTAAGTGAAAGGATAATAATTTGATTCCATTCAAATACGACATTTCATTTTATTTTTCTATGTTCTTTTTCTTATGTAGGGGGAAATTTCAAAAAGTAGCCAAAGTTGTAGTTTATATTTCTCAAATATCTTAAATCTCAACTAAACTTCGTGCTTAAAAACCTACCCTAAACTATGATTTTATGACTTGATCAGTAAATATGTTATCAGTGACGTCATGTGTGGGAGAAAAACCCATCTGAAATTCCTATGTCATTCCTATGTGTATATTGTAACATCATGTCTTATCTTGTGAGTGATTAAAAGTAACACATTTTCAATCAATTCTCATGTAGTTTAAGTAACATATAATAAATACCTCGAGTTTATTTCACCAAAAATAAAATTTCTTTTAAAAGTAATGAAATTTTTCATGTTTTATATAATTTCAACAAATTTATTCACACTTTGTCTAAGACATTCAAAATGTTTAATAGTTGCTTATTTATTTTTTAAATAAGTTTTATTTTAAAAATGGAAAAAATTTACAAAGTTTTATTTTTTAAATGAGTGAGGTTAAAAAATTTCACTATTAAATTCCACTAAGTTGAATTTTTTTCAGGTATACTATTTCCACTGCTTTGAAAATGTTGTGTTGTTTTAAAAAAACTTTAACAATGTGTTAAGTCTGATTTTTAAAGTTATTAATTTTCCTTAGTTGAAAATATTATATAAGTGTAAAGTTATTATTTTTCTTAGTTTGAAATATTGTCTAAGTGTAAAGTTTACTTAAACTTAATTATTTTCTTTTGTCAATGTATCGAAATGTTTATTTGTTGCTTATTTTATAAAATGTATAACCAACTAGATATTTTTAAGTGTGTTAATTTCGTTAGGTCGAATTTTCTAAAATTTACAACCAACTAGATATTTTTCAAAGAAACTCTAACAATGTGTTAAGTCTAATTCTTCTTAAATTAAAATATTGTCTAAGTGTAAAGTTATTATTTTTCTACCTTCCATGTCTCGATGTAAAGGTGATAATCCTAAGTTTCCAATTTGTGGGCGAAAAGACATTAAAATATTTAAATGTTCTAGTAAAATGTGTGATATCTGAAATTTGGTAGTTCAAACAGCTTCCGGATAAAAATCGTCTACACGGGTTAAACATAGCAATCATTTTTTCAACATACAAATCCAAACATGTAAAGATGAGTCACTCATGCAAGCTGATAACAAGTTTAGGCAGGAAAATCGGCTTGCATTAGTCATTTTTTTTTTTACTCTTCGTTATCATGTTAATAGGAAGTGATCTTAGGATCTCATAGTTATGATAAGACAAACCACGTGATGTTAACAACAAAGTGTTATTCACAACAAAATTAAATTCTATTTCCTTAAAATAATTGTAATGGAAAGGATATCGTGACTATCTTGAAAAAACTTTAGGTAAGTCAATTTTTATTGTAAAACTTTTATATTATGTAAAACCTTTTTTTTTTTAAATGTCAACACACTCCTGTTTTGTCTGACACATTCAAAATACACAACATTAGTTTAAAAGTCACACAGTGTATGCTAAAGAAAACACTTTTTTTCGAAATCAAACTATTTATTAATCATTTAAAATAATACAAATCAAATAAGCCTGTCATATTGAGCTGTAATCAATTCTAATTTCAAAATTTTTCGTAATGTCCAATTAAACACTCGTTCTGTGAAATCTTCAAAGCCGTTGTACAACTTTAAAAAGGCATTCTCAGCATGTACATGTATGTTTTGGTCTGTTAATTCTAGTTCATATATTTTGCATATCATTTTGTCTTTTAATTCACTATAAGTTCGAACTAATCTATAAGCTTCACTATAAGTTCAAATAACAAATCTTTTAAACAGGGTGATTTCGCAATGTTAGGTAAAACTTTATGAAAAGTATCACAATGTTGTAAAAAATCCGATTCACACTTAAATATTTCACAACACTTTGCACATGAATATTGTTTACGAATCTTATGGGTCTTCTTGTGTATTAATAAGTCAGACATTCTTGAAAATATCTCGTTGCAATCACTACACTTGTATTGTTTGGGTAATTTGTGAATCTTTTGATGATTACGTAAATCACTCTTTTGTGAAAAAACTTCAGCACACACCTCACAGCAAAAATATTTTTCCTTTAGATGACTTTTCATATGAAACACTAAGTTAACTTTTCGAGGAAATGCTGTGTTACACATCTTACGCACATGGGGTAACTTCTGTTTCTTTAGTCCTGATGAGGTGAGTTTCACTTCATAATTCGAAACGAGTCCTTCTTTGGATAAAAGTGTAGAATCCATCTCTTGATTATTTAACTCTGGTGATGAGTGTTGACACTCCAAGTTGGTTACATCACCAACATAAGAATTCATAACTCGTTCCACAATAACTTAAATGAAAAATACAACCTGTTACAACGATATCAGGTCACAGTAGAATGTTATGAACTCGTTTCATTGAAATTTATATAATGATAGAGGGCGCTCGTGTAAAAATACTAACTTTTTATTTGTTTGAAAATACTGACATTTTATTGGTTTAAATATATCCTATAATGTTATAAGTTCAATAACCACTTAATTCTTGCACAATGATTTAGAAAGTCTTACCTATCAGAAGTTCGTACATATGTAAGTAAAAATCCTTATTACTCTCGTATCTATTGCTTTTATAAATAATATTTTATTTATCAAACCACTTAATTTCTAAATGATGTATTCTAAAACGCTTTTTATGTCTTATGTATGTAAAGTCTACTAAAAGAGGGGGAAAAAAGACAGGGTGTGAAGTATTTGTAAAATTGAAAAACGTTAATTTATAAAAACTAGATTCCATTCCCTTTTTTAAAAATGTTGGTTGTATAAAGTCAAATCTATTGAAAATTTATTTTAATCGTATAACTCTAAACAAAATACCCGCTCTCTTTAATAAGTTAAATAGTCACTAAAAATTGTTCATTTAAAAGGAAAAAATCTTTAAAATTCTCTTATTGTATGATTTTATAAATAATATTTTGCACGTCAAATCACTTCTTAACTAAATGTAATAATCTAAAATGTCTTATGTAATGATCTAAAATGTCTTATGTAATGATCTAAAATGTCTTATGTGTTGTGGATGGTTGGTTATTTGTTAAAACCGATTATCTACGCTTGGGATATAGGTCACTCTAGGGGTCATTCTAAGGGCTCCTAACTCGTATTGACAAGGTTCGAAGAAAACTCCGAACGGTTAGGTCGACGAGCGCGAGAGAAGTTTAAACCCAAACGTCTAGTAGCTTTAAAACCAGAACCTCTCAGTCACTGGTCTTATGTGTTGTGTTTATATAAATAATATTTTTCTTCTTTAATCACTTAACTCCAAAATGAAATGTTTCTAAGACACTTTGTCATGTCTTAAGTGAAACATATTTAACTAAAGAAGGATGTAGTATTTGTGACATAAGTTATTCTACAGTACCCTTTTAAGAAAAAAAAAGCTATATTACAAGTCAATTAAAAAAATTATATAATTAAAAAGTATATATATATATTGTTTAAGTATCCTAAAAACGATTATTTAAGTTAGTCCACAAATTTGTAAACTTAAAAAACGGAAGATGTAATGTAACACAAAGAAGTATGACAAATTTTTCCCCCATAAAGGATTAGTCTCAATGACTTGAATTAATTTTTTCCCCTAAAAATGACACATTACTTTTAGTATACAAGTTTGTGAAACGGCTTTTATAAGAAAATATTACGCTGAATACAATATTAAACCTTGTAATTTAATTCAATAACAAAAATGCGTGGGTGTATAGCTTATATTTACATTTTTGAAAATCACTTTGCTTTCGTTTTTAAAATGTATAAACACGTTATTTTTGGTAACAAAACTCTATTTCGAATATAATGTTGTACAAGAAATGTACAAGAAAGAATTAGGCATACTATCTTCGTCAATCTCTATAAATAAAATTTCGTATAGAAAGTAAAAATTTTCCCTCTAAATTATTATTTCGAATATTGAAGTGATCTGTTGACAGAGTGTTGTAAGAGAAATGTGCTTGTAAATTAAACAAACGGATGTAATAGCATTCATATTAAACCAAAACTCGCGAATTACTCAATAGCTAAAGACAATTTCCTGCAGTTCATTAAAACTATGATAAAGATATCTCAACGCAGGTCTGAAGTAACCATCTCTCGCATTTAAAGAGATAACAACACACACACATCCTTGGTGACCTAAGATAAGACATGTGTGATACAGAAATTGCAGGTTCTAATGTCACTAAAAATTAAAATAATACGTAAAACACTACAAAAAAAAAATATATAAAAAATAATTTGAAACGCTTTAAATAAATTAAATTAAAAAAAAAAAAATGAAAACACTTTAAATAAAAAATAAAACAAAATTTCACCCTCTACAAAGAACAAAATCTACATGTCTAATCATGCACCTTCTTTATCTCTCTCATCTTAATTACTTCCGGTCTCACAAACCACCTGTCCTGTTCCAACAAGCTCCCAAACATGTTCCTAAAACATGTTTACTGCTTCCTGAAAACCCTTTTTGGAAAAAGCATGTCTAATCCCGTTTCCGATCTTATTTCCTGTCGCGTTTCCAGTCTAAAAATAAATTTCACGTTAAACTTTTATAAAGTAAAACAAAGTCAGAAAGATTTCCATTTTTATATTAGGTGTTAGTTAGCAAATAAAATTTTTATTTCAGGTGAGAAAAAAAAAAAAAAAAAAAAAAAAAAATCGAACATTTTGCTAATATTACTTTCAAACTAAATTCATTCTGATAGCAGGATTCCTACAACTCAACTCCACTCGACTAGAAGGATTAAAACCAACAAAAAAAATTAAGCCCCCACAAAAATAAGCCCTCCCCCCTCTCTCCCTTATCGCATTCACATCCTGTCACATTTCCGGTTAAACTTCCTGTCTACACTTCCTGTTCACTTCCTGTCTCAACATGCCTGTTATCCACACCTGCCACTTCCGGTGTCAACACCTGTCCCTTCCGGTGACCTTCACAGAGCACAGAAGGTCACCACCGCATCCACCGCTGGCGTAGAACTCTCTTTTATCATCTACTGAGGTGCACTGAAAGATGATTACTGTAGAATATGGTATGCACAGACCATTTATCATTCATTTACAGGGACACAGAAAATAACTCTGTTATAGTACTGTCTACTGTCCATGAGTAATAACTCCTGGAAAAGCGTTTTTTATAATTTGGTTGTTTGTTTGTTTTTTTACTATTTGGTATCAATGATATCAATTGCTGAAAATGGGTTTTCAAATGTTTTGTGTTTTTTTAATTGTTTACTTTTGACATCATCTTTCGCCTTATTAAACGGTGAAGATTTGTTACAGTCTTCTACAGTGTTGGAAAGTGTTTCATAATCTATGCTTGGCGCATGAATCTCCGTTCTTGTTTAGAACATTGCAAAGATGCTAGAAGTAATACGGAGAGAAAAACATTCAAACAAAAGAGACAAAACAATTAACAGACTTCTTCGGTTATTAAATTGAAGGACGCATGAGGTAATGTATGTTTAAAATTATTTTACTACAATAAATGCAGTAATGTCATAAAATATTAATGAATTAATTTTAAATATGAAAATATTTTCTTAACTAAAAATATTTTACATTCCTGGACAATAATGCTGTTTTAGTTTTATTCTTGTTTTTTCTACAAGTGTTTTTTTGTTTGTTTAATTTTGTTTTGCTTTTGTATAATATTTAGTGTTTAGGGATTTAAAATTTATCTTTATAAAGTTTACAGTATTTAAAAAGTTTTAAATACCTATTTAACGAATTTTCGATATAACGAAGTTTTATGCTGGATTTAGAAACTTTATAGAATATAGGTTCGACCATAATACATATTGCGATTACATTAAACACACACACACACAAAAAAAATTGGTATTTTCATACTAAAGAGCTCTGCTTGATGCAAAACGTAATTGACATTTATACACGCAATTGCTGTTAAAAAATTTTTAAACACGTTGAAAATACATTTTCTTACATAAGAAAACTTCAGGAAATAAACTTTTGTGGTATTTTTGAAAAATGAATTCTGAGAAATCCGTGACTTTTTTTTTTGTAATAGTTTTATAAAGCACTTGATAGTTCCAATTTCAGTAAATAGAATGAGGGAAAAAAATTTAATTTTTTCAATTTTTTCTTTTAGTAATCATAGTTGATGTGCAACCTTACAGGCTAATAAATATAATCAACAAAACTGTGAAAAACAAACAAAAACCATTTTTTTACCCAAGAGACTTCCAGGGAAAAAAAAAACATGTTTGTCAAATAACTTACTTGTTACGTACAACGCTAAAAATAATTCTGCCCTTTTAAATATTAAAAAATAAATAAAACTTTTTGTAAAGGTATTTAAAAATGGAACATTCTTAGTCTTTGAAATATTCTAAATTCTAATCACCCAAAAGAAAAAAGAAATCTCTTTTTTACGGTTCAGTGAGCGTAAACATTCAAAAATTTCATAACTTTTATTACAGAAAGTGAACACCTATCAAAATAAATAAAAAGGACATTGAAATCTCTTGGGTGGCAACAACATGGAAACATCGGGATAAAAAAACAACATACGACTGACTTCAGAAAATTCTTCACTGAGCTTCATGCTCTGCTGGAAAAAATATATACGTACATTTTAATTAAAGTGCCGCATTTATGAATTTTTTTTAACTTAGTTTTTAGGAAGATGTATGGGATTTTTTAATGCACTCTTCGAAATTTTTGTTTTTTACTCCTAAATTTTATGTTTTCATGTTAAATTATGCGAATTAGATATTACGAATTGAAGGGAATATTCGAATATTGCATGGTTTTTTGGTACTTTATTATAATTTGGCGAAACTGTTTGTGACAATAAAGATAAAATTTTTCTTTTTCAGCGATTAAAGATACAGACATTAAACCATTTATGCCTAGCGTCAATGCTTTAGTAAAATGGGAAAAAGTGCATTTCACACCACTTTTTTTTATATAGAAATTGGTGTCTTATTTTATGGAAGACTCCTCGATAAAATAAGACACCAAATTTCTATTGAAAAAAAAGTGGTGTAAAATGCACTTTTTCCCATTTTACTAAAGCGTCCCAAAATTGGGACACTAGGCATACATGGGTTAAAACGATGTCTTTCAAATAGCGGAAATGAGATTCTGGAAAGTTTTCTATTTTTATGAAATAGTTTTAATGTTTGACATCTAGTGTAATACTTTATTGCGTGATGACATTTATTGTTCCGAAGGTTGGCCCATCGTTTTCAGTTTCTGAAAACCGTTAGAAAATGGTAGACTTGGGGATGATTGGATTGATAAATGGTAGCTAGAGAGACGCCTCTAATTTGGAGCGTATCTGAGTAAGATTCTGAGAAGCTAACGTTTGGACCACTGTTGGGCATTTGTTGACAAATGGTTCGTTGGCCATTGGTAGGACAAGGCGGACTTTTTTTACTGTGGGCCTACGTGGGACAACAACCAGCTAACAATTAGCCGACGTTGGCCCGACCATTTTTTGTTACTTGGATTAGGAATAAATTTTACCATATTTCTTTATGCGCTCCGTATTATACACACTTATGCATCATTATACTTGCAGTATTATACAAATACTATTATAATGGTCACAAAAATGTGACCATTATAAATACGCACATTTTCCTTGTTGTAACGATTATTGGCTGGTTTAGTTTTTGGATTAGATTTAATAACGCAAAGCAAAAAAAAATGTTTTTGAGCGATAAAAGAGAGAAATGTTAAATAAACCATTGCCTCTCAAATACCGGAAATGGGATTCGGTAATAAATAATTCTGTAAACATCTGTAAACATTGTGCCGATTAGAATAATACTTTATTGTATGAATACATTTTGTTGTTATGCATATATATTACTATATTTTTTTATGTGTAAGACATTGTACACACACAGGCATTGTTTGCAAATGGTTCATTGACCAGTGGTACAACAAGGCGGACATTTCTTACTGTGGGACAACGCAGGATAACAATTAGCCAACCGTTAGAAAACGTTGGGCCAACCATTGTTTACTACTTATGTTAGGAATAAATTTTATCATATTTGTTTATGCATACCGTATTATACACACATATGCTTTATACTTGCAGTAACATACACAAACTATTACAAAAGGTAAAAATATATAAATATATTTTATACATTTATACCTTATGGTACCTATTATTATCTGGTTCAGGTATTACATTAAATTTATTAACACAGAGCATTTCTTTTTGAGCGATAAAAGAAGACAGAAATGTTAAACCAGTGTCTTTCAAATACCGGAAAATAGATTCTGTAAACATTCTGTTTTCAAGAAATGGTTTTAATGTTTAGAATAAGGTTTTATTTTATTAATACATTTATTGTTAGGCCTAAAATTTGCAATATTTTTATGTATACCCTACTGTATTCACATATAGTATTATAAAAATCCATATCAAGCTAATAAATGGTAAAATATTCTATGAATATTTTGTTTATGCACTTTATATTTCAAATATATACAATATATATATATATATATATATATATATATATATATAACAATAAAACATTGATATTGACATGGAAGAACATGGGGAATACTTACAATGTAATGACAATGTTGCCAAAATATTCATATTTTATTGAGGTATTTATAATTTCATTCAAAATGGTGAAATCAATATTGGTAATGTTATCATTTTTCAAAATTTCACTAGAAGAGAGTAAAGCCAACACTTATTTGGTATAAGGGATTATATATAAGGGACTGTTTCGTTTTCCGCTAGTTATAAGTTGACATATTTGCATAATTTCATTAAAACCATGTGCTCCCGCAATCTTTTCGAACAGTGTATTTCATCGCGGATTTCAGCAAAAAGAAAAGTCTTTGTTTAATCTCAGATAAATATTCTTTTACTTATATCTTGCGTATTAACTCTAATGCAAGCTCTCTGAGCATCACTTTACAAAACAGCCGTTTTGAAACGGAAATAAAAGCAACATTGAATTTATTATAACTAATAACGAAAAATTATTTGTTATATCTAATAAATCAAACCTTTGAACTTATGCAGTAGTCATCTTTTTATTGTTTGCATGGAGGCATCACCCTTCCTAAGAAAAAAGTACACCACCCATGTAATATTTCAATCTTTCAAAATAAGTTCATTATTTATAAAATGCAAAAGATGCAACCTATATGTTAACCTCCAAAATTTAATGTATTTTTTTAATGTGTAACTTCGTGTGTGTCCGCCGATACGGTATTTAAAATTTCATTATTTTCATCGTGCGTTTCATTTATCGAGCATGACGAAAACTTCATCTATCGGAGGAAGAGCAGGAAAGAAAAGGATGGGAATTATCAAAATCTTTTTTTAATTTACCGGGAGTAGTAGATAGCCAATTTATATTATTACCGAGACAATTATGCTTTATTATAAGTTCATTAGTTATATCAAGATAGTTCATGCATCTTTGCGATTACATTACGTGGGGCAAGTTTTCAGTGCTGCTTTACGTAAATGAAAGGGTTGCCTTTTTTGTGTGGAGAACAAATTAGTAACTCTGATTTTTCACTTATGATGTTTCAATATGAGTTTTTAAAAAGCCATAAAAAACTCCATGATAATATATAATTTTGGCAAACATGTTTATAATGTAATCAGAAATTATTACGGTATACTTTGTTAACATTATGAATAGATCAAGAGAAATTTGATGCAATGCACAAGTATTGAAATTAGCAGTATGTGTGTTTTATCTGCTAATTTATTTACTAACATACGATTCATTTTTCTCAAAAAAGAATTACTAACTTTTTATGCATTAAAATGTAAAAATAATTTTACATTTCCAAATATTTCACCTATTGGAGAGAAAAAAAAGAAATAGCTGGCACTTATCAAAACTATTTTAATTAACCCGGAGTATTAGAGCGGCAATTTAATACTTTAACGATATAAGTAAGCACTATTGTAATTTCGTTAGTTAGTTCAAGTTAATTCATGCATTGCATGCAATTTTCTATGCGAGAAAAGAATTAGTGACACATTTTTTTTCTTTGATATCTTTCAATATGCCCTTGCAATAAAACAATAATGTTGGCTTGAATATTACACCAACATTCCGGAAAAATATTTAGGCAATTTTTTTGCCAATATTTCTGCAATATTGGCGTTTCACTGAAAGTGATAATAGTAGCATTTCATTGCAACAGAAAAGAATTACAAGCATTTTATATATTAAAAGGTAAAAATAGTTTTACATTTCCAAATATTTCATCTATTGTAGAAAAAAAAGTAAATGACTGGGAATTATCAAAATCTCTTAACTAACCAGAAGTATTAGATTACCAATTTAATACATTACCGAGACAAGCATGCTTTATAATTTCGTTATGTATTTCAAGATAGTTCATAAATCATTTTTCTATGTAAAGCGAATTGGTGATTCAATTTTTTTTCTCTGTTGTTATCGAATATACCTTAGCAATAAAACAATATTGGGGCAATATTGTTTGCTTTGGCTATATCGTGACATATATTGGCAATATTTGCGTGAATGCTAATATTGTCAATATCAGCCATGAATTCTAATATTTCCAATAGTGGAAATATTAGCCACTAAGGCTGAAATATTGGTGTTTTACTGAAAGTGTGTATGGTGGCATTTCATTACAACAATTCCCAATGTAAATTTAATATTGAAACAATATTTTTTATTCATTGGAAGTATCCGATAAGAAGAACATTCGCACAATACTGTGCTCTAATATAACCAATACTGACTTGTTATTAGAGAGATTTGAAATGAAGTAGAGAATACATTTTATGTTATAAAACTTTTAAACATGTTAATATTTGAAATTAGAAAATATTACATTACATGTTTCATACATTAAAACCTTAAAATAGTTTTGCTATTCCAAATAGTTTCATCTATTAAAGGAAGACAGAATGAAATGCCTAGAAATTATCAAAATCTCTTTTAATTAACCGGAGCGGTAGATAGCTAATTTAATATGTTACGGAGACAGGTATGCTTTTATAATACGTTCATCAGTTATCTCGAGATAGTTCATGCATCCTTGCGATTACATTACGTGGAACTAGTTTTTAGTGCTGCTTAACGTACCAGAAAAAGTTGCATAAATATTTTATGTAAGGAAAAGATTTGCGATTCAATCATTTCTACTGATATATTTCAATGATATTTTAAAAGCAACATAGAAGAGAGTAAATGTGATTTTATAACTATATATGTTATAAAATTTGCGATTTTTAATCCCGTTAATATTTGGAATTAAAAAAAAATATTTCATCATTCTTCTGCACTTATTTTGATTCGTCGTGATAAATTTCGTAAGTTATGTCTTTAATGCTGATTAACACCTTTCAGACGGATAGTGAGAAATTTCGGGTTTATAACCGTGATCATTTAAATATGCTACGTACCAGAAATGTTTTTCAAATAACACAACTTACTTTTGAGCAGTCTCAATTTAATATTCTTTTTTATGAAATACAATTTCAACATGTTTTCAACATTTTTGAAACATGTTTATCAAATCCGGACATTGAATAAAATTACTGTTTCAAACACAAAAAGTGATGCATATTTTTTGTTTGTTTGAGAAATCAGTCTTTTCATTGTTCTAATTCTATAATGAGCTTTGAAGAAGCATAAAAAGTTTTGTATGTTGTAAAATTTGCATTTTTAAGATATATAAACAGTTGGAATTAGCAAATATTACACTGTTATTATTTCTTCTGGTTGCTATCCAATATCTAGAAATTTACTACAGAAAAATAGCTCTTTGGTATTAATACATATTTTTTTTATCCTAGTATTCTAGTAATCTAAAGTGTAGCAGAAAGTAAATGAAGTAAACATCACAAGCAAATCAACGTTCATAACATCAAATACCAAAAAAAGGATTTGTGCTGAAATCGTGATTTTACAGAAGCATTATTTTCACTGTGTCATTCGTACAAGGTAATTGTTAAGTACTTTTGAGAAAAGATGATTTGTAAATGTCACAATTCGAAAATTCCCGAATGCTTGGTCAAAATTCGAATCATATTCTCTGAAAATACGCAAATAATCAGTATAGAGAATACTGTTGTTTGAATATTTTATCATACATAAATTTCACAAGGTACATGTTGGTGAAATTTTATAAACCTTAGAGAAAAAAAATCAAGTATTTACGTGCCTTTATAAAGGGAAATAAATAATACAACTGTATTATTTTATGTATAAGCACTTAAAATGAGTTATTAATAGTATTTTTGTAAAGTTAATGTTAAAAATTTTTGACGCAATCATTATTTTTACGGAACATGAAGAAATGTAAAACTTTGTTAGAAATATGTATTTAAATGTTAATGTGCACATTCTTTGTTAGATTTTCTTAAAATTTTATATTCTTACATTCAAATCTACTAATACAATCTTCATGAAATTCACGTCGCAATTCCCCCCCCAAAAAAACCTCAAAAAAGTAAATTTTTAGCACATGACTTTTAAAATGTTATTTTACAAACATTCAACAATGGCAACGTAAGACCTAAAACAAATTGTTATGCATCTTCCCAGCACCAAAAAAAATGGTCCAAACATATTCTAAGAACACTAATTTGCAATTATACTAAGTTTTGCATTGAAAGAGTGCAGTTTTCACTTTCGCGTTTTAGTCAGTATTTTAGGAAATTTTGCCAGTGTGCAACGTGATTTACCAGAATTCATGCCTTGGCGAATTATCGGAAGACCGAAAACTTGAAAAACACTAAAGAGAGTAGCCGGAGAGTAGTTGGAATGTCATTGGAGTATCATTTCAAGAATGGCGAGTCGATTTTCAAGTTACGGGAATTGTTCGATGTGGGTCAATGCAAGGTTGCCCACGTGCTGCCCAAACGTCTGACGTTAACAGGTCGTTGAAATACAGAACATACTCGGCAGAAAATACAGTTTCTTTGACAAAATGTCATGTCAAACATTTTGAAATAGACTTCATCAGGGTGACTTCTATACACGTAAACCAATGGTGTGCATTCCATTGATGTCAAAACACCACGCAGTCCGAAGAAGTTGGGCTGCTGAACAACGAGATTGGACGCAACATGATTGGAGTCAAGTGTTTTTCACCAACGAGTCCCGATTTAGTCTGGTGTGCAACCACCGATGTGTTCTACTATGGAGGGGAAAATGCACTCCAAATAGCCCCATGTTAATACGGGAAAAATCGCAGTACAGACAAGGTAGATTAACGATATGGGGTGGAATCGGCATGGTGAACACACGGGCATACATATCCGGGATGTAACTTCGACGGCCCAAAAAGCATGGAGATGAGATACTCAGATCTCATGCTATACTTTGTTGACAATTCCTTTCTTTTAATGCATTACATTGTCAGACTTCACAGCTTGACTTAGATTTATTTAAAAATCGAGGTGCGCGTCATACATGAATGTTTTCCATTTGACTGACTTCTGTATATATGACCACCGCTTATTGCATAAAATCGTAGTCAACAATATTGTACTTAAATTTACAAAACCATTAAGCAGTACACTATGAATATTAGGATATTTTAACTTTAGCTGCTAGATTTAAATAGGATAAAGAAGTTTTGTATGAAGTATGTTTTAAAGAAGTGTGCTTGATAGAAAACATTCCTCCAAATGTTTTCCCAATATGCTACTTTAAAATTCAGAGTGCGCGAATTAAAAGAGGAAGCGACATAGACGAACAAATATAGTAATACAGATAAATAAATGACTTAAATTTTTAAATTACTTTCATTTTAAATATTCTTCAAAGTATTTCTTTTGTGGTTACATGCATTAAAAAAGGCACCTAACACCTAAATTTCAGGATATTATGACTAGTGGTTCAAGTGGGGTGTTAAGATCTCTTTCCTTGTCAGTTGTTCATACATGTGTTATGTGATTTTTTCTATACGTTGTCTCACAAATGTCAAGATAACTCTACAAACAAACACCACATACATATATTCAACATACACTGTTAAAATATTTCTGCTACGTTGAACCAACTTTTGGTGCTGCAGTAGCTGCAACCATAAGATGGTGAAATCTCATTACAACACTTGAAAAGTTGAACCATACCTCCAAATGTTATAATGCGATTTCACCATATTATGGTTCCTCTACTGCAGCACCAAAAATAAATTCGACCCGGAGCAAACGTTACCTAAGAAAGCAAATAGACATATGGTTAAAAATTCTGCACTTTTCCCACTGTCGAAGTTCAACATATGCAATAAATATGATAACAGTTTTTAACGAATGAAAGCAATAGTGACTAGTGATGAATTTTCTATTATCCTAATTCATAATATAACAATCTCTGCAATAATCGTTTCTTTCCATCATATGGTTTCTTTTATTATAAAATGATACGACGCTTTTCCGATGAATGAAGTAACAAACAACTGCGTTAAAAAATTAAATAAGTAAAATAGTTCATTAGAGTTCATAAATTTTTTAATGCTTCAAAATTTGAGAGTCTTCGTTTAGATCATTTATGTTAAAAGTTTGTAAAAGTGCGTAAATATAATATTTTGGTTGAAAAAATTCTGGAATTATATTATCAGGGTTTTATATAAATAAGAACAGTTTAAATATTTTTTTTTTTAAATTCTAGTTATCAGTGTTTGTAGACCATATCAAAGAACTACGTTTCTTATTTGAAAGAATTTCCAAGAGTAATTTTAATTAGCATTTAGTCAAATAATGTTAACTGTGCAAACAATTAATACACGATTTCTGCAAAGTTCGATGGTCTGATTTATTAGGGATAATAAATTATTATTTCTTTATTTCTATTTCAAAGCAGCTGTTTATGATATTTAAGATATTTGGAGAACTTTTATTATTGATTAATCTGAAACAAAAGACAGAAGTGCACAACAATATGCAAGATTAAATAAAGGGTTTTATTGAATTCATGATACAAAGCACTTTACTTTCACTTCAAATAATAAAAAAAGTTACAGTGAATATTGATATTTTAGTTTAGTTTAATTAGTTTTTGTTTATTCACATATGAACAGAGGTTTTGTTTTGTGAAACGTTTTTCAATTTGTACTTTTTAGTGTTTAAAAATATAGAAAGACATTAAAGTAAATTTTTTTCCTTCTCTTGATAAGTTCTGATGTCCACCATAAAATAAAATAAAATATATTTTTTTATGTGAAAGAATTTCAAAGAGAAAATTAGATTTTGTCATGAAATTTTATTTGATAATATCAGATATGGAAAAATAAAAGAATGAATAAGAAATTTTAATTTACAATTAATACTGTCATTTCTACCCACATTTTTAATTAACGGTTTTGTTTTCTGAGAAGTTATTTTTTGTGGCAATTTTTGTATGTGTTTTTGTGTGTATGAACATGAATAGGCTTTCCAGTAGAAAAAAAGTGGGTAAGTGTGATCGAAGATAGCACAAACGGTTTCGTTTAATATTCCTTTCAAAACACTTTATCTTTTCTTTAATAAATCCAAAAAAATTTCATTTTTTAAAAAAATGCATGTTTTTTAAAAAGTAAAAATTTATCTTTCTATTTTTCTCGTTTTTTCTTTTTTTTCGAATATCTGAACCGACCAGATAGAGAGTGAAGCCCGCTATTACACTCCGTCATAATAATATCTGTCATTGGACTAAATGCGATATTAAAACAAAAATCAATTTCAAAATTAAACATGTTGTATAGAGTATAAATGTAAGTATACAACATGTAAATATACATGTTGTATACCTTCAAAATGTTAAAATATGCCAATATTTCCATAATCGGGTTTTTATTATGATTCAATACGTTCCTCAAACTCATATGACGTAATAATCACTTGCTGACGTCATATCTACTTGCTTTCTCTATTGCTCATATTGATACTTTCTTTGTATTATTCTCAAACATTTGAAAAAGTCCGTTAAGCTTCCAATATGACGTCAGATTAATTTTCTTTTTAATTTTTTAATGACGTCATATTAACCTGCTTTCTGTACTTACACATACTCATACTCCTTGTATTATTGAAAAATGTTCGAAAATTTCCGTTTTATTTAACTGCTATAACGAAAAATGTTTAAATTTAATAGGTAAAGGCTGTTATATTTTTGGTTTTTTAATATCTCTATATTAAAATAATACGATTTTATCAAAATTTTATGATTTTCAGCGTGACAGTAGGTACACAAAATTTCAAGTCTGTAAGTTATACAGTTTCCGAGAACCGGCTCTGTGACGGACAGACAGAAATGCGGGACGAACAGGGTTTCGAGAGATGAACGAACCCTAAAAAGGGAGTCAATACTGTTGGCCCATTTTGGCTACATTTCTCTATACATACATTGGCTACATTTCGGCCGATATTGGCATGAAATATTGTCTTTGTTTTAGGATGTTTACATTTCGTTTGCAATGTAGTGCCAATATTTCCGTAAAAATGGCATTTCACTGGAAATATTTGAAATGTAAAGCTAATATTTAAACAATATTAGTATGGAACAAGAAGCAGGAGTGGAACAATACTAATTTTCTTAAACTAAATACAATCATTTTTCGCAGTTTCTACATCAGATGGAGTACCTGTACATTCATTTATCCATGCTAAAATTTTACATTCGCATGATTAAAAACATCTATAGTTGAAAAAACTCGTTTTAAAAGATGGAAAATAAATATTAAATTATATTTGGAAATTTGTTTTGACACTTATATAATTGGTAAAACAAAAATAGTGAAATATAACTCCATATTTCCCGTTTCAGTCCAGTCAAATTAGGTTTTTTCTGGACACAATTACGAAAGTTTTGAAACTTGGTAATATTGTTTGGGAGGGTCTACTAAAGAACATACTAAAAGCGCTGATGGATAAGGGGTAAGCGCGAGGGGGGGGGGGGTAAAAGAAGCTACCATTTTTTGGTTTTTTGTTAATATCTCATAATCTATTCCTACGGAAAAATTGCTAATAAAAAAGATAAAGAGAATTAAATTCTCTACAAAATAGGTTTCATACATTTTTCTCTAGAGTCCATAGTTAACGAGATAATCGCATTAAAAAAATCAAGAAATTTGCCAAAAACCACACCAGCGCCAGAGAGCGAGTCAACGGCACTTACTTAACCTAAACTACAATAGTTGTGGATGGTGGCTTCCTGTTACATAAGGTGGTGTGGAAGAAGGGACGAACAATACAGGATATTTGCAACACCTACATAAAGTATGTTAAGAAACACTGTTGTGGAAAGAGCTGCAGAATTGTTTTCGATGGATATACTGACACTATAAACAATACAAAAGTAGTTGCATAAAATAGAAGGTGCTCAGTGAAAACGTCAGTTGACATACATTTTGAAGAACATACTGTCATCAGTGTATCCCAAAATCAGTTTCTCTCAAATAAGAACAATAATACAAAGTTCATTCCCATTCTATCCTCTTAACTAAATGACAAAGGAGTCTCATGTTAGCAAAGTCCTAATGACGCCGACACTCTGATTGTTCAGACTGCTATAGATGCACTGAGTGAAAGTGACAACGTTACTGTTGTTGGACAGGATGTGGATATACTTGTTCGTCTCACAGCCTTAACCCCTTCAGATAAAAATATATACTTATACAAATCAGGCCAAGTGAAAGTCGTAACTCAGGTATTTTCATCACAACAACTTCAGCAAAAGGGCCTCAAACACATTATGCTACTTGCTTATTCATTTTCTGGCTGTGACACAACATAATCTTGTTACAGGAAAGGAAAAGTTGCTATCTCCAAAATGTTGATGCGACGTAAATCATTAGAGTGTGTAAATTCAGTCTTTGGTGACTCAAACTCGTCACGTCAGCAGGTGGCAGGAGCTCCACATACTACAACGTCACTCAACTTACATAGGTTTCATGACTTCACAAAGTCCGTTTCAAACATGAGACCAGAAGTAGCATCCCTGCCTCCCACAGAAGGAGCAGCGATGCAACACTCATACTGGGTTTTGCATTAGATGCAAATGTGGCAGGGAAATGAACAGTCTCCTGAGATTTGGGGTTGAAAACGCATGCTCGATCATACGTTAGTGCCTATCACAACCACCGATCCTGCTTCCTCTGAGGTAGTACTAAACCTCATCTTCTGCCAGTGTACAGCCGGTTGTCAGAACAAATGTGGATGCAGAAAAACAGGAATCACATGCACTACTGCCTGCCACTACTGCCATGGAGACTGCTCAAACAATCCACCACTTGTTGAGGAGGATGTCCTAATGGAAATGTAACACAAATCAACATCTTTTGAAATTTTCCATTGAACCCGAGGTAACCAAAATGATCAAGAACTTGAGTATATTGTTTATTCCTATATCATTGTATTTTACGCATTTTTCATTTTTGTATGTTTTATGTTAACAAAAAATGTCATTTTATAAAGTTATTGTTCAGGCTTCCATTCTTCTGACAACAACATTTATTAATGTTCGTTTAAGTTTACATTAAGTAGGTGTAATGTAAGTGCCGTTGACCTGCTCCCTGGCGCTGGTGTGACTTTTGTCAAATTTCTTCATTTTTTAATGCGATTATCTCCTTACCTATGGACTCTAGAAAAAAATGTATAAAACCTATTTTGTAGAGAATTTAATCGCCTTTATTTTTTGTAATAGCAATTTTTTTCGTACGACTTATAGCTTACGATATATTAACAAAAAAACGAAAAATGGTACCTTCTTTTACCTTCCCCCCTTGCGCTCACTTTCTACCCATCAGGACTTTTAGTATGTTCATTAGTAGACCCTTCCAAGCAGTATTACCAAGTTTCAAAACTTTCGCAATTATGTCCCAAAATAACCCCAAATCTGCCTAATTTGACTGGACTATTTTCATAAATCTCTAATTAAGGGCCTACGCTAGTCACACGAAAACACTCGCAAGCTAAATTTAAACCTAGGGGAGCGTTCTTTCCTAATTTCTCGTTTGCTGTTCAATTCTTTTTTTTTCGCATGATGAACAATTTCTAAACGGGCCCTGTTATACTTTTTCGATTTTGGCGGCAAATTTTTTTTTTCATGAGATCACTTTATATTTCTGAACCTGTCCCGAAAGTAAAAATATCCTCATAATAAAAGATGCAATAATAATAAATACATAAATAAATAAAATATATAAAAATAAAGGACCTGTTGCGATTTATTTACTGGGATATATAAATAAATCACAGAGCGGACTAAGAGCTATAATTGCTGGAAGCGACGTTTTCAACTGCAGTATGCATATTAAAACTTAACGCCTACTTAGTGTTTTAAGTGGAAGGTATAAATTCTATAGGCTACACGAAATAATTCACACAAATTACCGGCTAAAGAAATAAATTGCTGATGGATTTTCACTGTGTTATATGTATTTTTATTACTTTTAATATCTCATTCCATTTGAAACTTCGTAAAATTATTCTGATAGTGTTGGAAAGTGTTGATATGCCTGATACATGATTTTTATATTACACTGAAAATGGATTTTTATTGCATTATGTTTTTTTAATTGCATATTTCGATATCTCATGTCATTAAAAAAAAGTAAAAATAAGATTGCCCCGTTAAACTGAGTGCATTGAGCTCACATGCTATTCACATTAATTGTAAATTATACTCTTATTTCAAAGAATTTGAGATAAGCCCCTCGAAAAATAAAGAAATCGACAATATATTAAGGGGGTCATCCCCCCGTTCTCCCCTTATAATTAACCAATGAACCCCCAAAACTAATCAGGGAAGCGTCTTATTATAATGAACATATATACAAAATTTGAAGCAAATCAGATAATTCTGCATGATAATCCCATTTATCTAAATTAAGGAGGTATTATCCCCACGTATCCTCTTTTATACTTAACCAATGAACCCCCAAAACTAATCAGGGAAGCGCCTTACCACAATGAACTTGTATACAAAATTTGAAGAAAATCTGATAATTTTGCATGAAAAACCCATTTAACTAAATTAAGGGGTGTTAGCCCACCCGTTTCCCCCTCCCTTTATACTTAACCAATGAACCCCCAAAACTAATCAGGGAAACACCTTATCACAATGAACCTATAAACAAAATTTGAAGCGAAACGGCTTCACGATTACTGGGATATATAAATAAATCACAGAGCGGACTAAGAGCTATAATTGCTGGAAGCGACGTTTTCAACTGCGGTATGCATATTAAAACTTAACGCCTACTTAGTGTTTTAAGTGGAAGGTATAAATTCTATAGGCTACACGAAATAATTCACACAAATTACCGGCTAAAGAAATAAATTGCTGATGGATTTTCACTGTGTTATATGTATTTTTATTACTTTTAATATCTCATTCCTCTCATAATATCATAATCATTCCATCTCATAATATCTCATTACTTTTAAAAACCCATTTAACTAAATTAAGGGGGTGTTAGCCCACCCGTTTCCCCCTCCCTTTATACTTAACCAATGAACCCCCAAAACTAATCAGGGAAACACCTTATCACAATGAACCTATAAACAAAATTTGAAGCGAAACGGCTATTTCTATCAAGAGTTATCGTAAGTAACATACTGAAATTTCTTAACAGTATTCTGATAATGTTGCAAAGTATTTCATAATCTATGCCTGATGCATTATTTTTCGTTCTTTTTTATGTTTGACTGAATTTCAAAATGAAATTTTTACTTTCTGATGAAAGTTTTTTTTTTTTTTTTTACATCATATCAAATATTCAAAAAAAGAAAACAGTGTTTTTACATTATTTGAAAATTTGATTTATCAGGCACAATATATAAATGCCTAATAAATGGTTCTTCATAGGCACTTTGAATCCAGCTGTTCATGACATTAGTGGTACTGCTTATGAGATATCAACATGACATTTGTTATTGATTTGCCCAAGGTAAATTCTAGAGATGCAAAATAATATTTATGTGCTATGAAATAAGGTGTTTTACTAGAATTTGCTATATGATACTATATACAAAATTTTATATTATTCACTTTATCTTTAAAAAATATAGCTTAGATTTATTTTAATATGAATACATTCATTTAAACTATTTTGGAAAGTGTTAAAAATGAAAAAAAAATATATATATCCTATCGGGGGGAACGAAATTCAAAGTTTATCTATCCATTTATTTGGTGCGAGTTTTAAAAAATAGGACGAAAAATCATGCGTCAGGCATAGTTTATGAAACTTTTCTAACAGAATGTTATCAAGATATTTTATTTTTTCATCAATAAAATGAGATAAGCGATTAAAATAAAAACACACAACAACTCAGTAAAAATCCATTTTCAGAAATTTTTGTCCATATCCTGCAATGTGTGCGAATTCTTTCGTGCAGCCCTGTATATGATCTATAGAATTTATACACATCACGTATTACTTTAAAATTTAGAAAAGTTTAAAAATGTATACAACAGCGCAAAATGCACTTCCACCAATTATCGATCATTGTTAGTCCTGTAACCGATTTCTTTTGAGCGTCTCTGTAAATGAAAGACAAACGCTATGCACTCCATAATATATAGAAAACATTCGTCGCTACCATGTCAAACTATTAAATATGAAAAAATGCATTTTTCATTATTTTTAAAAATGGGCCAATTGCCACCACTAAATTTTATTAGAATTCTTCAGCTAGTAAAAACATTAATGAAATTTCTGTGAAGAACAGGGTTGTAAGTTTGGTCTTCTTTTTTATTCAGATATGCCTAATTCATACCGGAAATTTTGAGAAAAAAATATTTATTTTAAATTATCACGAAATGTGTTCATTAAATAAAGGAAAAATTTCTATTTGAAATTCTTGGTATGGATAAAAAGAGGCCAAACTGGACTCTCAGCTGAAGAATACTATTAAAATTTAGTGGTGACAATCGGCCAGTTTTAATAGTAATGAAAAATCCATTTTTTTCGCACTCTGTAGTTTGACATGGTAGCGACGATATTGTAGTGCACCTTAGTGAGTCTTTTTAATTTCATTATATTTGAAGTATAATATCATCATTAAAATACACCGCAAGCGTTTTACCAATATATCATAATGTAATGGAATTCTTTTGTGCACACCTGTAAACGAACGGTAAATGCTGCTTATATTATACACATGAGAAAGCATGTTTTAATCCATGTCAGTGACACATATCAATCTTAGTATGTTTTAAATATTGTAATATCAATCGATAGCACCGCAAACGGTCCCCCCCCCCCCAGACTATATTATAACGGAAAATTTTTTTATCCCTGTAAACGAACTATAAATGCTACATTTTTCATTTTCAATGCCGAACATTATATAATAAATTTCATTAACATATAAAAATTACATGGTAATCCACGTTTATTTACTAGAGTTAGAGCTCGGACAGATGGTAAGACAAACCAAATTCATAAACACTTTTCAAAAAGGGATGAAAATTTAAAAATATTTTGAATCCCTGGGGAGAATCAAAATTCAATGCTGATCTATCCATCTCTTTGGAATACATTTCAAATTAAAGAAATGAAATTCCATATTATTCCAAGTATGTAAAAAAGAAAAAATCATGATATCGTATAACTCGACGATTTATTAGATATAATAAATTATTTGTTAAATTGTATATCAAAATAATTTTTTTTTATATTTATGATTTTATAAATGTATATTTATGTGAGAATTAATCTTGACAGTTTGATCACACATTTGGACATATATTTTTTAAATTATAATAACATTTATTGTTTTTCAAACGAAATAAAATATCGCTTACCACTGTTCGATTTCAATAACTTTGAAATTGAAAATATAAATGATTTTTTTAAAATAGAAAATATTAATCAATTTGTGATTGAAAGAAGCCAAATATACAAAACATCAAATTGATAGTGGTGTAGACTATTTCTTGAATTTATTAGACATAATTAAATATGAATATTTCTTATTTTACTTCTCCTTACAGCTGTTTAAAAGACTGTAAGCTATCGTAAAACCGGTTTTATATGAGGATATTCTTAATATGGACACAGATTAAAGTGAATAGTTTTTAATTTGTAATAATTTGTAATCCCTTTCAAACGAAATAAAATACTACTTATTGCTTTTGTATTTTATTGGCCTTGAAAATATAAATGAACATTTCATAGAAAGTATTAATCAGTTTCTGGACTAAAAGATGCCAAATATATAACACATATGAAATTGATAGTTGCGTGGACTGACTCTTTGATTTATTAGACATAATAAATCAATGTTTCTTCATTTACATCTCCTGGCAGCTGTTTATGACATTACTGATTTTGATAGAACAGCCGCTATTGATTCATTCAAAATAAAACCTGAAGTTGTAAACTTATATTTGTGGGAAGGGTTCGCAATTCGACTGAAAATTTCGATACGTAATATTTTAATATTCCCTTTTAATAATTAATAAAAAAAACATTTTTCGAATATGTTATGATGTGTCTATGTGTCTAAGTTTATGTTTGCTTATTTGTGCATTAATTTCATGAATATTATCATTATTTTAAAATAATACAAAATGGGTCAAAATAATCAAATATCCCGAGAGCTAGCAGGCAATTTAGAGAAGGTATTTGATAAAATCTGAAAATTGGTAGTATAGTATAGTACCTTACCGCATTATGAAATCATTGGTCTGCCAACTAAAAGGTGGGGGGGGGGGGGTTCGAGACTTACGCAATTCGCTACTTCGATGAAGAAAAAAGGTTCTTGATAAGAGCTACAATTTACATATATGAAAATACATGTTTTTGTAAATGTAAAACAACAATTGACAGACAGATATGTCGGTACTAAGTACATGGCAGACGTCTTCAAAATTGTTACAAAAAAAATTGAAATCAATAATTGCACCAAGATCCGAGTATTTATAAAAAAAAAGTTATAGTACGAACGCACCTCTTTGTTACGCTTGACGTACAATTTCCAACATGCTTTAATTTTATCTAAAGCAGTTTCGGTGATTTTCAAAAAAAATTTCAGCCTATTTTGAACGGAGGTGTAATCTCTTAAAACAAAGATGAGATATTTTGTTATTGACATTTTTTGCAAAAAAATGTGTCTTTTAAAATTAGGATCATCTTTTCTTTACACATTTTTAAAAAAAGGCCTCGTATTGATAGCTATAACTACAGAATCCTTATCTTCTGCAGTCCACAAGAGAGTCAAACAGTCTGCGTAAACAGATCGTAAATTTAGTCAGCTTCTATGTGTCTAATCAAAAGGACAAACATCATTATCCTTTAGAATTCAAGAGCTATTTGTGTAACTGTTTAAGAATAGAAATAAATTCCAGATAATCCCGTTCGTTGAATTTATAGATTACTACTTTTTATAGAATTTTCTATTTATTTGTAATACATTTATCTTCATGAATTCACTGCACAAGTAATAATAATTAAAGAAAAATATTTGAAATTTTCGAACCACTGAATTTTTGATGATTATTTTTTTTAAATTCACAATCAAATTTAAAATTTTTCATTTCCCATATTTTATTAAAACAATATATTTCACAAATGTTAGTAATTTGGAAACTGAATGATACAAGTATTTCAAAATTTTTTATATCCGTTTCTTTATTTGCTAAGAGGTGATAAATAAAAACTATAAAAACATTAAAAACGATTTTAATAAACTGTTTACATGTTTCGGCTTTACTGAAGCCATTATCAAAACAAATAAGAATATTCTACAGTTGCACGATCTATAATGTATTGATTTGGAACGCCACCATTCTTATTTTTCACTTCTCTCTTGGATTACTCACTTTAATTTAATTTATTTTTTCTTGGATGTTCATTTCTATATTCGTAACCATGGAGTAATTCAACCAATAATTTTGATAAGTTAAATGATGCTGCATCGTTAGATATTGCAACTTTACGTGTTTGTCAATCTCTATGGTTTCTCTTATAATAGATGAACAGTATAGATTGAGGGGGGAAATTATCTTACTTTCATTGAAATTTATTTGGTTGGTTTCTTCTTGATATAAAGGTTGTAGTTTTTCTATTGTACTATATATAAGCTATGAGCTCCTTTTTTCTATAACTAAATTTCCTGCTAGTCATACCAATTCAGAAATTCTTTGATTCGTCGGCTTTAATAAATGGGTAAATATTAAAACTTTGTAGGAAACACCATAAGATCACAGGATGCTTTACGGGTTGGATATTTGTAACAGCCCGTCATTAGCCAAAGTATACACGTGTCCGTAAGGGCACAAATGAACATAATGACAGAGAGGAGAGCTTACAAAAAATTCGACAAGTGCCGCTAGCTGAAAGGAAAACACCATGGGTATTTCTTATCATCTAGCGCCACCTGTCGCATTCTTTGTAAGCTCTCCTCTCTGCCTTTCTGTTCATTTGTGACATTGTCCCCTTACGGACACGTGTTTACTTTGGCTGCTGACGGGCTGTTAAAAATTTCCAGTCCGAAACGCGTCCTGTAAGTTATTTTCTTTTTATGGTGGTTCATACTTTGTTTTATTATTCCATTGTGATTTATCACCCATTTTTCGGTGCAGCTTCATCTTTAATAAATGGTATTTCATATCCTCCCGAATAATTCTCAAAATGAATTGGGTCAATTTTAGTGCAAAAAAAATTCTTTAATTTCAGAAGGTGTTTAGCTATTAAGCAGTTATTGAAACATTTAAGGCTGTATTTTAATTTCTCAAAAACACTTGGAAAATATTCAAGAGCATAAAAAGGTTGTATTTTTACGTATAAAATTTGTTTTTAGATTTCTTATTATTGGAAATATCCAGGATTAATTTATTAATATGTTGCACCTTAAAACCATTATTAAGAGAAATTCTACGAGTATTATCCAGTTCATTATCAAAATTATTTACAGTACACACTAAAAAGTCTCGTCTTATGAAAAATCTGTAGGCTGAAATTTTATATCTAAATGGAGAATATGCATTATTTGGTATGATAGCCATTGCGATTTCTAAAATGCAATATCACGTGTCAAATGAAAATGTCACGTATCTCTGGGTGTTGTGATTTGCTATATCATAAGAGACGGTAGTCTCTTGAGTGACGCAGCGAAAAACCGAACACCGTAAGCCCAAAACCGTAGATTCCGTCACTCTCATATATACAGCTAGCAGGACATCAAAGGAAAATCGAAACGCCGACATTTAATATCTCAGTAAATATGAGGCATACCGTTTCGATTTTTTCACATTAGTCTTATATCTATGGCCTAACTCTATCCTGAAATTTATAGATTTCTACATGCAGTAGATTTTGAGATCTGGAAACCAATTTTTAAGCGAAAATGGAAAATGTAATGGTGTAATGGGCACAGAGGTGTTATCTCGAAAATGGATCGAACAATTTTTTTTAAATTAATATATTATATTAATCGCTTTTAGATGAAGAGAGTAAGATTTTGAGCTAACGTAGGAAAACTCTTGTTTTTTATATAATCCAGCTTCAAAATCGGACTCTTTTCTTATGCTTTTTCTGGTAGACTAACATTAAAGATTTTCGGCCTTTTCACCCTTTTTTATTCCTGCGCGGTCAGGATGTTCATGGGTATCACGGTTATAGTTAAAGGCGATTTCGCAATCATATGTGGCTGAAGAAGTATTTAGATTTTTTTTTTTTTTTTTTAATATGAAAACAGTTTATTATACATTCCAAAATATGTATTAAATTAAATTATGGTTAAATTTTTTTTCTTTCTTGTTCGGATGCAAATAATTCATATTTTTAATCTGCATTTGGTAGAAAAATGAATTCTCTTTAATTTTAAAAACGAGAAATTCGTAATTACATGTATAAAATTAGATTGTATTTATTATTGGTATTTATGATTTCAAAATTTTTAATAAGAAATTGTTTTTTTGCTAGTATACAGTGAGCAAAGTCTCTAGCCATGCCAACCAACCAATCGGTTGATTATCTGACTAGCCACAGTAGTTTAGCTTTGGCTTAGCTGTTATTACTTATTATTAGTTTGTCTTTGGCTTGGCTCTTATTTATTAGTTTGTCTCGACAGCTAAAATTTCACATTTTATAATTTTTATATCAATACTTCAGGTAAGAATGCTTTTTAACTTGATTATTTCCTGTATTTATAATAATTTTTTGTTACTAACATTCTTATGTTTTAATGCGTGCAAAATTTAAGATTGGCGAAAAAGCTGTGTGAAACTGCTAATCTATTTTATTAATATAGTATTAGCATACATTTCTTAAATTTTTATTTTCTAAATTTAAAGCACATACATTTCAAAACTATATTATTATTTTAGAAAAAAACAAAGCAAAAAAAACAACTCTTATTCCTAATATTACATTGGGTCAGTGACGAAAATTATTTTTTTCTTATTATTATTTCATAGCAGGTCGAGTTTTCTCCGACCTTATGAAATAAGATTAATTTCTTTCTTTTTTTTTTTTTTTTTTTTTTCAGCTGTGGAAGAAAATCAAACGGTTTGTTGATTTTTTTATTAAAAAGTAGGTAGAGGTGTGTAGAGACCCTCGCGCTAGATAAACTATTTTTATTGATAAAACGATGTTTTTGGTTTACGATTTTTTATTTCGCCGTAATGCATGCATGATTTCTGGAACTTTTGGAAGAAAATAGGTAAAAATCATCTATTTTCATTCATGTTCCAGTGTTCATGCATGCATTACGACGAGAAAAAAAAATCGCAAACCAAAAATGTCGTATTTTGCAATAAAAACACTAGATGGCGCCAGCTCTCAACAGCACCCTGCTTTCGCCAAGACTGGCGAAAAAAATATCCAAGTTGGCGGGGGGAACAGAGAACGGAAATGCTCCCAAAGTAACCTTTACTTTTCACAAAATGGGCCCCAAGAAAAATAACTGAACAGATGTGTTACACTCACGCTAAAATGTAAACAAAAGATTGGCGACTGTTTGGATGGCACGATTTCCAAGACTGCGCCAAGCTACTAAATACAAGCTTAATAGCCAGGTTGCCATAAAAGAAAAAACAGTCCCCAAAGTTTGGAGACTTTTTTCTTTTTTTTAACTGATTAATTTTTTTTTTTTTAGCATGAGTGTAAAGCATGCATCGACCCTTGGCTGTCCTCTTAAAAAAAAAAAAAATAAACGCAGTTAAATAAATGTTTCCTAAAAAAACCCACCCTATTACTACATAAAATATTCTACTAAAGTTTGTTTTGTTCTGTTTTTCCGCACCATTTCCAATAATAAAAACAGTTAAAAATACCTAAGGAGTGCTTATTTAGTTTTAAAACAAATTAACAATTGCAGAATTCTGACAAAACAGAGCTTCATTTTTACAGATTTTGTTATATAAGAATTTTAGAATGACCTACATAAATTATTTTTTATGCTAAACCATTAATATGTACTAAAATGTTCCATTTTCAATACAAAATTCAGTACAATCATCATTAAATATATCACTTGCAATAAGCCTGTATTATGCACTGAAATGTATTTATTTCAATAAATTGATTTATCTTTTGTGCCATGCTGTCGAAAATTCAAAGAAAAATTTATGTAAATGGTTTTTTTTGCATCATACTATCCATTTGCATACATTTCACTTAGTTTGGATACTATGATGCAAAATAAACCTTTACATAAATTTTTCTTTCAATTTTCGACAGCATGGCACAAAAGATAAAACAATTTATTGAAATAAAGAACCTTTTAGTAGCTTTTTCGCCAATCTTAAATTTTGCACCCATTAAAACATAAGAATGTTAGTAACAAAAAATTATAAATACAGGAAATAATCAAGTTAAAAAGCATTCTTACCTGAAGTATTGCAATAAAAATTATGAAATGTGAAATATAAAAATTTAGCAGTCAAGACAAACTAATAAGAGGCAAGCCAAAGCTAAACTATATGAATAAGTGATATAAGCATAAGCAGATCCATAAGCAACCGATTGGTTGGTTGGCATGGCTAGAGACTTTGCCCACTGTATACTAGCAAAAAAACAATTTCTTATTAAAAATTTTGAAATCATAAATACCAATAATAAATACCAATCGAATTTTATACATGTAATTACGAATTTCTCGTTTTTAAAATTAAAGATAATTCATTTTTCGACCAAATGCAGATTAAAAATATGAATTGTTTGCATCCGAACAAGAAAGAAAATAAGGAGACTCATAAGGTTAGACCCCTTGACTCATATTACCTTTATTTTTAACCTCATCGACAAAATTAATACTTTTTATGTACCGGATTGACAATACATTTTTTTATCGCCCGATAGACAAAATTCTTGATTTTTATGCACCCGTTTGATGAAATTTGGGCTTTTTACGTGCAAACTTAACGAAATTAATGTTTTTTCATGCCCGATCAACGAATTTTTTTTTTATGCAAGCGTTTGATGAAATTTGCGTTTTTCATTTGCTAATAAATGAAATTCATGATTTTTACCGGCCTGTTTGATGAAATTTATAATATTTTCTCCCCCTATCGAGAAAATTCATGTTTTTTCTGTGCCGATCGATGAAATTCATGATTTTTGCACATTGATCTACGAAATTCCTGATTTTTATGCTGCAAAATGACGAAATTTGCAATTTTTTCAGAGACTAATTGGTATCTAATGCAGTTTAATTCATTCGACTTGACGATTTTTACACACCTCATCGACAAAATTCATACTTTTTACGGGCCGGATTGACAAAAAAAATTTGTATCACTCGATTTCCAAAATTCTTGATTTTTATGCACCCGTTTGATGAAATTTGTGATTTTTACGTGCAAACTTCACGAAATTAATGACTTTTTCATACCCGATCATAGAATTTTTATATTTTCATAACGACCGTTTGATGAATTTTGCGATTTTCATGTGCTAATAAATGAAATTCATGATTTTTACCCGCCTGTTCGACGAAATTTATAATCTTTTCTCCCCCTATAGAGAAAATTCATGTTTTTTTCGTGCCGATCGATGAAATTCATGATTTTTGCACATTGATCAACGAAATTCCTGATTTTTATGCTGCAAAATAATGAAATTTGCAATTTTTTCAGAGACTAATTGGTATCTAATGCAGTTTAATTCATTCGACTCGACAATTTTTACGCACCTCATCGACAAAATTCATACTTTTTACGGGCCGGATTGACAAAAAAAAATTTTATCACCCGATTGCCAAAATTTTTGATTTTTATGCTACCGTTTGATGAAATTTGTGATTTTTATGCTACCGTTTGATGAAATTTGTGATTTTTACGTGCAAACTTGACGAAATTAATGTTTTTTCATGCCCGATCAATGAGTTTTTTAATTTTTATGCGAGTGTTTGATGAAATTTGTGTTTTTCATGCGCTAATAAATGAAATTCATGATTTTTATCCGCCTGTTCGCCGAAATTTATGATCTTTTCTCCCCCTATCGACAAAATACATGTTTTTTCTGTGCCGATCGATGAAATTCATGATTTTTACGCTGCCAAATGACAAAATTTGCAATTTTTTCCGAGATTAATTGGTATCTAATACAGTTTAATTTATTCGACTCGACATCGACAGGATATATTGATTTTAGTTTCAAAATTCACCACCAGGGGCCGCTTTCCTCTCTCGGGTTCTATGTGCCCAATCACCACGCAGTATGGCTTATTCGACTTGAAATCCACAGCCTCAAAGATTTCAGCTATGTCTGCATAGTATAGAGTGCGCCCCCTGATGGTGGAAGATGGAACTAACGGATTTTGCAGCTAACTCGAGTTCTATGGGTCCGATCACAATGCAGTTTGGTTCGACTCAGCATCGACAGGATATATAGATTTTAATTCCAAGTTTCACTACCAGGGGGCGCTTATCTATCTCAGGTTCTATGGACCCGATCACGACGAGGTATGGCTCATTCGACTCCAAATGGATAGCCTGAAAGATTTCAGCTATGTTTGTATAGAACAGAGTGCGCCCTCTAGTGGTGGAAGATGGAACTAACGGATTTTGTAGCTAACTCGAGTTCTATGGGTCCCATCACAATGTAGTTTGATTCATCGACAGGATTTATCGATTTTAGTTCCAAAATTCACCACCAGTGGGCACTTTCCTTTCTTGGGTACTATGAGCCCAATCACGACGAGGTATGGCCCATTCGACTCTAAATCGACAGCCTCAAAGATTTCAGCTATGTTTGTATAGAACAGAGTGCGTCCCCTGGTGGTGGAAGATGGAACTAACGATTTTTGTAGCTATGGGTCCCATCACAATGCAGTTTAATTTATTCAACTCGGCATCGACAGGATATATCGATTTTAATTCCAAATTTCACCACCAGGGGGCGCTTTCCTATCTCGGATTCTATGGGCCCGATCACGACGAGGTATGTCTTATTCGACTCGAAATCGACAGCCTCAAACATTTGAGCTATGTTTGTATAGAACAGAGTGTGCCCTCTAGTGGTGGAAGATGGAACTAACAGATTTTGTAGCTAACTCTATTTCTATAGGTCCCATCACAATGTAGTTTGATTCATCGACAGGATATATCGATTTTAGTTCCAAGTTTCACCACCAGGGGGCGCTTTCCTATCGGGTTCTATGGGACCGATCACGACGAGGTATGGCTCATTCGACTCCAAATCGACAGCCTCAAAGATTTCAGCTATCTTTGTATAGAACAGAGTGCGCCCCCTGGCGGTGGAAGATGGAACTAACGGATTTTGTAGCTATGTGCCCCATCACAATAAAGTTTAATTTATTCGACTCGGCATCGACAGGATATATCGATTTTAATTTCAAATTTCACCACCAGGGGGCGCTTTCTTATCTCGGATGGGCCCGATCACGACGAGGTATGGCTTATTCGACTTGAAATCGACAGCCTCAAACATTTGAGCTATGTTTGTATAGAACAGAGTGCGCCCTCTAGTGGTGGAAGGTGGAACTAACAGATTTTGTAGCTAACTCTATTTCTATAGGTCCCATCACAATGTAGTTTGATTCATCGACTCGACATCGACAGGATATATCGATTTTAGTTCCAAGTTTCACCACCAGGGGGCGCTTTCCTATCGGGTTCTATGGGACCGATCACGACGAGGTATGGCTCATTCGACTCCAAATCGACAGCCTCAAAGATTTCAGCTATGTTTGTATAGAACAGAGTGCCCCCCTGGCGGTGGAAGATGGAAAAATCGGGTTTTGCCATGCATTTTCATACTTCTAATTGTGTTACTCTCTCGCTGTATATTTAAAAGTTGAGTCTTGGATTCTTCTCCCTGGGCCACCACCCTCATATTTTTATTGGGGTCCAAAGGGTCTTTTTTAGCATTTCTTTAAAATTTTATTCTAATGATTAATTTATACCCTATGCTTAATTTTGACTAATTGACATTTTCATCAATAACCTTAAAAAAGTAATGATATCAGTACAAAAACCCTTAACAGGTTAAAAGTTGTGACGCAGCACTTTGTTTTGGCTCTATAAATTTTAAATATGGGTCTTAAAAGTAATGATATCAAATTTAAGTGACGCTATGTTAATAATTTTTTTTAATCATAATTTTCTTTTTAGTTTTATATATATTCACAGGTGCAATTATTATCTTAATATGAAAAAAATATATAGAACTTATTCGCTGATGCTTTTTCATTCACATCTCTCATGAATTCAAAATATGGGTTTTAAAAGAAATGATATCAAAACTTGAGTGACACCTTGACGTGAATTTAATAGGACTCTTTTAAAATTCAATTTAAATTATTTTTGGTTTGTCTTCTAAAGTATATTTACACATACAAACAATACTTTTAATTTTTCAATACACTTTTAAATATATTACTTTCACTGAGCCTATATTATGTATTGAAATGTATTTATTTCAATAAATTGATTTATCTTCTGTGCCACGCTATCCAAAATCATAAGTAAAATTTATGTAAATGATTATTTTGCGTCATAGTATCCAAACAAAGGGAAATGTATGCAAGTGGATAATATGACGCAAAATAATCATTTACATAAATTTTACTTATGATTTTGGATAGCGTGGCACAGAAGATAAATCAATTTATTGAAATAAATACATTTCAATACATAATATAGGCTCAGTGAAAGTAATATATTTAAAAGTGTATTGAAAAATTAAAAGTATTGTTTGTATGTGTAAATATACTTTAGAAGACAAACCAAAAATAATTTAAATTGAATTTTAAAAGAGTCCTATTAAATTCACGTCAAGGTGTCACTCAAATTTTGATATCATTTCTTTTAAAACCCATATTTTGAATTCATGAGAGATGTGAATGAAAAAGCATCAGCGAATAAGTTCTATATATTTTTTTCATATTAAGATAATAATTGCACCTGTGAATATATATAAAACTAAAAAGAAAATTATGATTAAAAAAAATTATTAACATAGCGTCACTTAAATTTGATATCATTACTTTTAAGACCCATATTTAAAATTTATAGAGCCAAAACAAAGTGCTGCGTCACAACTTTTAACCTGTTAAGGGTTTTTGTACTGATATTTATTTTACATACCATTTTTTGGTAACTTCCATTACAAAAAGTAAAAAGCTACCTATTGCAGACGTTCGTTGGAAAGCAATTCCGGTAAAGTTCGGTATATTTTCACCGATCATGACTCCCAGACCCCAAAACCACCCTTCGTTCAAATGTTGATTTATATATATATATAAAATCTACGTCATGCGATAGCACTCGTGTTTATAAAGCTTTTTTGTTATGTAACTAACTGTGTGTATTAAGCTCACCAATAGCTCGACTAAGTTCGTTGGCCAGCGTTGGTCCGCCATCTTGTTTCAAAATGGCGGCCATTAAAAGATTTAAAACTAAATATATATATATATATAAAAGATTAGAAAATCAAATTTATTTAAGTGTCAGGCCTTTACGCAAGGAATCCGGAGTATTTTTGTTTTACCTCATAAAATTTTTAATATGTTTTGCCTCATAAAATAGTATTTTTTGGTTTACCTCTATCTTAAAAAATGGCTGAGATATAGCAGTTTGAAATTCTAGGGTGGCTAACATTTTGTAACAAGACAACAGATTAAAACAAATCTGAAATTAAATTGTGAGTTTTAGTGAGCGTGATTTCTCGCAAATTATCTTTCACTAGCTGTTACCCGTGACCTCGTTCACGTATCATTAAAAGAAGAATAAATGCATTAATTAAGCAAAATATTTCATTCCCGATAATTAGAAACGTAAATAATTAACTAACTCTTTATCACATTCCATAGGAGACAATGCAGTATTTCTATGTTATAGAGGCCATGACATAACTAAGTTTTAAAAAAGTTAAATTTTGTGACAAATAATCACGAAAAGGAGACTGCAACCAATAAAAAAAAGGCGGACCAAATAAAATCGTGGAAATCGGCAAATTGTGTAAAAACATATGTCAAGTTTACCTGGTAAACCATTTTACTTTTAACGCTTTTGTGTAACGTTTTAATAGCCATCTTTCAAAGATAATGGAAATAGTATATTCTTTTTCATTAAATTCAATTCTTCTGAATAGGGAGCAATAATTGTAGCCCTAAATGCAAGGAGCTTAAATTTGCCTCCTTGATTTAATCTATAACTGAAAACAAATCTTTATTTCTAAATGAAAATGTTGACAGACGATTTTTGTTCGCCAGAATAAATTGATTCATGAAGTTTGAATACGTGAAAATACGTTTTTATTTTTCAAAAATTTTACTGTAATCAAGATTTTTTCTTTCTTTCACCATCTATTCAAATTGAAAATAAATAATTTTTTTCAGTTTTAATGAGAAAAAATATATTAATCCATTTTATTTCTTATTTTTTATCTACAAAATTGGAATAATTTAGTTGCCATTTTCAGAGAAACTTCGTTAAAATTTACCAATAATAATACACATAATAATATCTCTAATATTAAATCATTTTTTTTAAGTTCTGAGAGTTTATGACATCCTCGGATCAATGATAACCGGTGTTAAGTAAATCACTTTGCGTTCGACAATCTGAAAGGAATAGTTGCGAAATACAAACAGGCGGTCAGATTTTAATATAATAGATTCGTATTTATTTTTCTTTTCCTAATAATCATGGTGTGGTTTTTGTCAAAAAACTCTCATCTATATGTAACTGATATTCATGCTTAATAATCGGTATAGATAAAAAAAATATTTAATTTTTTCGTTTTAAATATGGCGTGAAACTTATTTACTTTCTAAACTTACCGAGCCTTGTATTATTAATGTAAGGAATTGATTCACGCTCCTTGTAAAACACATTTAAAAATTCCCGTTTTATTTCAAATATGACGCCACTTTTTCCTCAGAGAAATTTCTCTTTAATGGCATAATTCTTGTTAATTGTCTTTTTCTGGCAATCAGGACGTAAATTTTAGCGGAAAACTTACATTTGTATGTAATTGGTATTCAAGCTAATTATTAATCAGTATCAATAAAAAATATTTCAGTTTTTCATCTTAAATATTACGTCCATTATCTATATACTTTCATTATACATTGATATTCATGCTCCTTGTATTATTACGAATATTTGAAAATACATATTTAATTTATGACGTCATATTTGTCCAAGCCAAGGAGGATCCTTTTCATAGTTCCATGGTCCAAGCGAAATCTATTTTTAATAATATAATTATTGTCCATTTTTCCTTCTAATTATAACACAGTTTTTGACAGAAAAAGATCTTTTTAATGTAACCGCTATTCATAGTTCATGTATAATAACAAATACTCTCTATATATATTTTTCAAATATCACGGAAATTCATCTTTTCTTTTGAATTCTTTTTAATTTTCACTTTTCACGTGAAAATCGTTCAATTGAAAATTAATTGTTGATGAAAAATTATTTTTCCGTGTTTTTATTTATTGGCAACGATTAAAGCCCTAGCAACGATAAAGTAAAATGGTTAAATTGTTTGGAAAAACGTCCATTTATTCTCTATGAAAATAATGAAAATTTTAATTATTAAAAAAAATATTTGAATAAAATAAATAAAATCTAGCGTATGTTCATTTGAGGGTTATAATCAACTTATATGCAAAGATACAGGATCATTAAATGCTCCATTTTGACGCTGGCTTCAGCCTAACATTTGCACACAATCAGATTTATAATATTATTAGGATTGTTGTAATCATTTTCCCAAACATACGTATAGAATTATATTTATATCCGTTAGTGTCGAATTATCGCCAAGCTTGGCGACACTTGGCGAAATATCGCCAAATTTAGCGGCAAAAACAAGTCTCCATAAATAGAGCCAACTTGGTTGTTGCTGACTAGCTCAATTTCTTATTCAAATTCAGTATTAACGAATCTTCTGTTATCGTCTTTTAGCTTGCTGTTTTTACATAACAATAGCTAAAATCCTAAAACGAAGATATAGAAAAGCTACCTTTTTCTCACGGTGCAGGCCGGAAGGAGTTTTATGAATATGTGTCCGTGTGAGTATGCATTTTCACCTACATAATTTTATACATGAAAATGATTTTATGATATGTATAGTTATTTGTATTGCATATGTTGTCTGATGATTAAAAATATTATGTAGAGATGATACAGTTTTCCGAATAATAATCTGTCTTATTTTATCGTAAATTTCTGTGATTAAATAAAGGGAATATTTCTATTCAAAATAGTAGTACTCAAAATAAGGAAGACGTGGTAGATAAGTAATGTCTTACACAAACGAATTTCGGTGTGCAAAGGTTTAAAGAAGAACTGTAAATGTATTGAAATAACCTAAAATGCTTTTTAGGTGAAGTAGTAAAAGTGTGGATAATTATTAAAATAAAAGAAATATATATTAACAGGCTTAAAGTTTTTACCTTTTAAATATTACCCAATAGTATAGTATATTAGGTTGCATAATAAGAAGAAAGTGTTAGTCAAAATTATGCTAACACTTAAATGGTAAAACATATAGTCAAAATTGTATTAACACTTATATGGTAAAACATATTGTCAAAATTGTATTAACACTTAAATAGTAAACCATATAATCTATATGATAACAATTAATGGCAAAAAGTATTTTCTGTGTGCCAGATTAAATTTAGAAGAAAGAAAAATTAGCAAATTTTTAAATATTTGCAATAAATGTTTTCCCATTTCAATGCTAATATAATTTTGACTAATTATCTATATTAAGGATGCCGTAAGACAGATTTTGATATATCCGTCAACAAATTCTCACAGTCAAGTACACTTTTATTAATGCGGCTCGAGATATCTCTACTATCATAGAAAATGTCCTATTCAAGTCGGCATTTATTCAAATAATCAGGGCAGCAAATACCATCATATTTTATTATTCCAGCTGTATTTGCCTTGACATTTAAGAATAGAAATCATGTCAAGAGAATTTTATTCTCTATTTACCATCGAACCTCGGCTTTGTATGGTGGCCTCTGTTTTATCTACCAATCTCCTCATCATTTAGTTTCAGGTCATCTATCACTTTTACTATTCAAAAAGATTTTAATTAGAGAAGTCCCAAGAGGTTGACTTTATTTCTAGATGCAAGCTTTCTCGTTCTAATTGAATTTATTTCGGAGCAACTGTCTACTTTTAAAAGGCAAAAGGGGGTAGGCAAAAGGGGTTGTTTTAGAAAATGGATTGTTTAGAAGGGAAACTTTAGGGGCAGTTTGAAATATTAGATCTTTAAGAGAAATCTCCAAAATATATTTTAACTATTTATTTTAAATTGTTTTTTATTGTGCGTAAAAGTTTACATTGTTAAAACTTTTTCCCATAAAATAACATAGAATTTACTGGTAATCATTTATCTTGAGTCTTGTGCCGATTTACAAACAGCAGAGAACTATGATTTTGTTAAACAAGAACGAAAAATCATGAGCCAAGCATAGATTCTGAAACACTTTTCAACACGTCCAGAATGTTTTAACAAAATTTCCCCATTTAATAACGTGAAAGATAATATGTAAGTAAACAATTTGGAAAACGCATAACACATTTGAAAACTTAATTTCAGGAATTACATCAACAGTCGGAAGAATATCCGAATTCTTTAGTGTATCCTTGTATATGATCTATAGATTTGTATATGTACTACATAGTATGCTAAAATTCTGTTTAGGAAACAGCATAGTTTTAAATTCTCTTTCCATAATTTCCGTCAATAAATGGAAAAACAAAATTTTGATCATGTCGTCTTCGTTAGCAAAGCTTTTTTCAAGGCTCGTATATGAATAGCACTAAATAGTTTAACTACAGGCAGGGATGTAAGCTAACATCTTTTTGGTAGGACGCTTTTTTCTTTTGAACGTGTCAGAAATTTATAAAAGTAATTCCCCCCCCCTCTTTTTTTTTTGGCTTTTGAGACACACATACATTTGCTTTTGAATAAGTAGAGTCGAGTGGGGTCGCTCTATACATTTTTTTTTCAACTAACAAGGAGACCGCCAAACATGATGCGCACAGATTTTGATGATTTTAAAGTATGTTATAGAGATCATAACCCTAACTATTCAGGTCAAAGGTTTCCTTCAAATGGGCTTTAGTTTTCGAGAAATTTCGGGTTAAAGTTCAGCATGCATTTCAAATACCCATTAGTTCGCAATCTTGAACAAGGACTCCGTGGTGACGAGGTAGCTTTCGCGATTTAAGAGCAGGAGGAGGGTGTTCTGTCCTATTGCGTGACTTTTACCTTTTTTCACAAATTTTATATATTTGTCGCGTTATAAGTTTTATGCAGAATTATGAATTCTGCATCTTTGAACTTTTTAATATTTTCTTAATAAATTCCATTTACATTTTCGAATATTTCGTGAAAATTTACAATTTTTTTTTCTTTTTTGTGCAGTTTTGAAATTAATATTTCTATTGACGAAATTCCAAGCTAATTAAATCCAACAACATATCTTAAAAGGAGTAATCAAATATTAAAGCAATAACGCTTATATCTAAATTTTAGCCAGTTATATATATATATTTTTATGTTATTTAAATACATTTAACTGTAAAGTTCAAACTCAACATCATTTTTGATTTGCACAAATAAAAAATATATTACAAATATTTTTTTTCAGTCTAACAAGTCGATGCCATGCAGAAAAATTCAACTAGAAATAAAAAATCGTTTGTAAATTACAATACATATAAAAAATATCTGAAAAAAAAAATCGTCTGCAATGACTTTTACAGCAATATCAGAATAAATAAAATTTTCTTTTTATCCATTTCGCTCAGCTTCCTTTGCAGACTATTACCACGTTTGAAATAATTTCTTTTTCAAATTTAATGCATTTTTTAATATAGTTATCACAATTTTATTTAAAGAATATATAATATGCTAATTTATACATTCTTCCAATATTGTTAAAAGAATTATTTAAATGCGATTTTTAATGCGGAATTTGTTTAGAATATTTTTGCGATAGGTATCACACAATTAGTTCCATATTTAATAAACTAAAAATGTCGATGTGGGTGATGATAAATATTTTAGTAATTCAGCAGTTAACATATTTCAATATATTTAAAACAAATCAAATAATAAAATTATATATTATTTTGTTATTTTTTTTAATCATTTAAATTTTTTAAAATAGAAAATGCAAATAGAAAAAATGCATTATTTCATAAATACGATAAATAAATAAGTAATTATAAATGTAAACAATAATCATTTTAAAAAGACGAGATATCAAGACATTAATTAGTTTGGATTTTCGTCAAAAGAAATATTAGAATAAAAATTGCGCAAAAACTATAAATTTTCCCGAAATATTCGAAAATGTAAATGGAATTTATTAGAAAAATATTAAAAAGTTCAAAGATGCAGAATTCATAATTCTGCATAAAACTTATTACGCGACAAATATATAAAATTTGTTAAAAAAGGGTAAAAGTCACGCAAGAGGACAGAACACCCACCTCCGGCTCTCAAATCACGAACGCTACCTCGGCACCACTGAGACCCTGTTCATGATTGAGAACTAATGGGTATTTGAAATGCATGCTGAACTTTAACCCGAAATTTCTCGAAAACTAAAGCCCATTTGAAGGAAACCTTTGACCTGAATAGTTAGGGTTATGATCTCTATAACATACTTTAAAATCATCAAAATCTGTGCGCATCATGTTTGGCGGTCTCCTTGTAAGCAATAGGCGATATGTATCGGAGAACGTGCATATCGCTAAGATGATGGAAGTATGGAAAACCGATCTATTCATGAACCGGACTTTACCACTAGTAGCAAAGCCACAAAGCAAATTCACATGTCATTTGCGATCTTTAGAGGATTCGTTTAATATTTTTAACGGGTTGTTTCCATCAAAACTAATAAAAAAGAATAGTCAGTGCTTCAGTGATAACTCTAAAAAAAAAATCCGTGAATCGAATGACATTTTCAGTTGATTATATTTCGTTAAAACACGAAAATTTCAGCTTCGATTTGCCCCCCCCCCCCCCAATAAAAAAAGAAAAAATTCAGAAACGTTCTCAATTACGTGAGACCCTACAATTTAAAGCTGCATTTTCGTCAAATCACAAGTGTGTTCCGGCGACTGTCCTGTGTAGTAATTTTATCGTATTAGAAACGAAATTTTTACGTATGTCCCTTTTCCACAAAACAGAAAAATTTTGTTAACCTAAGTTCAAAATTTCTTAAAATTCTCCCGTCAAAAGACAGAAATTAGTTCAAATAACAGAAAAATTGCTTCCAATCACAGGGATGTTCCGGCGACTTGCTGTTTCTACTATTTACGTTTTTTGGCGTAATTCTTTTGATTGACCTAATCGGATCTCACCAATCTATATTACAATTCAAATAAACATATTGATGCCAGAGGTTTTTCTTCTCAAACATTAAGATTACCGCATCCAGCAGAATTTCCTTAAACTTTCATATATATATTTTTTTCCGGGATGCTTCTGGTGCTGAAATCTAAGCATTTTCTTTCTCTTTTATCTACAATTGTAATCTACCAGAATTTAAAATTGATATAATTTTTTTTTTCATATGTTAATATTTTTTAGGTATTTCTTGTTTGGGATTTACTTCATTCGTATAAACTGTAGATTCCGAGTTAAAACGTATAACAATTTGAGTTTAATGAGATGCCTTTTTGATGTCAAACTAAAAATAATATTAATAACATCATACTACGGTAAAAATCAATTGATATATTAAAAACACGTGAAACAAACTGAGGCAAATACAAAACACTTAAAACGATAAAAACATTATCCACCATAGTTCCTTTTGAATAGTCTAAATAAAATAAAATTAAAAAAAAAATGTATAAAGCATTTTAATATTCTAAGCTAATTGAATAAAAATATTGCAAATAAATAAATGTCGCCCTTCTTAATGGCAATAAAAAGCGAAATTATAATCATACATACTTTGAGAAACATCAATAAAATGTCTCTAATGGTTATGACGGAGTATATATCATTATGATTCGCGACAAGCAAAATTTTAATCTAGATAGTTATGTCCTTCTCCTCACCTCACCCTTTCTCATTTATCCCTCAAGCACATTTATCCACGGTATTGATTACCATTATGTCGCTCATCAGGCTTAAGACTAGGCCATTTACTACATATGGTATTTAAAAAAATCGTTATATTTGATTTGGTTATTGTTATTATTTACGATCAAGCATTTTTAATGAGCATTGTTTGATAAATTAATCGTTTTAAGGTAATTTATTCGTGGCGAAAGAGTCATTATATTGATTTGAATAAATGCTACGTTCCCGGATAAAATCTTTTTCCTTTACCAAGAAATATTGTATGTAATTAATTTATTTGCGCTTTAATTAGCTTTTTGAAATTTATCTCCGATTAATTTATTTTAACTAGTTAATGTTGTGTGTGTGCGTAGCAAACACTATACGTTTGAAGAGTGCGACATATAATTTTTATTATTTAATTACACCAGATTTAGTTGGGTTTTTCTGTTTACCATTTCTTGCGTAGCTGCTGATACATTGCACGAAATATATATTTTTTCCTTTAATAAAAGTTTCTGACAGATTTAGTTTCCGTTGTATTTATTTCTGTTTCACCAAAGCTTTCAACTGTTTCTCACAAATAAGCACACTTTCATTAAGTATACGTAAAGTACAAAATGAAAAATAGCGTCGGCTTTCTGCTCCTTAATCTAATGAATTACAAGCAACTATGTTTCTATTACTTGGAAACAGCCAATGAAACAATGTCAAATATTTATATTTGTCCCAACGATATCCTGTACGCTTACATTGTTAAAATTTGCAGAAAACTGTCGTCATTCGACCGTTTTCATAGATGACAATTATTTAACGGTAATTTTAATCGATCCTGACCAATGAGAATGCTTCATAATGTGGTTAAGTAACCGTTATTTACAAGAACGGTTGAATAACTGGATTGTTTGCTGCAGATTCTTAACAGTGTATAATTCCGAAAATTAACTGTAAAGCAATTTCTATTTTCCGTCATTCAGTACAAAAGAAAGATTGTTGATTTACAGAAAATACATAAGATATCCAAATTCAAGATTTATTTGGTATGGATTATATTACACAAGTAGATTCAAATTTCCATTTATTACACTGTTAAAAATTTGCAGCAAACTGTCCAGTCATTTGACCGTTTTTATTGAAAAAGGTTACATAACCGTAATTTAACTCTATTCCGACAATATCATTTCCCATATTATGTTCAGAATAGAGTTAACTTACGGTTATGTAATAGTTTTATATAAAGACAGTCAAATGATTGGACAGTTTGCTGCAAATTTTTAACAGTGTACGATATTTAACAATGTTTCACGGTTTTCGTGTGTTCAAAATACTCAATATTTCAAATTATGTAAATCAGAAATATGTAAATAAAGTTTATAGAATTCTTTATGACATACTTTGAAATATTTTCTGAAAACGCAACCAATGGGAGTCTTCTTTAATGAAAATATGTGTTTATTTACACATAGATATGAACTTCGATCTGAAACCAAAGCAAACTTAAGCGGGTTCTTTAAAGCAAAATGGTGAACCATTTTGGTGGTAGTTTGAAATAATATTCCTTTTTCTAAAGTAAAGTATGGTTTAGTAATACGTTGATATTTTTTTGCGCGCGTTTTGGCTTTTTTAAAAAAGAATTTGAATTTAAAATTTTCAATTGTTGAAATAATTTTTTATGAAACATATGAGATTCTTGAACAAGCTGTAATTCCACACTGAAACTTCTTGCACAAATTAAAAAAAATCAGCTGCATGTAGCCTGTTTTCAAGTTATATGCAACATAATCTCTAAACATTTTTTGCAGAATGTATTATTTTATTTTTCTTCTGGAAGGGAATCCTGATACTGACAAACAGAAGAAAGACGTGATTTTTTTTTTTCAGTAACATTCAAGCCATTCTGGTTGTATTTTGAAATGCAGCTTCTTTTGAAAACATTTGTTTCGTATAAACATATCACGTTTTGGTATGGATTTCGTTATTTTCCTTGAATAAAAATCACACTTCTAAGATTGTTTTGTATTATTTTTATTATTTTTTCCCCAAAACGATATTTGTGCAGTATCAAAACGTTAATAAAACTGAATGCTCATATTTTATACATATGTGTGTTAATTAACGGCGGCAAATTGAATATTAATGGAGTATTTTGCAGTGTTTTAACATGCAGTTTTTTTACAGCCTATTAAGGATGTGTGTATCTCATATTAATAATATGTAAGAAAACTTAAGGCTAATGATAGTCAATATATGGGACTAATAACAAATATTATTGGACATCACTTTTGCGAAAATGTAAAGAACGGATTTGTTAATCTATTTACGTCTTTATAGAACAAGTATGATTAATTAAAAAAGTTCCACAGCTACAATTATTACGAAAAACATTTAAAATACGCTATAATCTCACGAATATACACAAAATAAAAGAGTTGACGACTTTTTGGGGTTATATTGAATCGGATATCGATTTTTCAACTGCTTGGAACTAATTTCAAATAATTTAAAACATAACCTTGAATCTTTCTTTTATAGAATATTAATAGTATAGATAATCTTTCCTTTCTCTTCAGATAGAACAAAAAATCTTTATATTAAGAAACCTAAGATAGACGGAGATTGTAACTGTAAAATTAAATCATTTTGAATATATTTTAAAAAGCATATTCTGAATGTAAAATGCATTTAAAAAACATATACATTTAATTTAATCAGCAATACAGTATTTACAATATGCACGCAACCGCGCATTCCAAAACGTGAAGCATCGATGTCACTATTTAGGCACAGATAGTGGAAATTTCTTGCAGTTGGTGTTAACAATGTCTTCCAATTTTCAGTTCAATAACTTCAATTTCTCAAAATTTATTAACAGAAACCCGAATTCGGTTAGATTGCAACATTCTATAGGGTGATCAATTTAAAAGAGTACTCGTTTGTTTTTTGTATTATCCACATCTATATAATATATGTAGCGAAACTTTCAACATCATTACTTATTTAATATGTCTATATTTAATGTGCGGGTATCGTTTTTTTTCACTTTCTAAATGCGAAAACTCGTTTTTTAAACATAAATTCACGTAAACCTCATTATTAGTAATTTTTAAACCGATTATGCGCAAATGATTTGATTAAATCGTCTGCTTCTTTTAACTTGGCCAGATGCCGATTGAAATTTAATGCAGAATCAGATTAAAAATTACTAATGATATTCACGCGAATTTATGTTTAAAAAATGAGTTATCGCATTTAGAAAGTGAAAAAAAAAACCAATACTCGCACATTAAATATAGACATATTAAATAAGTAATGATGTTGAAAGTTTCGCTACATATATTATAGATGTGGATAATACAAAAAACAAAAGGGTAGTCTTTTAAATTGATCACTCTGTACATCTATGACTGAATAAAAGGATTGAGATCTCATGTTTCTATGCTTTTTATTGCTCGTTTTGTGTTTTCTTGACCCCCTTGCAAATTGCTTAAAAGTTATTCTGAATCAGTTTATATAAATAATTTTAAATAATAATTATGAAAATGATTTTCTTCAATTGGTGAATTTTACATTAGAACTAAAAATAACATAGTGATTTTCTTTAAAACAAAGTTATTATTCCATTTACTATTTTCTTTACTAGTAGGCATCTATTGTCCACCTGCATCCAAATAACTTAAATATGCCTCCTTGGTTGAAGCTAAAGCTGAAAAAAGTTACGGTGTAATGATTGCTAAATGTCAATATTTGACAGACGATTTTTGATTATGTAGAATATATTGAATCATGAAGTTTGAATGCGCAAAAACATGTTTTTATTTTTTAGAAAATTTACTTTAATATTAACAAACCAGTTGAAACAATTTGCCTTTGTAAAATTAGGAGCTAAGTTATTTATTTTTATCTCCAAACACTTTTAAATAAACGTACTATGTCGTTTAAACGCACTTATAGTAATATTTCTAATATGCGAAAATAATCACATTATCTGCTCAAAATGACGTCAGTTTCGTATTTCAAATTATAGTGAGGATCTGAATTTTTATTGGTTTATAAAAATATAGTCCATACGCAATTGATTTTATGGCAACGGGAAAGAAATTGCATTATAAATCAAAGAACAAATATAGATTTCTGTGACGATAAACTATGGGAGATGTTAAAAAAAATGGTATAGAATGATCTGGATTTTTTTTAAGTTCACAGTAATTTTACTCGTGTTCTAAAGCGTATGTACAACAAGTTTCGTTCAAATCGGACAAAAATTGTAGATTTGTATAAGGAACAAGCATACCAAGCTTGTATTGCAGAACTGCTTTTATATAAATTAGACTTGCGGATATATTTCAATTTACACTCTATATAACTGTATAAATTAAAGTTGCATAACTTCATGAAAAAATTTCCGAGTATCATAAAACATAAAACGTACATTGAATCATTACTCAAAGAATGCATTTTTTTTTTTCAATTATTTTTAAAATAACGACAAAAACAATGTAGACATGGATTGTTTTTTTTAAAAATTCTGATCAATTTGGCAATAAATCACAAGGACTTTTTTACTTACAGATGAATCTGTTTCTTTCAAATGCGTCTTTTTTATATTAGAGAAAAATTATTTTCTTCTTATATTTTTTGCATCATTCGCTGTGATTTTGTCTAAATATGCGATTTAATTAAAAGTTACTGATTAAGAAAAAACCGTACTGGGTAAATTATTATCACAAATTTTTTTCCAGTTTTCATTGTCATTTTTAAAGAATTTATCATTTTCAATTTTATTATTATAATTGTTATTATAATTATTATTATGTATAATAATTTGCTTGAATTTATTTTTTGGAAGAGTTACCTATTTTGAATTTATCGTTTTGGAATATATGTTTCGATAAGAAATTCCAACTTTTAATTTCATGGTTTTGAATTTGTTCAATTGAATTCATGTTTGTCTGAAATATTCATTATCTTATGATGAACTAGTGGAGCTTAGCTTACGGACAAACGAACGTCCTAGAACGCTAAATGAACTTAGGATTGGGGGGTCCATTCTTTTTTCGCTCGCAGTGTACACAAATCCTCATTTTTTGTCTTTAGAAAAATTTAACGTATCTTACCACATAGGAACGCGACGACAGACCCACATCAAATTCTTTTCAACATCGTCATTCACGTTGCTATATGAGCCTATTTGGCATTCTTCCAACTTTTATTAAATCAAAGGAGTAGCAAAATTTACACAACTTTTCTTTCCATTTTAGAAAAAAAAAATCCCATCGCCTTAATTTCTTAATTTATTTAAAAACTATTTCATTTTTTTTTTTAAGTTCTTATTTTTTGTGTAAAGGATACTTTAAAAAATCGCTTATAATTCAAAAAACGCCGTTTTGTGCTCATTTTTTAGATCAGTTTTTGTTTAAAAAATACGCTAGATTAAATAATTTGGTCGCCAGATAAAAAAAAGGTTGGTCGCCAGTGGCGATTTGTTGTCCGCGTTTGTCAAGTCCTGGTTATATGTGTTGTTTAAAGTTTGTTCTCTTTGATATGCATAATAATTGCGTTTTATCGTACTTCCATTTACAACATACTCTGAAATTATTTGCTGGGTACGACATTGGTTTTCGGTTATCGGTTATATATTTATTTAATTGAGAATATACATCAGACTTGTTTGCTTGAAACGATGCCCGTTATAAGGTTTCGTCGAGATGAGGACTGGATAGACATCACTGAAGAATACAGACGGAAACTCCACAAAGAGTATGTAATGGGTGTCACCTGGAGTCGAACTCGACGCCTTTTCCTATGTTCGCAAGGAATGAACTGAGTGCTGCCTTAACAACTCGGCCACGGAGAGTCCTTGATTATCCATGATGTATCGATTGATCGTAACAAAACATAACGACAGTCTGGAAACTATAAAAGATTTTTGTAACTGATATTATCTTTTCTTAGGAATTTTCCAATTTATTACATATTTTTTTTTATTTATATGTTTCAATTTATCTTTTGTAGAGAGTCATTTGTTTTGAATTGATCTCTTTTGAATTTATCTGTCGTTAACAAATTCCGATTTAAAATTTTTACTTTTCAATTACAGGGGTTTTATCCCTTTTAATTTATATCTGAATATCTTTAAATTTTTTTCAGAATTAGTCATTATATTTGTTGCAAGCATTATTTAAAAACATGAAACTTTATTTGATAAAATTAGCTAGAATTTTATACATTGGTCTAAAGCTTTACAAATTACCACACTGTTAAAAATTTGCAGCAAACTGTCCAGTCATTTGACCGTTTTTAGTAAAAACGGTTACATAACTGCAATTTAACTCTATTCTGACCACAATATGCACAACAATATGGTCAGAATAGAGTTTAAATACGGTTATGTAAATGTTTTCTATAAAAACGGTCGAATGACTGGACAGTTTGCTGCAAATTTTTAAATTCCTACTATTAGCTCACACTCTCTCTCTCTATATATATATCTAGTTCAAATTTTCAATCGTTAATAAAATATTTTCTATTCATCCACTCAAGTTCAAATACATTTTTTTAAACTTGTACTGGATGACACTTTATGTTAATACAGTTTTTTCAAATATTAATTCATTGATTAAATTTAATTAATTATATTTAGTTTTAAATGGGAGAAAAATATTCCTCCAATTGTTTTCATAAATGAAATGAAAGATTTATCTCAAATTAGTGATGCCACAGAAATAAAATACCGCAAGGATGATTGTAAAATAATCTTCAATAAAGTTAACGTGGGACATTAATGCTGCACGGGTTTATTTTATATATTTATGATTAAAAAGTAGGAATTGACCTTAATTTTTTTTTATATATTACTTGTCAACAGTGCAGACAAATTAAAATTGCTCAATTACACGGAAAAAAACTTTCCCGTCTTTTTCTATCAATTGAAATCCTCTTTTTCTCTAGATGGAAAAATGAAATCTTCCGATCCCCCGAGAAATTACGCTTTCTGGGATTTGTAACTGTCATGGTTGAGCCCACATCGGACATTCATATATACTTCCAGTATCATTCCAACTTTTCATGATCGAATGCACTTCTACTCCCCTCATCCAATGTTTTTTATGGTTTTTTGTATCTAGATCACACTTTTTTTAATGCTGCCATCCAATACTTTATAGCAGAAATCATCTTCGATCCCCCCCCCCCCCCCACCCATACTCAGTTCCTTTTAAAATGGACAGAACTCCACACTTGATGTTCACTCTTCCAGAAAACACCACTAGTTTAACAAAGTTGTCATCTTTTATACCCTGCCCCTGCTCCTTCTACCCTGGTATGTATCACTTGAAAAATTTGTGCCAACACAAGATGGGAAAATTACTCGTGGATTTTGAGATTCAGTGTCATATCCCGTCTCCACCCCTCAAGGTTTTTATGGATACAGCGGGAAAACACATCAGAAGTTTAGTTAATATTTAAAAGAAGACTTTGTTGCGAAGGGGAGAATAGTTTTTCTCCTTTTGCTTGCATCTCGTTGTTCTTAGAAATTCGATTTAGATATTAGAGATACGAGGGAGCGTATATTATGAAAAAGAAGTTAGTTCATAGGTTTTGAATTTTGATGTCACATAGTGGTCCGTAATGTGTTTGTAGAGCGAGAAAATAATAAAAACTATTATTTTGAAATATTTATTTATTTTACCGATTTTTTTTTTTATATTTTATTTTATGAAATTTTGTGATTTAATATGAATAAATCAGGAAAGTATATCATATAAATTATTTGTAAAGTTTAATGTTTCTATATTTTTTAGAATTAATATGTTTTTACAGAGCTTTTCCCTTAAAATTCCGATTACACTTTCAAAAATACAACTGAAAATTGAAAGTTGTTTTTGTTGTGCATGATGTACTTTACATAAAAACACGCTTTTTGTATAAATTGTTGCCTATCTAGCGGGATAATTAAAATACATTTATGTATATATTTATAAATATTCCACTTCCTATTACAAATAACTGAACTTACTTTATATATATATATATATATATATAACTTAATAATAAATGTAACACATATACGATTATAGTCGACAGATAATAACTTTAAGTCCTCAAAATAAATTTCATAAATTTAATGTTTTGTATTATTTTGTGAAACACATATGGATTTTAATGAGAAATAATAAAATGTTTATTTATTTTGGAAATAAATTAAATCATTCAAAACATGCTTGTAACAGATGAATATTACTTTGTAATTACGGCTGAAAGCAACGTGTTTTGATTTAAAGACAGCTTTAAAATTTGCAAAATCATGCGAAATACTTAACAGTCCCGTTATTCCCGTCATCGGCGCACGTTCTTTGAAAACGAAATGATTTCGTTTCAAGTTCACAAGAATAAATGCGCGCAAGAATTTCAAAAACAAAAACAAACGAACCGTATACGAGTTACAGCATGGAAACCGATGTTCAACCCTCCACATTTTTATGACTGTTTTGGCACTAGTCTCCTTTGTTAACCATGCTCGAATATGCAGCCCTTTCGCTTAATGATTACTTTATTGTAGATAAAATCGTGCGCACCTATGCTAAAAGACGTGATCTGAAGTTAAATGATTCTTTTTTTCAACCCATAAACAGTGCATAATAATCGTAATATAAATGTAGCTTGGTGCAGTGTGGGGGTGAACAGAACGTTTTGCTGCATGGATAATGGCACACCCTTTTACGGTAAAGAGCGGCAAATGCGATCTGCATATGTATTTAAATTGTAGATAGAAGTTTAAAATAGACTTTTTTTCTGTAAATTTTTAATCACATTTTCTGTGCAGTAAAATAGCATTTATTGATTTGGTAATTAAGAATAAATGGTAGTTCAGTCTGAAATTGAAACGGCACCATTAAATAAATGAAACCAAAAATTAAATTTAATGTTTTTTGTCTGTAACATTCATATTTATTTATGATTTATTTAAAATTTATAATAACTTGGGGATCTAACCCGTACTTCTCGGCTTATAAAACCTAACTGAAAAGAATTTTTTAGTAAAAATTTTAATAGATTATTAACATTTAATGTTTTTTTTCTTTTTTTGTAAGATTATCTACTAACAATACCAAAAAGGATTTTTATATGAAAAATATCAATTACGTGTTTTTAAATAAACCCTTGAAATAATTTATTAAATGCGATACTTTCGTATTAGCCGCATGTCAGGAGAAAGAAAAAAAATAGCCGAAGAAAGTAGAAAAAGATTTTGCTGCTTACAGCAGCCGTTTTGATTTTGATATGAAAAATATCAATTATGTGTTTTTAAATAAACCCTTGAAATAATTTATTAAATGCGATACTTTCGTATTAGCTGCATGTCAGGAGAAAGAAAAAAATAGCCGAAGAAAGTAGAAAAAGATTTTGCTGCTTACAGCAGCCGTTTTGATTTTGATAATTTTAGTGGTTTAAGCACGAAGTTCGATTACAAATCTCTTAAATTTGTCTTTTATTTAGATTATTTTATTATTTATTTATTTATTGATGAAGTTTTAATTTCTCTACGGAATATTATCTGGAATTAAACGGTGAACTATTTATATTGCTTTAAGGGTAAACGGGATAATCTTTTATAATCGGGCCTTCACGCGATAGAGATAGATTTAAAAAAGGTTGACGCTTGTAAATTAATTTTAAAAGCATAAAAAATCCGCAAATCCGTCAAGATACAGTTTTGAAAAAATTTTTTCATTTCAAAGAACCTTTATTTTTTTTCTATCCGACGGTGTGAAAATTGAAATTGTGCGATGTTTATAATAATAATAAAAAAAATCAATAAAAGCGAAATTTATTGGAAGAATGTTAACACAGTCAAAATGACTCCACCATTACTCACGGGCATTTTCTCTTTATAATATAGATATTTGAAATTAAAGAAGTATATTTTAGAAATCATATGAAGCGCTTTGAACCAGTGCAATGCTAATCATATGATCGTTTTAGTGAAAAAGAGTTATTGTCTATGCATTATTTCTCGTACTAAAGTCTATTTGCTTTAAAGATTGGTTCTAGTTTAATAAAGTTTGATTGTCGTGAACAGGGTGTTTCTTTCATCAAAATATATTTTCAGTACGGTCTCAGAGACCGCACTTATATAGTTACGGGTTAAAGAAAATGTCACAGTTAATCGTGATTTTGTTGAATTTAATGCGATCATTTAATGATAACTGTCATTTTATTATGTAAAGTTAACTTTACATAAAGTAACTGTACGTTACATTTAATGATATTAAACTTTTTAAAATGATTTTAATAACTAATTTATATTGCAACATTGTAGAGCAAAAGTCATGACTCTGGTCAAAAGAAAAGACTTTCTCATCGCAGAAAAGATAAAATCTTATGGTCATAAAAGTAAATGAACACATTAATTTTGAAATTTCTTGGCTATTATTTATATAATATAATTAGTCGTCCGCTAGCGTCATAATTCACCCACGCTGCTGAGTTACATTTGCTCGCCTTACTTTAACGCTGGTTATAACCAATATAACGATGTTAAATTTTTCATCCTATCGTGGAGTATTTTTATGAAATGGAGCTCATTAATTAGATTTCCTGCTGAGTTACATGTAGTATAAGAAATGTGTATTTGTATTCTTTTGAAGGATACATTGTTAAAAATAATAGACGATCATCGCTTTTTTGAAAGAAAAAGAGTATTTCTGGAATAAAAAAGAAAAAAAATCAATGTTATTATAAATCTAAGAATGGGGAAAAGATTATTTTGCTTCAAGATTTAAATTTTACCGCTAAATTTTAATGCAATAGTAAGGATATTTAATTTATTTTACGTAATTTGTGTAAAAAAGAATTTTGTTTGCCAAAATATTGTTTTTTGTCAAGAAATTGAGAAATTAAAATGCAAAAATACATTTGTTAGCTTAATTTATGAAAATATAATATAACACGAAAGAAAATATGCAATAAACATCTTCCGTATTACGCCTGATTCCGAAAAGTATGCTTTTTCTTTAAAAACCTCAGAAACCATTCGATATTTAAAGAAGAATTTATAAATACAAAGTTTCTTTAGCTGCCACCGTTTTTCAGAAATGTTTCCGAATAGTTTTTATAGTGTACTAGCTGAAGTACCCGGCGTTGTCCAGGATTTTAAGAATATTTGTGTAGAAAAATCGATTTCAAAATTAAACATGTTGTATAGAGAACTTCAAAATGTTAAAATATGTCAATATTTCCATAATCCGTTTTTTATATGATTCAATACGTTCCTCAAACCCATATGACGTTATCTTCATCTACAGACGCCGTATCTACTTCATACATCTATTACTCATATTGACACTCTCTTTGTATGATTCTCAAACACAGCTTGCAAAAAATATACTTGGAACATACAAAATGTGTCGTACATGTATAAAACATTCAAAATATGACCAAATTTCTGTTGTACATTATAAGCTTTTAATCATAAACCATTATACAGCTATATTAATCGAATTATTATTTTTCCCCGACGAATAAATAAGTATGTTATTAATATTTAATTAAAAAGTAAAATCAGATAAAAGGAAATCTGTCTGAGATTTCCGAATTTCGTGATCTCTAGACTTCTTTAGACCCTGAGCAGTATTAAAGACCCCTTTAAAAATGATTTTTATAATGATTCAAAATATATATGTGTTAACTATGTAGGTTTGACAAAAATCCTTTCTGTAGATCTGCAATACTCGCAAAAAATAAATTTTTATCCATGATTTCAAAAGTTCCTAATTTCCCAGTTTAGTAAACATACAAACGACGTAAAGTTCTTCTGTACTACAAAATATTAATTTCTGTAACTTCCCTGAAGTGGATCAGATACCAATACATTTGTATTAGTTTAGTTATCTTACTAAAAGGATTCTTTAAACAAAGTAAAATCATACGAAACCTTTACAGCTAAAAGTCCTTTCTGTAGATCTGCATTACTCACAAAAAATGGGATTTTTATCCATGATTTCAAAAGTTCCCAATTTTCCATGTTATTAAACATACAAACGACGTCAGTACTTCTGTACTACAAAATATTAATTTCTGTAACTTCCGTGAAATGAGTCAGATGCATTTGTATTAGTTTAGTTATCTTACTAATAGGATTCTTTAAACAAAGTAAAATCTTGCGAAACCTTTCCTTTCCAAAACCCCAAAGGCATCAGAGTGTGGAGTTATTATGGGTGCTTTCAGAAGGATCCTTAACACCCCAGTTAATTACAGTGGCATGTTTGCAAGTGCACCTAAAGAGAACTTTAATTAGCAACGGCCAAAAAGCAAATAGTTGTAGCAAGACATAATTATTGATACGTCAGAACATGATGGGGTGGACACGGGACTTTCTCGGCACTTCTCAGTGGATCTTATCGAAGGAGTTCATAATTGGGGGAGTTGCGGGTAAAGGAGAGGGTAGAGTGCAGCCCTCAAGGGCCACGTTTTCTCAGCAATTAGAGGATTTCCTGCAGTCTCTTATATTAAAAGTTTATTTTGAGGAGTTGATGATCGGCTAGAAAGTGCCAACTCAGCAAGAAGTAATCGGAAGATTTACAAAGGAGGAAGTAAAGTGAAGTAAACAGATATTTGTAAACAAAATTGATGGTTTCAGTTTCAATTTCTGTTAAATAAGTTTTCTACGTAGAGAAAATTTCGTTCAGCACAATTATTTTATTGAATTATTTTTGCTAAATTTATACTAATACAATAAAAATACAGTTACCCAGAAGTACATTCGTTTACTTTCTTTGAAGGTGAGAAGTTTAGAGAATTTTTCTATCTTAAGTGGTCAAGTAACCTTTCAACTCATAAAAAACATGAAAAAGGGACCGCTATAAGAATTACAGCAACTCAGTAGCTAATTGACTTTGAATTGTAAAATTTAAAACACATATTAATAAAGGTTTATTTTATAAATTAAAATTCTTCAAAAATGTATACACTCATGTAAATCTTTTAAATTTATTTTTAAATATAATACAACTTTTATGAAAAAAATATTCTTGCATGCATTTCGCGTCTGATTTTTCACATTTCAATTGCTAAAACCAGCCAAAAAAATTTTAATGGCTACAGATATAATGTTTTCTCCAAATGACCTACAATAATAATAAAAAAATGTGTAGATCCTGAAATTTATTTATTTTTTTATTTTTTATTTTTTTTAAAGAGAAATTTGAAATATTGATTTTTTTAATGCAAAAGTAGTGGCGAATTCTAAACTTGTTCCTTGAGAAAAATAATAATAGGTCATTTTGTGAATCTGTATGGTTAAGAAATTCAATCAAAATTTCATGAAATTCTAACCAACCATTTTTCAGAAATCATACACGCAATGAACAAAATCGCCGTTTTGAGAAAATCGACTTTAAAGATGAAACTATCCCTTGATTATATAAAAATAGCTCTGGCTGTTTTAGACATAACTCCCCTTATAAAGTGAATTTTTGATTGGGGTTTATTTTAAAATATTCCTAAAGAATCATACTTAATTATAAGCTAATAAAAAATCGAATTTTTGACACTTTAAGGTTACAGGCCCTTAAGTTAAGCATTAAACTTAAGGTTTAAGGCCCTTAAAACTACTACTAATGTTTTTAAAGATTATTTTTTATTATTCAGTAAATTCGCTTACGTTATAAATATACCAATATTGAAGAAATACAATAAAAATTTCCAAAACCTATATATAACGGAAAAATTAATTATCGTATAAAGAAGAACATAATATAATTGTGAAACACGGTATACTGCAAAGACAGCTTTTTGCCTGTCGAAAAAGAAATTTTATTCCTTTCAATTACATCTTGTAAGTTTTATTGCACTTATAAAATTTATAGATGTTATAGTAACCACATTAACAGTGGCAGACGTTTATACATATATACACATATACATATCAATAACAAGAAATGACCAAAATTGTTCCATAAAAAGTATAATTTAAGTACATATAAACATGTAATACCATGCTTATATTCGAGAGCTAATGATATGCTTGAGGTTTTGTCACCGTATTAATCCAGAAAAAAAAAATCCACTGTAATAAATTGCTAAGTTGTGACAAAAATAAACAATGAAAAAAATAAAATTAACGTCTAATAAGCTGTTGCTTTTTAATTAACTTTTGAGTTTAAACGGTACATATTTATTATTTTATTATTTTTAACCCTTTAAAATACATGTTAAAGAAAACAATTTTCTGTAATATTGTAGATATAATTACTACGATAAAAAAATGTTCTAATGTGTTTATATTTAATTTTTAGGTAAATTGAAATATGTTTTGCTTTCTATAGATTCCGGTATCTGTGTGGTATCGGAATGCGATTCGTAAGCATGAAATTTTGCAATATTATTTCATAATTTAAATGAAAATTCGACATTAAATGGAGATTTAAAATATGTGTGTTTTGCATCTCGGTCTTCTAAAATAGTTTAAAAGTATTTTTGTAGAGAAACCCCATTTTCCTTCTTGCAAAAACTAGTATAAAATTATATCGGTAACAATGATGAATTTAGAAAGTGGCGCGGAGTAAGGTCTTGAAATTTTCTGCAAATTTATGGGCCTGAAAGGAAAATGTCTCCGGAATTTCAGATTTTCCTTTAAAGCTGTAGAAATCATTCCCAAGAAAAAAAAATAATCTCAATTTAACGCTACACAGTGACGAATTTCCCTGAAATATTCGCCAAAACTTTTTTTCTGATTTTCGGAGTCTTCTTTGAAAACAAGATAATACTCAGAACTGTAAACTGCTATACTAAATAACTAAGGGATCTGTATTTTATAAAGCTGCAGAAATCGTTTCCAAGAAAAAAAAAAGTGTCTCAATTTAACACTACACGTACACAGTGACGATTTTCGCCGAAATCTTGGAAAAATTCGAATCTTTTTCTGCAAATTGGGGTCTTTTTCGAAAACAAGCCAATACTAAGAACAGAAAATTGCGTTATTAAATAATTGAGGGATCTGTATTTTATGAAGCTGCGTACATCGTTTCCAAGGAAAAAAGTGTATCAATTTAACACTATACAGTGAGTAATTTCTCGAAATATTGGCAAAAACTCGAATCTTTTTCTGTTTGTCGGAGTTTTCTTCAAAAACAAGCTAATTCTCAGAACGGAAAATTGCGTAACTAAATAACTGAGAGATCTGTATTTTATGAAGCTGCGGAAATAGTTCCCAAGAAAAAAAAAATAGTCTCAATTTAACATCATTCTCAATTTGCTTCTAAGAATGATATGCGATTCTCAAGTAATCATTTTCATGTTCAACAAACTTGATAACTTAACAGCATTAGCATTAAAATTAATAGCATTAGCATTTAACATTAAATTTATTAACATTAATGTTAAAATTGCTTGCATGTATGTATTCTGTTACGCAGCTGAAAATGTTGAGAATTGAAAGCATCCTAAGAACTAATATTTCGGGTAGAGAAAACTGGTTAATACATTGTAAAAACTACTCTGAAACATTTCCAAAAATTACGTGTGGCAAAAAGAACTTTCTTTTCATAAATTCTTTCTGAAATCTCGGAAATCTATTCCTTCTGAGGCTTCTAAAAATAAAGGAATGCTTTTCGGAATTACCTTGGAAAAGGTTATATTATACTTTCGCAAACCTCAAGAAAGATAAGAGCTAGATTAAGAAGCTACAGTGCTGCATTTATAGGTGCAATCTAGTACAATTTTGTGAAATGCACTGAAAATTTCAAGCCATTTCGTGCACCTATTGAGAGAAATAAGTGGTAAAACAGCAATTTTTCCCAGAATAGCGAAAAGTAGCAATTAAAATTAAATACATTGTAAAGATAAAATTACTTATTGTTTCTCTCATTTATTAATTCGACTGGTTTCGGTTGGATATCAAACTTCTTTCATAAAGATGTGAAAAGGAAATATGTAAGAAAAGATGTATGTAAAGTAGTATGATATTAGTCATTCTTTAATGGGTTTTTTTTGTTAACTTTTTAAAGGTTTGTGATTGAAACCTACTGATAATTCTTTCCTGAAACACAGTCCATTGTAAAACACTAAAATTTATCGCTAGAAATATTTAGTTTCCATTGTATAGTGCTGAACAATAAAGATTAATACTTAAAAAAAAATCATTTTAACGATGGTATGAGCAACTGTACTTTACACAATAAATTTGAGGTAAAAATATTTTAAGGTTGATCGTGTAGGGTTTAATGGCACAAAATCCCTTTAGGGACATGCTGCGCCAAAATATATTTTAAGGACACTGTTATACAATTATGCATAGCTATACAATTATGATTAATATACTGCAGTGATGGAACAGTGGCAACACCAGAGGACCAATTGACATCGCTAAATTTAAATAGTATTCTTATTATTTAATGACATAATTTCTGAAATATTTTAAGGCGAAGAATACTATTCAAATTTAGTGGTGACAATCGCCCAAATGCTGCGTCACTGTTCCATCACTTATACTGATATACAATTATGATATACAATTGAGGGGGTTGGAAAGATAGTCGAGTAAGTCACAATTTAGCGGTTTGAAAAATGAAGGGTATTGTGAAAGTTGTCGTGTGCTGTTGCATTGAATGAACCAACTCGTTCTGCCATCTAGCGACTGCATTAGTCAACTATGACTTACTTCACTGTAACACTGAATAGAAATTAATATACGTTCAGTGAAAATATGGTTATCTCGATTTTCCAAACTTTTGTCTTACTCTGTTGTCATTCTAACCCCCTCAATTGTGTGTAGAAAAAGTGGAGTTTTTGCCAGCGTTTGGGGAACTTTCGCCATTGTGCGGTAATTTCTTCCATTTCTTTCCTTGTTTATAGGTAAGCATTTTTAAATATTTAATTTTCTTTATAGAACATAGATAGGCTTGATAACGTCTTAACGTAGCAAACATTAATCATACACAAACTTTAGACAATTTACAACGGAATGTCTTGAAGAAAGAAGAGAGAAAATATCTAAGTTTCCTTCGTAGAATAGAGCATAGAAAAAAATCTTTTACATCATTTCCATTTCCATATCTTCATCTTAAACAAGGGAGATACATAACTAAAATGCTCTCTATATTTTATATTATATCGTTTGATAAACGAGGCAATATAAAAGGATTCAAAATATGTGTGTTTTGCACAACGGGCTTGTAAAACAATCTACGAAAAAAATTCTAGTAGCGAAATTGAATTTCCCTTTTTGTAAAAGACTAGTATAAAAGAGGGTCGGTAAGGACCTCCCCCGCCCCACTACTTAGTTCCATTTAGCTGCGCCCGGGCGCGATTTGTTACCTGCTATTTCGTTGACAGCTTTATGGGGGAGGCCATCTCGAAACGTTCAACTATAAATTCCCCGGCCTGCAACAGATAAAAGTGTGCTTACGGGAAAACTGGAGGATTTTATTTCACTCGTTTTCTACGCCCTGGATCATCTTTCTAAGAAAAAAAAAATATATATATATAATGCGATAACGGCAGGGATTATTAAATAAAAAAGTAACGACCATCATAACTCTAATTCTCTTTATATTGTGTTTATCTATAATATACGAAGAACGCTGCCATTTTGTCTTGCTACCTATCAAATAAATACGACGGCCCTTTGCTGTGTTGTTTCCGACAAAGTAACGACCAGACAAAGCATGTGATAAGAATTTTTCAGGTCACTATAAAAAGTAGAACAATTATAAGGATTAATATTATCAGATAGCAGGGAATTTATTATACCTTCCAGTAAAATTATAAAAAAAGCTGATTTAACAAAAAATTAATGATAACCACCAGAAACTGAATATACTTTTCTTGAAATTTAGAAATATTACATAAATCTATACTTACCTGGGTCCTTCTTCTTACACTATAGTTACACGATTAGATACTAGTCCAATAGCTGTTGGTCCCAATATAGTTCGGAATTTAGAGTCAATATAGCCAAGGATTTCACCCACGGTTGCGTAAATCCACATAACAGCACTGTTAAAAATTATACATACAGCTTCGATTTCACTTTCAGCTGGAGTTCCTGATTTGTTTAACTCCAATGCGCAAAAAAGTAATCGGTGTGCCCAAACCAAACCTATCTATCACATTAAACACAAAAGCGTCACATTCTTATTAGATCGGATGTCATGATGTTACTTCGTTGAACTATGTGGTATTAAGAGGAAAATCGTAGAAACGGAGCACTATTCCACTTGGTTGGTTTGTTGTATGGTGTTTATTGGTACAAAGAGCCAATTGCATCATGCTGTGCCAAGTAAAGTAAAACAAAGTATGACAAAATATAACAGTAAGGAAATGAACAGTGAATACAATACAAGCATCATTATAATATCTGGATGAGGCAATCCATTCCGTTATACACTTACGCACACTAATGTGCGAGTATACATATGCTCTACACACAGCCGCATGCTCAAAACTGTTGCGGAGTTTGACAATACTTAGCAAACTATTGCTAAATTTGGAGCCAGAAACAAGACGAATTAGGCCCGAATTTGTCAAAATTCCTTGAAACCCGTTATAATCTACAAAACTACTATTTTTTTATCAAGGTTAATATTAATTGAAAATATATCATTATTTGATGATATTACATCTGGTTCGTTTAACCCAAAATTTGATTAAAAAAAGGGGGGGATGAAGAACAATAGCGACAAACCTATACACATCGTATAAGTTTGTCGATAAGCTTGTCGATAAATAACAATAGCAACAAACTTATACATATCGCTATATATATATTTATACACATCACTAATTGCAAAACACTTTGCAGTAAACAGTCCGCTGCATAATTGCAGGTCACGTAGACAGTTTAATTTTGAAAAATAAATTACACTTTTTGGAAAAACAATCAAATAGATATGTTGAATAGCAAAGTTTGAACGAAACTCACGTTTTACGTTAAGATCTCCCTAAGAATAGAAAAATCACATAAGAATAGAGTTTTCCATGTTAAAACGCATGTTGATACTACATATATAACGCGATTTATTAGCGTTTTATGTAGAATTCTTTAGTCTTTTATTATAATATATAATCATAAAAAACGTCATTAATATTTTAACTATCTAAATATAAGTCGATGAGAATGTGTATATTAAAATTGCAAAAATACTTGTTTCCCCTGTGTAATCATATTTCAGCTGAGTAGACGTATTTAATAAAGTTAATGACTATATATATGTCTATATACCTTGCTCATGTTATGTTTAATGTATTTTTAAAAAGGATATATTCGTGTTTAGTAATTCACATTTCTACCAAAAGAAAGAAGAACAAGTAATGCATTGCATTACCAACTTTCATTTCCTTCTTTTACAGTACATTTAACATTTAGAAGCTTTCATATTTGGACAAAGCTATTTCATGATTCCAGAAATATAGTGTATTCAAGCGACGATAGATATTTTCGTCAACGACTAAGTACTACATATACCATCTCTGACAATGCTCAAGAAAGCATACTTAGACTTAGAAATCTTTATGCTTTTCACATGACAGACATAAAACGTGTCTGAAGTAGTAAATAATAATCAATGTCTCCGGTTGATTTTTAGATATGGGTTTCTCTTAGGACAGCGATTATGCCGAAATCACAGAAGTCCATAGAATTTACGTCCCCATGCTTTGTAAGCAGGGATTTATATTTCGACTGACAAAACACTTTTTTCTTCCTCATTTCTTTTTTGTGTTTTATTCTTTGATTGTGATGGGTAAAATACTGCAAAATATTTTGAATATAAAATGTATTTTTCGATCAAGTAAATATGGAAGTATAGCTTGTGTGTGCATGCATGGCATAAAGATGTATGCAATATACAAATGGACTTTTTTCATTATTATATAAAAGTTCTTTCATGTTTTGGATTTTTTATTTAAACAAAAGTATGCATTAAAATCTTTAAATATCTTGAAATAACAAAAGTATGTTCAATATGCAAATGGATGTTTTCCATATTGTGTAATAATATTTTTACATGTCTGATTTTTTATTGTCTTTTTTAGAAAATAAATTCTGCTCAAAAGTTTCTTAAATATCATCAAAATTTAAAAATAAAGAATTAATTTGATGCTTTTTCCTGTGTATATGCTAATTGTATGAATGGATGAAATAATTGATTTAAAATGGTTAGGTTCAAAGTGCACTAAAATTTTTATATGTCAATAAAAAAAAAAATACTTTGACACATTTTCTTGTGTATATTCTAATTGTATGAATGGATGAAATAGTTGATTTAGAATGGTTAGGTTCAAAGACAAAAGGAAAGAAAAGTTTATAATTTTTAACCTCAATAGATGCTTGTGTCTACTATAATAATATAGCTTTGTCTAATAACGAAAAACTTCTTAACTTGCAGAAGAAAATTAAAATCTGATTAATTAAAGTCTGATTTTTTATTGTCTTTTTTAGAAAATAAATTCTGCTAATGGAATAATAATTTTAAGTTTCGTATAAATAGTTGAATATTACAAAATATAATGTAGATAAAACGCCTTTTTAGCATTGGATGCACAAATTTAATATGGTTTGGTACAATATACAAGGTGAATTTGGCTTAATCTGCCCAACAGAAATGGGGGATATAGTAATGTTGTATCATAAAACACCATAGAAAACTTGTCGTATCTTTAACCGTTTCCGAGTTATGTGCAAACAGTGTGTCAAGTCTGAAAAAAACCCACATTTGTGATAGTTCTCTAAAACCTACACGCAAAATAAGTACACATTTGTAAAGGACAAATCAATTTCTATAGGATCACACTATTCGTATCGGAATATCTGGGATTTAATGGCGAGCTAGAACCGCTGAAACATTGGCGAAAGGAAAAATCAAATTGTCGCCAAAATCTTTAACCGAGAATATCGCAAACACCCTTCCAGTTAAAATCGGTCGAATTTACTAAACAGTTGTCCATTCGATCACCTTTTGAATAAGCCTACAATAAACCAAATCGGTGTTCTACTTCAGGAGCAATTTTGACTTATTTAAAACACATCACTGAAATCACTCGGGATGGTATGTTAAATTTATACAACTGTCAACATTACGCTCAACGAAATCCATTTGCAAGGGCAAAAGTCATTTTTCCAGAAGTGGTTCGGCTTAATTATTTGACTTGGAATGGCTGGCGATCGCTTGATAGGTATTCCAGAATCATCTGACATTTCGGAGTTTCTGGAACATTATCTGACAGGATTACTTGCTGTCATTTCTGCATCCCAGCGAGCGGAAATATTATTTTCAAAACCATAGGACCCCTGCATATTCTTCAACTATTGTTCGGGATTTCCTGACTGAGCAATATCCGCGATGGATTGGTAGTATGTGGCCAATTTCTTAGCCACCTTAGATCGTCAGATCTATTGGAATACATATGGAACTGTTGCACGCTCGCCAAGCACTCCAAGCCAAACATTTAAGCTGAATCGCATATGGGACAATGAGTTTCACGTTATAAATGGATTTTGTAAGGCGTAATGTTGCCAATTATGTAAATTTAACATGCCATCTCGGATGATTTCATTGACGTACTTCAAACAAAAAGCTAAATTTCTCTTGACGTAGAACACCGATTTCGAAAGTTTTTGGTAAATTTGATCGAGTGTAGCTAAAAGGGTGTTTGCAATAATGCAGGCTAAAGATTTTCGCGGCAATAGGATTTTGATCTTCGTCAATGTTTCAGTGCCTGTAACTCACCGTTAAATACAGATATATTGATGGGAATGATGTCTTCCAGCATTTATATTATGATGTCATCTTACAGAAATGTTCCTGCTCTTTCCAAATATGGGCTTGTTTTCGTATAGTTTTTAGAGAAACATCCCAAATTTTGTTTTTGTTTTTCAGATTTGACGCATTTTTGGCGCATTTTCTTCTATTCACCATAACTCGGAAATGGTTAGAGAAAGGACATAGTTTCTACGGTGTTTTATCAGCCACATGGGCTCTTTTATCAACTTCTTTCATTTGGCAGATTGCGTAAAATTAACTTTGTATATTCCGTGTCTGCTTTAATATTAATGTATTCTTACAATTGGTACATACATTCGTGATAAATAGTATATATCTATCTCTCTCAAAAAAGTATTTGTAACAGATTTTAATTTTCTTCTGCAAGTTAAGAAGTTTTTCGTTATTAGATAAAGCTATATTATTATAGTAGACACAAGCAACTCTTCATTTATGAGTATCTTCATACAGTAGTATAAATCATCATACATTCTTTTTCTCAATTTTTCTGAAAGCATACTTACAGTTAGATGTCTTTATGCTTTTCACCGACATATGCAAAACGTGTCTGAAGTATAAATAATAGTAAATGTCTCTGATCTATTTCTAGATATGTATTTCTTTCAGGGTAGCGATCACCTTCGAGATTACAGAAATTCGTAGAATTTTTGTCGCCACGCTTTACAAATATAAATTTATACAACATCAAATGACAAAACACTTTAATTTTTTCTTCTTTTTATATTCTGGTTTATTCCTTGATTGTGATGGCTGAATTATGGGAAGATGTTTTGAAGGTAGAGTGTATTTTTAGATCTAGATGAGTATAAAACAATGCTTTGTGTGTAGTACTTAGATGGCATAAACATGACTGCAATATACAAATGCACTTTTCTCCATTTTTGTGTAGAACATTTTACATGTTGTGTTTTTTTCCAAGAATGAAAATTACGCACCGAAATATATAAATATGCTAAGATGATAAAGAATCATCCAATATACAAATGGATATTTCCATTGTATCCATTCCACATCTTTTATATCTTGGACTTTTTTAGAAAAAAAAAATCCCTGCGGTAAAATTTGTAAATATCATAAAATTTGTAAATATTAGTAGCTAATTTACAATATTGTGAAAAATAAATGTTCATTGTTGAGGTAGATTTAAAAAAAAATAATGTTTGAAAATTATTTAAAAAGTCATCAAAAGACACTACATTCAAATTTTGTTTTCAAAAAAGTGTCATTCGAAAATACCGGGTGCGCTAAAAGTTAAAACTTTAAAAATTCATTAAAATAGAAACAAATGATGCTAAAAAATTGTGATTTGTAGGAATGAGATTAGAAGGAAATGGGATTTTTTTAATAACAAAAAAGTTGTGGTTAAAAAAAATACCGATGGATGGCGCTGAAATGCATAGTGTAAAGCAGATGAACGCAAATTAGTCTTATAGTAAAAGACTCATTTCAGCGAAGCGTCTGACAATCTTCTGTATCCCAGCACTTGAAACAGGACCTTCTTTCGTCTTCAGTCATTTTGCCGTGCAGAATTTTCGCAATGCGGCAGTTCCGATTCCCCGTTTTTGTAAAAGAGTTTAACCAACAGCGTTTGATCTGGTAACGACAGCATATTGCTGGTATCGAATGAAGAATCTGTGTGCAGTGAGGGGTATCTGCTTCATATCATGCATGCAGCGCCATCTATCGGTAATTTTTGAACAAACTTTTTTTGTTATTAAAACAAAACTATCTCTCTCTACTCCCATCCCTGCAAATCGTAGTTTTTAGCATCATTTGTTTCTTTTTAATGAATTTTTAAAGTTTTAACGAACTTTTGGTGCACCCGGTTCATTATTTTCCTTATTCGATAATGTAAAAATTGAAATTATGCCACATTTAGAAGTGATGGATAAACAATAAAAATAGTAATCGGTTTTTGACAGCCGTTCGAAAGACAACACATATCTGACGACGACAATAAAGTTCCTTATGAAAGAAACAGCACTTTGTCACTAATAATTATAGAAAAGGATTTTTACATTGAACTGAATGTATTTTATTCATTGGAATATTTACTTAAAGTGTAAAAATTATACAACTAGAATTTCAAAATATTCTTTTATTTAAATAAATATTTTTATTGCAAAATTTTACAGTGTCTTTGTTTGATGATCATACATAAACACAATTTTTAAAATGTATAGTAATTTACGCTAAATGCAATTAAATTCAGTTTAAGAAATCTAAAATGTTAATTAATGGTTATTGTAATTCTAAGATTGTTTTCTTGTCTCTATAATGATAATGTTTGCCCCTGAATCTGTGTTTACTTATCTTTTCACACTTTAAAAAATACTTACCGGGAAAACGAGTTTTAGTATAATGCAACATTATTCATATAGAGCTCGTTAAATATTAAATATTGTGAAAGCAAATATATTAAGATATTGCAACATCTTTTTATTATTACTAGTATTATTTAAGCATTTTGATGACGATTTTTTTTCTCCCTAATATTTTAAACAAACCTGTAAAATATCTGCTGTATAAAAATTATTTTATATCATAAAACTGTAATTCTTAATGCATTCTTACGTCGATAATTTTGCTACGGATTTTATGTTATTTTGATATTTTAAACAAACCTCTAAAATATCTGCTGCATAAAAAAATATTTTATATGATAAACTGTAATTCTTAACACATTCTTACGTCGATAATTTTGCTACGGATTTTATGTATGCATATGCATGAAATCCATAACAAAACTTTCTTTACGAATTTTTCAAATAAAATGTAACGTAACTTTTGATATTACTTTTTTAACAATAAAGAATTGGTTCAAAACTCCTTGTTGATATCTTTATCCTAATTCATTCAAAACATTCTTCAAAACATGCTTTTTTTTCGCCTAAGATAGTAAAAACCTCTTCTTGATGTTAAATGAGAAGTCTTGTGAAAAAGGCGTTTCTAACGATGCATAAACTCCTGATATATTCTTACCTAGTAGTTTACCTAATAGTATATTCTTACCTAAACCAAAGTAATTTTACCTCCAATGAAATATTTTAATTAAAAATACCACGGAAATGTTTCTATGTGTATTATTTTCTGTTATATAAATCGACCGTATATGAAGAGCATATAAGCCTTACAAAACCAATTTCATATAACAACACATTTCTTCGATATATATACAACGTATTTTTTCATCATTATTTCTTTTCTTTTAGCTTTATTTTTCTCTTGCTTTCCGAATCAATGAAAATCAAAGACTTAAAGATCTTCAGTTCAAAGCAATGAGCTTGAGAGAGCTTTTTTCATTCCTGTACTTTTTGGAACCATTTCCCATTGCTGTATCGATCTTTCCACGCAGGTGTGGTCACAGAGATTTCTCTGGGTCAGAGCTAGAATGGACACTGCCCGTCTTTGTTTCTGTCTGCGCGAGAGGTCAAGAATCGAGCAATAAAAATATTTTTATGAAACACGTTTAGACAGAAAGATTGAAGAGAGATTAGATTTGTTTCATTCGAATCTAAAGTCTAACGAAAATTAAAAATAAAGGAGGTATTGCGGTGTAACGCTCGTCAAATTTATATCCTTTTTGTATGTCTTTTTTATAGGGTGTGTGTGGGGGGGGGGGGGGAAATGAAAACTTATTTTTAAACGGAAATAACCATTAGATTAGACAAATTCTAAACAACAAATTAAAAAAATAATAATAAAAAATCTGGAATGACTCCACTCAATTTTCCGAACATTGAGTCCATAAAGTAAAAAAAAGAATGAAAAATTATGCATCACGTATAGATTATGAAACACTTTCCAACACTAGCTGTATATTATTAAGATTTTTTTTTTTTTTTTTTTTTTTTTTTTTTTTGCTAGAATGAAGTGTGATATATTAATTAATAATAAAAAACAGTATAACTCAGCAACTGCTGTGCATATCCAGTAGTGTGTGCGAATTCTTTCGTGTATGCAAAGTATAGAAATTATAGATTAATTTTTAACACAATTATTCAAATTGGGTTAATTGTGTTTTATTATTTTAATTGTTACACTATTTCAAACATATTGAAATTGATATACATCACTGATGTGCACTACAATACGCAGAATATGAAGTGCATAGCACTTATAATTAATTTAAAGGGACATTCAAGAGAATTCGGTTAGAGTATTATCTGTGTGTGATAATTGCTGGCAGTGTGTTTTCATTTGTTTTTAAATTTAACTAATTTTTTGTATATTACTTGGTATGTATAAATTCTATAGATCCTATACACAGCAGAACAATAGATCTCGAGCATATTTTCGTTTATTAAGGAAATTTCTAAGGGTTTATTTCAATTGTGCTATGGGTTCCCTAACTGAATTAAATTTTAGTATACTATGTAGTACGTATACAGATCTATATAACATATACATGCTGGTCCAAAAGAATTCGGATTTTTTTTTTTTAGAAGAGTAATTTATTTCTAAATTAGTTTGTTTTTTATTTAACTGGGGTAACTCATTTTCCATTTGAATTATATTTTATTAAAATATGTTTGTAGAATATAAATAAATTCATATTCAATGCTATGCAAAAAACAGGATACATTACAGCCTATGGAATGTAGTTTTTGAAAGTACGTTTCAGTTCTGTCATGCGTTTCCCCCCCCCCTGAATTAATATTTAGTTTAATATGATACTTGTATAAAAATCTGTAGATAATATACAGGGCGTTACAAAATTATTCGAGTGCAATTCCGTCTATTGAAGGAAATTGCTAAAGTTGAATTTTCGACTGTATTATGGGTTTTGTAAAAAAGTTATATTTTGAACACTATGTAGTGTATATACAGATTTAAAGAATCATGTACAGAGATGCACAAAATAGGTTGAATACTTTTACGACTATGGAAATAATTTCTGAAATAAGGTTTTACGTTTTTAACATTGTTTACTTAGATATCTTCTTTCACATTTTTAAAAGCTGGAGTTCCGTTAGTTCCGCTGAAGTTGGAAAGTGTTTCATTATCTATGCTTGACTCATGATTGTTCTTTGTTTTTCACATAATCGGGGTTCTTTATCATAAATGACACGTCTTTTACTTTCACGAATGAAAGTAGTAATCAAAGCTGTTGTTTAATAAATGAGATCAGTAAATACGTAAGTCGAATAAACAATTAAATTATCCCCTACTTACTCTTACATATCTCATAAACAATTAGTTTTCTCCTCAATCAAAATGCCAGCATTTTGTATTAAATGATAAATGAAAAGAACAACACAGTCAAATAAACTATGCAAATTAAATAAAAACTATTAAAAACCTGTCTTTTCGTTTCTTACTTAATACCTTTGGGGAACAAACATATTTTTCATCAAAAAGACAGTAAAAATCGAAATCCGCTTATCGATTAAAGCTAAGTAAACACAGAAGAAAAATCAATATTCTCGTGTCAAGCCAAATTCAAAGTTTGATGGTTGCTGTTGAAAAATAAAACAACGCAAATATAAATAGACGGATACTCAAAATTTCTGGATATGAATTTAAACTTGCAGCAAATCATGGGGTAGTCAAGTTCTTGGAGACAAAATTGGATCTGTCCAAAAACGCAAACACGATATATATATTTTTTTTCATTTAAGATAAATGAAGCGATGGCAGGTAAAATATTAAACTTTGGTTTCCAGAGATTTCAAAATTTTTGTTATTTGTTGGGAGTGGGTGACAGTGAAAATTTAAATCAAGAGAAATAATATAAAAGAGTCTGTCAATTCCTTTCTTTAAATTTTGAATAAGTAAGTTATTATATTATTCAGTTTTCAAAAATGGAAGCTATTGTTTTTTTTATTGTTTTCAATAATTTATTTTAATGTAATTGTAATAATAAATGATAATTATGCTATTATTAGTTTTATTATTAATATTTTAACTGCAAAATCATGGATAAGTTCTTGGCCGTATCAACGTATCCGAGGTTCCTCATACATTATCCCAGTGATCTTCAAACCAGCGTTCGGCGACACACTGGTGTGCCGTGATTGGATGTGCCGCACCTTAGACACCGTACCAAAAGTTTTCAATTAAGTTCTAACAAGATTTAATAGATGTATTGTTAAGTTTAGCATGCAGCGTTCCCTATTATATGATTCACTTTGTACTGAGGTTTGTTCTCATAAAGTTACATTTGTTGGAAGTTTATTTCAGTGTTTGTATACTCCTTATAAGAATATGCAGGGTAGATCAGGAAGTTGGTCCCATCTTTAGATAAAGTTAACATCTTCAGAGAAAAATTCTTCCAGCAGGAAAAATAATAACAATATAAAATGCAGTTGAAATATTTATGCTAATTGTAGGGTGTAATCTAGATAAAATTCTTGTTTAATGAGAAATGTTTTCATTTATCGTTAAAATATAAAAAATACGTCCTCCGGAGAAATGTTATATTTTTTATGTTGCCCCACATAAGAGATTAACGAGCCGAATTGATATTGTGCTGTCCTCTAGAAAAAAAAACCATTTTTTGAAATTTTCTCTCTACAAAGTCTAATAAAGAATTTATAAAAATTGAACATGGCTAAATAATTACAGCTTGTTCTGACTAAGATTTTAATGTTGAGCATTTTTCATTTTATCTCTTTATTACAAAATGGCAGCTAATTATGCGAGAATAATAATTAAAAAAAAAACACTTTTCCAAAAAATGATGACACATGTTACCTGAAAACAACCCACACCTGGCATAATCAGCTGAAAATGAAGCATTTTATTACATATTAATGGTTTAACATTAAAAAAATATAAAAAATATGTAGAACATTCTAAAATTCTATTATAAAAAGAAAATCTGTAAAAATGAAGCTCATGTTTCGCCAGAATTCTGCAATTGTTAATTTATAAAACTAAATAAGCACTCCTTTGGTATTTTTAACTATTTTTATTATTCTAAATGGTGCATAAAAACAGAACGAAACAAAAAATATGACTTTAGTGAAATATTTGATGAAGTACTAGTGTGGGGTTTTTTTAGAGGACAGCAATAAATATTCTTATCTATAATGAATAATCTAAGTACCTATAAAACATTTTTTCAGCACATTTTACAACATTCCAAGTTCATTTATATTTTTGTAAAAACAGGTTGTAATCAGGAATTTCAAAAGGAACAATCACATCGCCAGAATCTGTGTCCAGCTTTTCTCAATCAGAACAATCAGATTGAGCCCCATTTTCATATGAAACATCGAGAGCAGAGTTCATCTTTACCCCGTTTTCCACAGATAATGAGTATTTACTGTCATTGAAACTCGAATTTCGGCTCGCACCTGCTCATAGCTTACACAGTCACCCGTTAATTTTGATGAATCTTGTGAATTACGACTTCAGATTTTTCATGTTGGGACTGGTTTTTCAGATAGCACGTTCACGATTGGTTTTAACGAAATACACAATTAGGAAGGATAAACTTATAAGCTTTCAATTTGCGTCAAAATTATTACCAAAACAATCTTTTTTTTGAGTAAATAATGATACATAAATCTTATGAATAACATGGAATATCGTAAATAAACATTCTAAATAGCCAAATCTGCCGATTCTAAACCGATTTCAGAAGTTACGAGGTTTGCAATTCAGGAAAACTACAATTTAAATATTTGTTAGAGAGAATTAAATGGAAAATACATTCACGCAGACAACTTGTGAAGTTTTCCATATATCTTTGAGTTACAGCATTGAATTTCAGTTTGAATTCTGTATCTTTCACGACTTAAAATTAACTGCTTTAACAATTTGAACAAATGAATATGCATTCAAAATGGAAGTCTTGTTGAAGTGTTTTTATACATGAAAGAGTGGCAACATACACGCAATAAAATTTGATTGGTCGAGACGGTTTTGATAAAAATAAAATTAGCTATCATGCCTTTATCATGAGAGAACTCGGATAGCCTGCCATTATCTACCAAACTGATGTAGATGCACTCACTTCACATGTCTAATCGAATTCGTCGAGGTGATTACCGCCAAGTTCTGGCATGTGGATTGAAATTGCTTGAGAAAAACTTTTGAACATGCACCCTGTGCGTATGTCACAAATCTGTTATGTATAAAGGCACTCTAGTCTTGCTAAAGTTGTATACTTATGTGGCCGATTGTTACGGTGCATGTTCTCACCGTTAATCGTTTATGAACGTAGGAGGCGAGGGATTCCGTTTGCTCAACCTTCCTGGGTATATGTTGCATATTTTTTGTTCTAGAAAAAAAAATAGATATTAATTGAGGACGATTCATAAGTAAAACCACGATAACATGGTTTAATGTTATCGTGGTTATACATGGTTTCTAACACATGTATAATCTAAATACATGTGTTAGATTAGAAATGTTTTTAGCAGGAAGTAACTGAGCTAGCCCTTTGCTCGGCTCTATAGATATCGCCTACTGTCCTCGGGTTCTACGGTTCGATACTTGCCGCCGCACACATCTCCTGCAAGTGTACAAGATATAAACGAAAGTTGCCACACCGTTATGCGAGTTTAATTTTTAAAAAGCATAGTTTCCGCCAATTACAATAAAATATTTTAGTGACTCGTATATATAAATACTAAAATAACATATTGCGTTCTGAAATTTTGAAGATAATTTTTCGAAAGATGCTTTATTTAGAATTTATTTGTTTAAAAAATCCCTTTTCCTGAGTGTTGAAGTAAAAGAGCAAATTTTAAAATATACATGTGACTTCAAATAAAATGAAAACAACATATAATGTAGGGGAAGGTGGCCTAAAATCATCCTGACGGGAAAAATGATCCACATATGTTTTCTTCCAGACAGGTAGCGCTATCTACAGGGTAACACATAAACTAGTTGTGATAAGTGAAGAAGAAGCAATGTCGGTATTCAAGCGATCGCAGTATTACGCGTTTGAATAGAATTCTTTGAAAAATTAGGTTTTAGAACATCTCTTATAAGGCCAGCACCAACTTTCATATTTGTTTAGATATACAGTCTTTCATGCACAGAAATATGACTTGGTTTATTTAATGGAGTATGTTTTTAGATGTGAATTATACTTATGTATTGTCCTAATTACTTTTCTATCCTTTATTTTGCCGATAAAAAACAATTTACAATTATTTTTAAATGAAGGATTATTTTGCCCTTTGGTGACGGTAAAATGATCCTTTGGATACTTTTTAAAAAATCTATTTTTTTCATTACTCAGTTTGGGGTTTAAAATATTATTAAAATATGTTTATCGTGCAGAATATACTGTAAAACATACTAGCGAAGGGCCAAAGTTTTATTTAAACAGTTATGTTATTTTTCACAAGTTTTTCCCTTAAGGGAATCATTTTAGGCCACCGTCCCCTATTTAAGGTCATAGTGCTTTCTTAAATGTTCGTTTTCAGGACAGGCTACAATGAATTCAATACGATAATATATCTACGGTGCTATCCCGTTTCGACGCACTATTTGTTTGCTCTTTCTAATAATAGATAGTTATGTCTAGATACCCTCCATGCACTTAACGTTAAATTTTATAACACTGTGAGCTTAAACGCTTGATATATTGTATTGTTTAAAAGGACAACTACAACACCATTATTTTAAATGCTTGACATATTGTATAGTTTAAAAAGACAATTACAACGCTGTGGGTTTAAACGCCTAACACGTTGCATTGTTTAAAAATACAATTACAACACTATTGTTTTAAACGTCTGACATATTGTATTGTTCAAAAAGACAATTACAACTCTATGGGTTTAAACACCTGATATATTGTATTGCTTAAAAAGGTAATTACAACACTATTGTTTTAAACGCCTGACATATTGTGTCGCTTAAAAAGACAATTGCAACACTGTGGGTTTAAACTCCTGATATATTGTATTATTTAAAAAGACAATTACAACACTATTGTTTTAAACGCCTGACGTATTGCATAAAAATGTATTTCATAAAAAGACAATTTCAACACTGTGGGTTAAAACGCCTGACATATTGTATTGGTTAAAAAGATACCATCCATGCTTAGATACCCTCCATGCACTTAACGTTAAATTTTATAACACTGTGAGCTTAAACGCTTGATATATTGTATTGTTTAAAAGGACAACTACAACACCATTATTTTAAACGCTTGACATATTGTATAGTTTAAAAAGACAATTACAACGCTGTGGGTTTAAACGCCTAACACGTTGCATTGCTTAAAAAGACAATTACAACACTATTGTTTTAAACGTCTGACATATTGTATTGTTCAAAAAGACAATTACAACTCTATGGGTTTAAACACCTGATATATTGTATTGCTTAAAAAGGTAATTACAACACTATTGTTTTAAACGCCTGACATATTGTGTCGCTTAAAAAGACAATTGCAACACTGTGAGTTTAAACTCCTGATATATTGTATTATTTAAAAAGATAATTACAACACTATTGTTTTAAACGCCTGACGTATTGCATAAAAATGTATTGCATAAAAAGACAATTTCAACACTGTGGGTTAAAACGCCTGACATATTGTATTGGTTAAAAAGAGAATTACCGCACTATTTTTTTAAACGCCTGACATATTGTATTGCTTAAAAAGACAATTACAACGCTGTGGGTTTAAACGCCTGATATACTGATATTGTATTGTTTAGAAAGACAATTACAGCAGCATTGTTTTTAAATGCTTGCCATATTGTATTGTTTGAAAAGACAAAAAAAAACGATATATATATATATATATATATATATATATATACATTAAACTCTTCGCTTTTTGACAAAACTGTTGAATGAAAAGAAAAGACATTTTATTTCGAACCATCCAGAAAAAAATGGCTACATTTTTACTTGAACATAAACTATTTAATAATCACAGACAAGCATAATTTAATATCGTAAGAAAATATATAGCCGCTTTAAAGATATCGCATTCTCTAAACGCATCGCCACACGTAGGAAAAAATAAAATAATAAATAATCCTTACAAAAGAAACTTTTCTAACACATTTGTTCAGGGCGACTCAAATTTAAGACGACAGGGTGATTCTTTAAAGAAAGTCAGCGGATTGAATGAAGACTTTCTCTCCTTCAAAAAATAAATATTAAGGGTGGGAAATATTGATTCAGTCTCTATTTATCAGCGTCTAATTTTTATTGGTTAATGTTGCCAGTTACTGATGAAAACTCAATTTTTCGAAGGTCTGTTTTCAAAATAAATTATTTGAGAAATAATTTCTTTTTCATTGATGAATGTTTTTGTTAATAAAGGAAGTCAAATATGCAGACTGGTTGTATTATAAGAGCAAATTATTTTATTGATGTATATATTTAAAAAATTTTTTTTTAATAATATTGTAAGTATTTTATTACAATGTTTGGGTAAGATATTATTTTGTTATAAGAGATATGTTAGTAAAGTATTTTTTAGGCCAGAATTTAGAAAAAACGGTGCAACTTGTTAGAAAAAGTAGTCTGTTGAAATGATCTATAAATGATTTAAGAAGGTGGTTATGAAATGTGGAAAACGTGTATTTTTAAGTATCAGCGTCTAATTTTTAACATTTCCCAAGTTAATCGAAAAATGTTTAGGATTTCTGTTCGTCTGTCTGTCTGTCCCCAATCACAATTTCATACACGGCTTGTGAAATTAAAATATTAAAGATTACTATAGCAGAACACCCATTGAGAATCGTGTGTTAATCATTTATTACTGTTTCAGGATAAAAAAAATCAACGGAAAATACTGATTTTGTGTCGTCTAATTTTTATTAGTTAATGTTGTCAGTTACTGGTGAAAACTCAATTTTTATCATGTTCCTTTTTAAAATAACTTATTTGAGAATGAATTTATTTTTCATTGATGAATATTTTTCTTGAAAAAAAGCAAGTCAACTATAACAATTGTTGTATTATAAGAGAAAAATTATTTGATTGCTGCGTATATTTTAATCGTTTTAATTTTATAAGTATTTCATTACATTGTTTGGATAATACATTATTTTTTTTATAAAATATATGTTAGCAAAGAATGTTTTAGGGCTGAATTTAGAAAAGACAGTAAGATGTTAATAAAGAGGTTTTCAAGTGTTTCAAGGACAAAATTAGCAAAGTTATAATATCTATATATCTTATTTATATAATTAATATATATTTTCTTTATATTAGCATCTTATTTTTAAGAGTTTCCTAGATAATTGGAAATTGTTTATGTCTTCGGTTTATCTGCTTGATTGTCAGTCTGTTCGCCCTCACTTTCGTAAATAGGCTTTGCTACAAAGTTTAAATATGTTATTAAGGTTTACTATAGTATTATCTCCATTTTATTACATGCGTAGCATTTATAATTCTGTTGCAGAGAAAAAAAAATAAAACATGGATGAAAAATACCAATTATGTGTCGACTTATCAACGTCTAGTTTTTATTGGTTAATATTGCCAGTTATTGATGGAAACTCAATTTTTTTATATTGTCTTAGTGTCAATCTTCAAAATAAATTATTTGGTAATTAATTCCTTCTTTATTTCTAAACATTTTTGGTAAAATAAAAATCAAAGTCATATATATAGAAGCTTTTGTTTTAGAAGAATGAGCTATTTGCTAAAACATTTTGTTATAATATTAGAATATTATATTGTGTGAAGGAAATAATCTTAAATATTTGTTACACTGTAAAAAAAATTACAGTATTTTTACAGCAAAAAATGCTGGCAATATGGGTGCCAGCATATTTTGCTGTGAATTTACAGCAGTTTTGTTTTTCATGGATAAACAGCACTTTTGTAAATTCACAGCATTTTTTGCGGTTAATTTTACAGCAGTTCAGTTTTTTTTATTTTGCAGCAGATTTGTTAATTTTACAGCCGTTTTTGCTGTTAATTTTAATGCAATTTTAACAGAATCACTGTAAAACTTATAGCATTTGTTGTTGATATTTTACCACCCCCCCCTCCCTCTCCGTGTATTGTTTTTTTTTTTTTTTTTAACCTGAGACATATTTCAAAGACTTTGGGCACTAAGTATTACCTTTTTGTTTACTTATATCATTATTTTAATATCATTATTATATAATAGATTCTGTTATACATATATACGATACAAATTTCGGTTTTTGGTCAAGTATATCACCCACAAAAATTTTAGTCATTTGCCTATAGAGATAAAATGTTTTTTCAATAAATCATACCAAAGGAAGATTTTACTTTATCTAGCTTTTAATTAATTATTCAGTATTTCTTTACAGGACTTTGTTTAACCGTTTGTTTGTATTTGAAAATACCCACTAATTTAAATCATGCATATATATATATATATTCCTCCAACAAATTTAGGGTTATTTTTTGTATCTATTTAAATATTTTTGTTTATTCAATGTAGCTATTATTTCCTCCACCCCTCAACACGAACATGCAAAACTTTCTGATATTTAAACTATCATTCATATATAATTAATAACAAGACCTTATTGTACGCAACTTGCTGATATGGAAACTTTATATTGATAAAAAACTTATTTTATGCTAAGATAATTTTATAAGTTTACATTTAATTCCATAAATATCAGGTCTGATTGAAAAATGAACACGGGGAGAAAAAAAAAAAAAAAAAAAAAAAAACACTTATGAGTTCAAGAAACGTAGAATAAAATAATAATAAAAAAAAATCTGTTCACATAAAAACTTTAAAATTAAGCGTAAAAAATAAATAGATAATGGACAAAAACATTAAACGAGTTGCTGCAAATTACTGCTGCGACAGTAAACAAACAAGGAATATTTTAGGAATTGATAAAATAGTGCATCCAGATTACTCATAATAAATGATTTGAAAATGGAAAATAAATCAATGTTCGAAATATCGGCTAAATATATTAAATAAATAAAAATACTTAAATTACTGTCCAAAGTGAACCGAAAACTGTAGCTGGTAAAATATTTATAGGATTTAGAAAGTATATTCGAATGCGAACGTATGAACTGGAGTTTTGAAAAATATATAATAGCGTAATAAGGCATAGCTAAAAACAGGGATCTTGTTTAAAAAAAAAAAAAAAATGCTTGCATAAAGTTTCCCTGTGATACTTAAACTCAAATTATACGTAATAATAACAAAGTTCTAGAAGAACATACTGAGGTAAAGTAAAAAACAACATCCCCTAAGCAAAATCATCTATTTTTACGATTTAAAACAAAATATTTATTTTAGACAAATGACGTGAAAGTTCCTGCCGTGATATACACGTGGTTTAAAAACAAAATTAGTATCGTATAAATATATAAGAGAATTTATATGATATTATTAAAACAATAATATAAGAAAAGAAAGATAAAACTTACTTTTACTCTTTGAAATATGTTTGTAATTATCCATTATCAGGTGTAATTGTTACAACTTTCATTTCTCGTAGAATCGAAGCGTCACTTCATTATTGGACTGCACCTGCCGCTGACCTAAATGTGTTTATTCCCCTCGTTTGAGATAATGACAACAACGCCGACAGATGTCGCTATCTATACAGCTGTAATCACTGTAAATTAACGAAAGAGCTGTGTTTGATTGCTAGGTGAAATATTAACAGCCTTTTTTGCAGTTTTTTCTTCCGCTTTTTTTTTCAGTGTAGGACAAAACTGATAAAAGAGAAAAATACTGAAAAAGTAAAAAAAAAAAAAAAAAAAATTAGAGATACATAGTTAAAGATGCAATTCTCATTTCTCAAGAAAAAGATATAACATTTAAAAAAAAATCTATTATATTTCTGTTAGCATTTAATTTTTATTAATACATCCCCTACAAAGATGGATATGTGTTTATGGCTGTGGCTTATTTATATGTTTGCCCGTCTTTTCTGTAACTTTCGCAAATGTACAAGAATTGCTACGAAATTTATATATATTCTTGAAATGTTTTGCTAACAAAAATACCGCCAGTAATTTAGAGGATATATTCATTCTGCCTCTATTTATCAGCGTGTTATTTTTATTGGTTAATGTTGGGATTTAATGATGACAGCTCAATTATTTGAAGATCTAATTTCAAAATACAATGATTTTATAATCACTTTCCTTTTTCATCTACGAGCAAAAAAATAAGTAAAATATGCATAGGCCGAAGCAAATGATTTAATTGTTGCTTTTATTTTTAAAAATAATAAATTCGGAATTGTTATTAGTATCATGCTTCAATGTTTGAATAAGATGGTATACTCTAAAAAGAACCTTTTCAAAGATATCTGTAAAATACAATGATTTGATAATGACTTTCTTTTTTCATCCACGAACAAAAAATAAGTAAAATATGCAAAAGCTGAAGCAAATTATTTGATTGTTGCTTTTGTTTAAAAAAATTAAAAATTCGGAATTTTTATTAGTAGTATGTTTTAATGTTTGAATAAGATGGTATACTATAAAATAACCTTTTCAAAGATATTTGTAAAATACAATGATTTGATAATGAATTTCTTTTTTCATCTACGAGCAAAAAATAAGTAAAATATGCATAGGCAAAATCAAATTATTTGATTGTTGCTTTTATTTTTAAAAAAAGTAAAATTCGAAATTTTTATTAGTATTATACTTCAATGTTTGAATAAGATGGTATACTCTAAAAAGAACCTTTTCAAAGATATTTGTTTAAGGCAGCATACATTTAAAAAGACAAGGCGATTCTTTGGAGTAAGCGAGTTAATGGAATCTCTTACTTTAAAGTTATAAAAGATGGTAAACATTTATTTTATATCTATCAGCGACAGACTTTTATTGGTTAATGTTATTAGTGTCGATTAAAACTCAATTTATAAAACAAAAATGATTGGATATAAGATAAATTGAAGATTATGAATACTTTTTTATAAAAGTGTTGAAACGTGTAGAGCACTAGAAGAGAAAATGTTTTAACTGATATTTAAAATATCGAAATAAATTAAAGAAAAATTGCTAAAAATATGCATTTAATGTCACAAATATATAAAAAGATGTCACAAATATAAAACATGTTATTACATAATAAACTAGTTTTTAAAGCCTTAAAAAACTTCTGAACATTTCGCGCCAAACGCTTTCGATCAGAGCTTGATCTTCATCAGGGTAGCTTTGATTGTGGGTACTGAAAATTCTTAATCGTACGCAATCAAAGCTGCCCTGATCAAAGCGCTTGGCGCGAAATGTTTGGAAGTTTTTAAGGCCTTAAAAACTATTTTATTATGTTTTTTTTTTGGGGGGGGAGGGGGGTACTGACTGTATGAATGATACATGTGTCGGTCTATTTACTTTTATCACCACATTTACGTTTGAGCCATTTATTACCGTAACTTATCGTGACTCTATTACCTATTTGTTTTCAAAACGTAGATATTTTTAAAGTAGACTCCATTTCCGAGTATGAAAATACTGAATATGAAATTGAATGAGTTGAACTGAATATGACAAAAACGTTAACTGTTGGAGTTCAATTTGTTACAATAACAGTTATAACCCATCTTAATTATTTTATTTTAAAATTTAATATGTTTATTTTTGTAAGAAAATATATGTTTATAGTTTACAATTATTGAGAAACTCACTGCTTGGAAAATTATTCACCAGCTGGGGAAAAATATTTTTCATTTTTAATGTGTTTTTAATCATCGTCATAACTTTGAAACTTTATTTAGTGTAACGTGTCAACTAAAACATCATAAATTTTCTCGGAAAGTACAAAAAAAAAATATAAAAAGGAAATACACATTTCAAGACCAACTATTCAGCGAATATTGAACTGCAACATAGATTAAATATATATATATATATATATATAACTGAAGAAATTAATCGCTTTGAAATCGTGGATAGCCGCTTTATTTCTCTTGAAAATAGGAAAAGAAGAGCGACATCTTATGACAAAAGGCAAAAGATTGAAAAAAATTTAGTCATGGAGAAAGAAAAATAGCTAACAATAAGTTATTGATTAAAGCCATTTTGCATGTTAAGCTTTATTTTATGTAACATTTCTACTAAAGCATCCCGAATTTTTATGGGAGGTAAAAAGTAAGAAATAGGTATTTCAAATTCAAAGGATCAGTGAATATTGAACTTCAAGACAGTTTGAAAAAACTTACAAAGGCGAAAGGAAATGCCTCAAAATGATGGATAACTGTTATTATTCTCTTGAAAATTGTAAAAAAAAAAAAAAAAAAAAAAAAAATAGCGATAACTTATGACAAAAGACGAAATTTGATAAAAAAAAAAGCTAGTCACCGAGAAAAAAAAATAATGGTAAATTATTGATTGGAGTAATTTTGCATGTTAAGCTTTGTTTTATGTAACATTTCTACTAAAGCATCACACATTTTATGAGAAGTAAAAAGTAAGAAACAGGTATTTCAAAACCAACGGTTCGGTGAATATCTAAATGCAAGGCAGCTTGACATAAATTACACCGACAAAAGAAATATGCCTCAAAATCATGGATATCTCTTATTATTGTCTTGAAAATGATAAACAAAGAGCGATAACTTATGACAAAAGACAAAAGATTATACAAAAGTTAATCACTGATAAAGAAAAATAATTCAAGGCGAATTATTCTTTAAAGCTATTTTGCATATAAAACTTATTTTGTTAGAAATATATGTTTATAGTTTACCAGTATCGAGAAACTCGCTGTTTGGAAAATTATACACCAGCTGTTGGAAAACACTTTTTTTTTCTTTAATTTATATTTAATCACCGTCAGAACTTTTAAACTTTATTTAGTGTAATATGTCAACTAAAACATCATCAATTTAGTGCAAAAATAAGAAATAGGTATTTCAAAACCAACGATTCAGTGAATATCGAACTGCAAGACAGATTGAAAAAAAAATTAATTATATTGGAGAAAGAAAGAAACTGCCTTTAAATCCAGGATAGCTGCTTTAATTCTCTTCAAAATGGTAAAAGAAGAGCGATATCTTACGACAAAAGACAAAAGATAATACAAAAGTTATTCACCGAGAAAGAAAAATAACTAACGGTGAATTATTGATTAAAGCCATTTTGCATGTTAAACTATTGCTTCAACGTTATCTTTAGGAAAGAGAAATAGCCTGTTAAGAATAAAGAACTGCTCTGAAACAAGAAATAGGAGAAAGACTTATAAGCTTTTAACTGAGATTCGTCCGTTTAATTAAAAATTTTGTTGCTGATTGTTCAGGAAAGGAGGGGTGGGCGGAAAAGGAGAGTGGAAGAAAGGAAGTGTGAAAATAAAAATGCAGCTTCTTTGCATCATGTGATGGAATGGAAACAGCAGCTGTGGGTTCATAAGGTTTTAAGTTACGCAAGAATGGCAGCATGATTTTACACACGATTTGGTGCACGTAGGATTGTGAAGAATCTATTGGAGAGTTTTCTTTCGGATGTTGAAAGTTTTGGAAAATTAATTACAGTTCCTATAAGTTGTTTGATACAAAAACAGAATGATATTGTAAACAGAAAGCATGAGAATAAAAAGTGATTCTGTAAATTTTACGTTGAAGGATTGTAGATGGTGTTTTAATTAACAATTTCAACAGCGTGGCTCGTTCAGGTTTTGCATTGTATCACGAAAAATTTCACATGCTAATTAAGTCTTCGGTAAAACAAAGAGTTTCGAAACGAGAAATAATGATAATAATAATGAAAAAAAAAAAAGAATTGAAAATACAATTTTGTAGCAAGTAAATATTAAACAATCTGATATAGTGCTTTCTTTTCATTTGCCATAAAAGTAAATTAAATATCATGCCTAAGTAACATTATTTTTGGTACTTGTTTGTTATAGGGGCCATGGCGAGATAGATAAAATAAATTTGGCGAGAGAAGGAAAATTTTCATAATTTTTTTCTGGTAACCTATTAATTGTTTCATACGCACAAACATTTTTTTTTAATTTTTCTATATACATATAATTTATTTAATAAGAAGAAGCCATATTTATCTATTATATATACAAATATAATTAATTTATCTAATGCATGTAATGAGTGGTAATTTTTTAATACAAATATAACCAAATAAAAAAGTTCATCAGGTTTGTTTTCATAGTTGTTTAAATCGTTTGGCAACAAAACTCACTTTCTAAAGCCGGAATTGCGCCAAGTTAAAAAGAAACCGCCAAGGTCCCTATAACAAATAAGTACCTTATTTTCATATGAACTTTAATTGTAAACAAATAGAACACAAGTATTTTTTAATAAAAAATTTAAACCTACTTCAAGGCGTTGTTTCTTACCTTATTCCACTGAAATCTGTTTATTCCACGCCAGTTGGCGTATTTTAATGAGGGTATTGGCACAACAGAGTGTTTGTGGTAACCATTTATTGTTTTCCTCATTCTCGTTCATAAATAAAATTTTTTAACGAGTTCTTGCGAAAAACAAACAAACATACGATACCATATACGATACGACGAATGTTTTAAAAAGATAAAGGAGTAACGTGTACTTTTAAAATATATGGAACTTTGGCGGCGATAGGCCCTTTTTTTTTAGAAAAGTTAGTTTACGAAGTGAAAAATAAAAAATAAAATAAAACAGACAAACAGGCAAAAAAAAATTTTGTATTGTGATGGAATATATAATGGGATCACCACCAAACTGAGCACTCTCGATAAAATGAATACAATCAAAATCTGAGTATACACTAAAATGTTATGCGCGGAAATACATTTAAAAAAAATTAAAAATAAAATAAAAAACCTAAAAAAGTATGTATAAATTCCTTTATTGTGAGTTGTTTGAAAATACAAAATTATAGATATAAAAAAATAAAAAATATAGAAATAAAAAAAATATAAAAGCAACCTGCAAGTTCTTAAGCGTCAGCATGTTTTACATAGCTAAATGATGTTTTTATATTTTTAATTAAAGTAGCTGTGTGCAAGTGTATATGGTGAAATTCAGACACATATGGTAACATTTAACACTGCTTCAATCTTTATTGCTACACAAACAAAACAAGACAAAACAAAAAAGAACAGTAATGAAAAAGTACGCAATATTTACCTTATGCTATGTATACATATCTTAGCAAATTACTTTCATCGCTCGCCATTCGCAGAAAAGTATCCTTCCCAACAAACTCTGCCAACAAAAATCTGCTTCAAGAAAAATCTGCTTCAACAAAAATGTGACTTGTAGCAATTCACTAGCAATAACTTCTAATTAATGCTAGACTTAGATTTTGCATAAAATGTCGTCTTTTTTTCATTTTAACTATTTTATATTTTAATAATGAAACTTTGTATGAATCACCCTAAAAACAAAAGATGGCTGTTATGACGAGCTGTTAAAAATTTCCAGCTAGATACGCGTCCCGTGTGTTCTTTTGTTTTTATGGTGATTCATACAAAGTTTCATTACTGAATGGTGATTTATCGCCAGTTTGTCTGTGCTGTTTCATCTACTTTATATTTTATTTCATCAAAATATCTCACTTTAATTGCAATATGCATAATTTTTATTAATTATGTGCTATATATATTTGCATTCAGTTTATTTCATTCTGATGATGTGACATTAAAATAAAAAACAACTAATGAGAGATGTCAGCAAGATTGACATAAATTGAATTTACTGTTCAGTGAATCGATCAGATATTTATATGTAACAGTAAATTTAACTGCCTTTAAAAATAAAATACGCATATAACAGAAAACTAAAGTGTAAAACTAAGTAATTGTCTGAAAATTATAAGCAATGAACTAAATAATGCAAACAGTTCAGTATATTTGCAAATAATATTTTTTTGCACCAAATTTACTTTCAATGTAAAAAACTTGCAGCAAACTGTCTAATTATTAGACCTTTATTATAGAGAACGGTTACTTCACCGTAATTTTTATCGATCCTGACCAATAAAAACGCTTCATAATATAGTCACGTAACAGTTATTTATAAAAAACAGTTAAGTAAGTTTGCTGCAGATTTTTAACAGTGTATGAGAACGAACGTTTCATATTATGGTCAAGTAACCGCTATTTACAAAAACGGTTGATTGAGTAAGTTTGCTGTAGATTTTTAACAATGTATGAAAACGAACGCTCCATATTATGGTCAAGTAACCTTTATTTACAAAAACGATTAATTGAGTAAGTTTGCTGCAGATTTTTAACAGTGTATGAGAACAAACGCTTCATATTATAGTCAAGTAATCATTATTTACAAAAACGGTTGATTAAGTAAGTTTGCTGCAGATTTTTGCCAGTGTATGAGAACAAACGCTTCATATTATTGGTCAAATAACAGTTATTTACAAAACAGTTGATTGAGTAAGTTTGCTGCAGATTTTTAACAGTGTATGTGAACGAACATATTATGGTCAAGTAATCGTTATTTATAAAAACAGTTGATTTAACAAGTTTGCTGAGGATTTTTAACAGTGAATGAGACCGCTTCATATCATAGTCAAGTAACTTATTTACAAAAAAGTTTGAATAACTGGACAGTTTGCTGCAGATTTTGAAGAATGTATATTTCATACCATCATAAAATTCTGTTCATGTCGCATTGCAGACGCATAAGATGATGTCGCATTGTAGCCTTTATCTTTATCTAAACTATAATAATTTTACCGAATAAAAATGTGCTGTTGTATATTTAATTATATCTACATTTAATAAAATAATTTCCAAATTGAAATTAACAAATAAATGAAATTTTTTATAAATTAAAGCATTTAAAAGGACATAAAATATCAAAAACTGCTTTTCGAGATTATTTTCAACATTTATCCCCTACATTATTTCAGATAAAACGCTATGAATACTGCATGTTTTATTTATATTCACTATTTTGTGACTTTTTAATTCCATTTACTGTAAAATGGATTATTTTATTGAAATTACAGTATTTATTTAGCATCCATTGCTTTAAATAAAGTACAACAAAAAAGATACTGTATGTATTTTACATAAAAAAATAAAATAATCTGATTTAAAATGAATGTTTTCGTGATATAGTTACGTTGAATTTTCAAACTAATGTGTGTTCAAACATAAGTGTACATCTCTCTAATGCAACATTAATTGCGCGATCATCATATTGCTATAAAATTTACAGGAGGGTTTTACTTCACGGCGGTTGTTTGATTTGTCACGCACATAAAATAAAAGAAACAAATATATGTAGTTGCTTTAAAACAAAATAATACAGTGCAACTGTAAAATAAGAAAATGAAAAATAAAAGAATAAATGAGTGGGATATTGTTTGATATCATATATTTACTTATTCATCTAAAACACTACTAATTCATTTATTGTGCTTAATTTGCTGAAAAGGTCGAAAATTAATTAAAATAAACAGTATAAAACATCGAGTATAACTCATTTTAGACTATAGACGTAAAAACAAATATTGTGAAAAAACAATATATATATATATATATAATGACGACCAGCAAACAAATAATTAATCAAGGAAATCTTTTTAAAAAATTATTTAATTTCCAAGAGATACGTTTCATGAAAGATAAATGTAAATATAAGTACATTACATTTTTCTAATTACTCCATTTTTATTTAAGCAGAGCAGTGCTAATTAAATATACGATAGGTAAACATTTTTACCAATCAAAATGTAAAGCTTTGAAAAATATATTTTCAAAATTAAAAACAAACGAAAGAAAAACAAACAACTCAAGAAATAATGTATGTAATATATTCGAAGATTTAACATAGCAGCAGATGGAGAAGTATTGATTGAAACATCACTGAATATGCGAAAAGCTATTAAGGAGAAATATTCTAACCCCAAGAGAAATTTCTGCCTCAAAATAATAATGGATCGAAAATTGAGAATTCACTTAAAGATAAGTTTAACTGAACGAATCTCTATTTATTTTACATTTAACAAATTTAGGCAATCATCCAATCATCTAAGAAAGTAGCAGTAGTATTTATTATAAAATGGAAAGTTTGGTAAGAAAAATGACATTAGATGAAAATAATGCTACAAGGTGTTTTTTGTACTTGATCATATTAATTTAAATTTGAAAGCAAAATAGAAAAATCGAACAAAAAATCATGCATCAGGGTATAGATTATGAAACACTTTCCAACACTATTAGAAAACTATTAAGAATTTTCATTTTATCAATGTCATCAAAATCATAATTTTCATTTTTGTAATCTATTAAGAATTTAAATTTTTCAATATCTCATACAATGCAATGAGATATTTAAATAAATATTTAAAAACACACATAACACAGTAAGACTTACATAGCTCATAAAAGCACTCATCCAATACTGGACATGACCAGGCGTAACTGAGATCCGGATTGTTGCGACAGTGTCCTTGCGCAGGGATAGAGAGGGATCAGAGCAGATCTGGTACGCAACATAGACCTTCTAATATACTAGACACCATATTAGTAACCTTTTCTGGGATCCAAGATCACCTACCCTCCCCAGACGTGCTTCCCACCTGATTTAGTGAGCCAAACCGATTCGTCTCCCGCCAAAACCTGCTTGGAATTTCCGTATTCCCGCCAAAACTTTATTATTGCGTCCGTGTTCCTCTGGAGTTGAGCGATTACCGCCAAAACAGACAGCCTCTTAAGCGCCAAATCCGAGCTGATCTTGGGACCAACTTTTCGACCAAATAACAACGGAATCTTCTCTCTACTAGTATCCTTGCTCTGAGGTACGCAAACCAAAACCCATAGCATAATCCCCGCGGGTATCTACTGGCAGCCCACAAGAGCAAACCAGAGACCCAACACCCAAAGACTAGCCAGGAGCCATTAGCTGAGAAGTACTCTACAGACAGCTTGGATCATGAAAAGCCATAACACAGTAAAAATGCATTTTCGGCAATTGCTCTCCATAGCCCGTAATGTGTGAGAATTCTGACGTGGAGCCCTGTATACGATCTACACACTTCACAATAGAATAAAAAATAGTTAAGTGTGAAAAAGCATACCACAACTGAAAACGAACGTATAGAAGTTTTCTCTTATAGTCAGTCCTGTAGTCGGATTTCTTTGAGAATTTCTTTAAATAATAGATAAATTCTAGGCACTCAATAACCTATAGAAAACATATTGTAGTGCACCTCAGTAATATATGTCAATTGAATTATGTTTGTGAAATAGTGTAACATCATTAAAATATACTGTAAACGATTTTTTTCCGACAGATCATAATGTAATAGAATTCTTAACTTACTCATAAATATTTTTACAGTTGAAATTTTAGGTTTTCAACGGAACTTTTGTTCAAACTTTAAAGTTTAATATATCTAAATATCAGAAATTAAATCGACAAACAGTATAACGGGAGGCCACTTAGTTTGGTTGAATTTATTTTTGTTTACAAATATAAAGAAGCTCTTATTATTAGGTTCGTTTGGAAAGATTTTCGTATAAAGATATAAATTCAAAACAGGCCTGAGCGTGCGTAGCACGTCCAGTGTACGTTGTCTGAGGCAGTGGGTCCCCCAATTCTAAGTTTGTGTGGACAGGTTTTCATTTAAAAATGTAAAATCAAAGATTCGAGGGTGCATGCTGTCAAAGACAGTGAGGTTAGTTTGGAAAGATTTTCGGTTAAAACTATAGAATAAATTTTCTCGTTTAAATAATTCGCATCGGCCAAGTTGCCTGTCTGTTGAATTTTTTTGAAAAGCTCACGAATTGTTTTTCCATCTGCACCTTTTGCGACTTGAAATCGCGTTTGAAAACTTCTCCTTGTGGCAGTAGGAGTCTGATTTAATCGCTGCTACTCCAACACAATAAACACACGTTCTTCCACTGTATACACCACTTTCCGAATTATTTTCACTATACGTTAATAGCGACCAGATTTCAATAACGAAATCTTCGACAACTAGTCATTGGATGCTTCTGAACTCTCTTTAGAAGGATTCTTAACGCTCTCAGCGCCATCTATCGGTGCTATTTTTAACTAAATTTTGAGATTTACGTATAAGATTCTTACGATTTTTTTAATAAACATACCACTGGTTTCATGTTTCTATCTATCACCGTTTCCGAGTTATTGATTTTTAAAGTTAGGGGTCCTTTGTGAAACACCCTGTATGTTTTTTTCTTATGTATATATGTTACAGTGAAAACCCGAATTAACTAGGGAAAACGCGTTCTAACTGAGAGCTCCAGTTAAAACGTTTTTTAACTCGTTTATTCCAGTTAGAATACGTTCTAACTTAGAGCGCTATGAAAAACCCGTTTTCCCTAGTTAATTCAGGTTTTGACTGATTTCGGATTTTCACTGTAACATATAGTACATAATTAGAATAAAATCATATGTGTAAAAATCAAAGGAAAATATAACACAAAAATTAAACACGGGAAATTGAAAATTCAAATATGAGAAATTGTGAATATCTTATGGATTCATTAGAAGAGCTTCATAAGAATAATTCATAATAAAGGTAAGTTATTATATATACATAATACATATTCAACCGTCCATAACAATAAATAAATTTATTCAAAAAAGTAACAGTAATAATATGAGAGATATTACAATTTACATTATCTTGCATCATACTAAACATAAAGCTATATTTATATGTATGTATATTACTTTTATCATTGACATCGTTTATTCTACCAGAACCTATATTTATCTTTATTTTTGTAAATGCTATACGATATATGTTCGGAGAATAACATTGGAAAAAGTTATAAACCAAAAGGACTTAGATCGACAAATCGGATTTTGAATGAAGTTTTCGAAAATGGTATTCCCTCCTTCTTTTTCGGCAGCCAAACTTCTTAACCTCTTTCGTGTCATATTACTTCCTTTCATATCTCGATTTAACTTTCCGGAAGCGTTACTCCGGAAAGAAAACTGGAAAAATCGGAGAGGCGTGAAAGAAAATACGTATCGAATAAAATATTGGAGTACGATAAAAGAAGAATTAGTCGAAAAATATTCAAGAACAAATGTGAAACAAGGAATAAAACAAAAGCAGTAAGAATTCATAAATTGGAATGTGTTTAAAAACAGTTTTACTATTGTTCCCCTTTTCATCATTTATAGAGAAAAAGAATTTTCAAGATTTTGGAATGTTTTTTAGGGTAGGAAGGGGGGAGGGGGTTGAACTTGAAACCTGGAGTTCGGAAAAAATAGAACAACACTCGAATATAAATAAGGACTAGCTTTCAAAACGTGTGGAAATGTTTTCTCTCTGGTGGTGAAAAAAAGACCATTTTGGATTTCGAGGAGTCAAGCCACGGTTATTGATGATTTGATTTTTCGTACACTTTAGAAGATTTTTTTTCTTAGAAGCATGATGATAGCGCATTTCGTATATATATATATATTTTTTTTTTTTGAAAAAAATAAATTTTCTTATAAGATTCTCAAATTATTTTCTTTAAAATTTTCCAACTGCAGTTCAAAATAATTTTATTTTAAATTGAATTTTATATAACGATTTACACTATAACTGGTATTTCGTAGGAGGTTCGAATAGAAAATTTTTCTAAGTCCACCCACGTAAAATGAATGACATTTTATTTTTCTTTTATCATTAAGTTAAATATTCTTAAAATGAAAACACTTTTCAGTTAAATTTAAAGGTTAAAAACATTCGCTCAGTTTTGAAAAATTAATTTTTTTCTGAAATTTATTTTCTTTAACTTTATTTCTGAATTTTATTATTTAATCGTGTAAGATAAATTTATCTTTCTTGCATGTGCAAAGGCAATGTGAAATAAATTAGAATTTAAATTTTTATATTGTTATACAGTAGAACATCAATAAATAGTTTTGGGTCATTCCATGGTAACTTACGTTACATTTAGAATAATTTTCTTTAGTAATTTTCATAATATAACACCAAAAAATATTGAAAATATAACGTTGATATGATTTGTTAATTAAACCTATATCCAAAGCGAAATTTGGATGAAAATTACCTACCTTTAGTGCTATTTTTTTAACCACTGGCCATTATATTTATTATGGTAACTTACTTTTTTTGTCAGAAACGTAAGTTACCATAGTAAATATAATTTTTTGCATTCAAGAAGTAGTACTAAATTTAAGTAACTTTTATCCAAATTTACCTTTAATAGGTTTAATTAACAAATCATATCAACGTTACATTTACTTTAATTAACAAATCATATAAACATTACATTTTGAATATTTTTTAGTGTTATATTACTAAAATTACTGAAGTCAATTATTCTAAATGTAACGTAAGTTACCATAGTAAATATAATTTTTTGCATTCAAGAAGTAGTACTAAATTTAAGTAACTTTTATCCAAATTTACCTTTAATAGGTTTAATTAACAAATCATATCAACGTTACATTTACTTTAATTAACAAATCATATAAACATTACATTTTGAATATTTTTTAGTGTTATATTACTAAAATTACTGAAGTCAATTATTCTAAATGTAACGTAAGTTACCATGGAATGACCCTTTTTGTAAGTATTATCAAAAACAATATTTTGGGGTAAATGTTTAAAATTGGGGAAAATAATTGTAGGTGATATAAGATGGTTCATGATATGCTACAAGATATGATGAAACAAAACTTATAGGATATAACATTTGGGGTCTAATTCATTTTAGAAAATGATTTAAGCATATTAAGCACATTGCAGCATAAATAAGATTAAATAAATTGCATTATTTTTACATTAAACTGTTTAAAACAACCTTGAGAATAACATAAACATCACGAAAATGTTCATTTTTATTGACACTTTGAAATTAATGTTTGGAATTCTATATGTAAAGTGAGTGATATTTTAGCAAAATTAATGATATATGCTTGGTAATTATACGATATTTTAAAGAAGTAAATAATGTTTCAGCTACTGACTATGCTTGAAAACTCCAATTAGCTAAGAGCCTTTTTGTAATAAACAGTTCTGTACTTATTTTACAATTGAAAAAAAGAATATTTTACCACTCGTGCTTTAACTAAGGAAAAGTTTCAAAAGCAATAATATTATACCTATCTTCATCAAACAAAGGAAACGTGTGATTATCACAAAGAAAGACAGTACCGAATCTGCAATTAGTGAAAACAAATCAAAAAACAAAATTCCAACTTAGTAGTGACCGTATGTATAAAAAAAATCACCTATAAAATTGTTGATGATATCAAATATATTTAAAGCTTCTTAAATGAATTAAGAAAGCAATTTTTTGTTCTTTTATTTATTTTTTTTTATATATATTTAAAGACATTTATTTTTACATCATATATTTATTTTTTCTCAGTCCTGTTAGAGATCCCTGAAATTTACGCAAAATTTTCTCTTGTGTACTTTATCTAATCTTTTACAACATGAAAACTTTCCTTTATACAAAAGATAAACAAATATAAACAGAAAAAAATAAATAAATGTGAAGTTCTTGAAAGGTAAATAAACAAAGAAATTTAATTCATCATTATATTTATTTAATTTTTTTTTTTTTTTATCTACTGAAAAAAAAAATCACAAGCTAAAAATTGACAAATAATAAAAAGTGCCTTTTATTTTTATTTTTTAAGTATCTACGAAGTTTCATTTTCTTTACATAATAAAATAGAATAATTGTTATTCTATCATTTAATTAATGTTAGAAAATTAATTGGTATTATATGGTATTAACCATCTTCTTTGAAAGTAAGAGCCTCTTTTCTCTCTCTCATGCATTTATATTTTACTATACAGAATTTATATAACATCAAATTAATTAAGTTAGATTGAGTATCTGATTCATAGTAACTTAGTACGGCCCAAGGTAGTGTTAAAGTATGTTTTAACTTCAGATGCGTTAGACTTTTAATACTTTGTTAATGTTTGTTTTTTTCTTGTCTTTTAGGTGCGGTCGTAATTATATAAATACGTAGCACCTATAATCGTCGTCTGGTTTGTCCATCTGTCCGTATATAACCACGCAAAAACTCCCCAACCGAATGGTTTGACATTTAATATATATAATCGTTGCAGAATTTTGTCGAGTCATTTCAAATTTTATGAAAATCGAATCGAAACTTAAAAAGATATAAATAAAAGTATTCTTCATTCCATTAAATCCTATCATACGTAGTTAATTCAGTGACATCCCATGATAGGTAATGATTCTAGGTTGACATGGTGATTGCGTCTTATTTAAGATGGAGTGATACTATTTAACGTATTACTGAATTTAAAAACTGAATTTGTATACTAAAATTGTTTAATTATAGTAATCATACCAACAGTTTTTTTGGATAGATATTTCCGGAGAAATAGATATTAAAGGAAAAAGAGTCTAAATATAGATTTCAAGTTCTGAAATTTTCAAATCTAGGCTTAAGTTTCCCATTGGAATTTTCAGTAAATGTCAACAAAAGATAAAATGGTGCCAACTTAAAATGTACTTATTTTATTACGTAAATTAATGATATCATAATAACAGACGATATAACTCATTTCACTGAAACTAATTATAGTACGAACGCACCTCATTTGTCACGTTTGATGTACAATTTCCAACTTGTTTTTTGTGTAACTTCTTTAGCAGTAATTTTTTTAATGTATTAGTCATACTCTTTAACTAATATTAGTTAATTTTACTTCATTAACATAATATTGTACATATATGAATTTCTTTGAGATTTCTTTATAATTAAAATTGCTTAGATCTTCATTAATCAGTTTAAGAATTACGTTCATAAACTAAACTTGATTATATTTGTCTTAAGATTTTATGTAAACAGCACGCACAGAAATATAAAACTTGACTATTAGATATAATGATAGTTTTGTCATATAAAATGTGTATGCAACTTAAAAATGAAGCACCGGAAATGAAATATTTTATTAATATTTGATCTTATATAGATTTTGTTGCGAAATATATTCTAAAATAGAAGTGGAAAATTATTTTTGCTTTTTGGGAAATTCTTCAAAAAGATTAGAACGGAATGTGAAAATCAAAGTTTAGCATTAAAGCATTTAATAAACGTCCCTTTGCCCATGGCGTGAAAATATTTTCATAAATCTTAAAAAGATTGAATTTTGAGAGAGCAGAAAAGAAATAAAAAGAAAAACGAATATCCAAACTAAATTAATTGAGGAGAGATTCAAGAAAATAAAGGAAAAAAAAACAGAATTATATAAACACAAGAAAAAAAAAATCAAAACAAAATATGGGTACCTTGTTTAATTTAAATGCTAATGCCGAGGTTGAAACAGAAGGTTTTTAACATTTTATAAATCGTTCAGACAGTTTAATCAATAATTCTTTGTAAGATTTCCAAAATGTTCAACGGTGAATTTCGAAAAGTTTTATTTTTATACTTTAAGTGACATTGCAAAAATTTGGGAAAGTATAATTTGTGAGTGGAATTATGTAATTAACTAACATAAATATATGATATTCGATGGTTGGAGTACCATAGTTCAGATTTATTCACACAGAGCGAAATAGGCCAGAACCAGGACTCGAACCTGGATACTTTGGCTTGACGTGCCAAGGCTCGTCCTACTGAGCTATCCCAACGATATCCTGGTTGGCATAATTCACTTTTATTTTTTGGACTATGGAGCGTTGGCTCGGTAAGCCAAAGTACCCAGATTCGAGTCCTGGTCCCGGCATATTCCGCTCTACTGGAATAAATCTCAACTATGATACTTCAACCATTGAATATGATTTACCTAGTTGAAAAAACTTTCCTCTGTTCATTATGACCTAATTACATAGAATATAGAAGTTTCCATGTTGTATCACATTCATCAAGTGAAATGCAATAGTTATAGCTCGGATGAGTAAAAAAAAACAAACAGAAAAAATAGCGCTGCAGTTCGCAGCCATGTCCAATAAACAAGAGAGAATTATGCCAACCAGGATATTGTTGAGATAGCTCAGTAGGAAGAGCGTTGGCATGGCAAGCCCAAGTAAGTACCCAGGTTCGAGTCCTGGTCCCGGAATATTCCGCTCTGTTGGAATAAATCTCAACTATGATACTCCAACTATCGAATATGATTTACCTAGTTGAAAAACTTCCCTCTCTTTATTATGACCTAATTACATAGTATACAGGAGTTTCCGTGATGTATCACATTTACCAAGTAAAATGTTATAGTTATAGCTCGGATGAGTAAAAAAAGCGCTGCAGTTCGCAGCCATGTCCAACACATAAGAGTGAATTATGACAACCAGGATATTATTGGGATAGCTCAATAGGAATAGCGTTGGCACGGCAAGCCAAAGTAAGTACCCAGGTTCCAGTCCTGGTCCCGGAATATTCCGCTCTGTTGGAATAAATCTCAACTACGATACTCCAACCATCGAATATGATGTACCTAATTGAAAAAACTTTCCTCCCTTCATTATGACCTAATTACATAGTATACAGGAGTCACCGTGTTGTATCAGATTCATCAAGTAAAATGCTATAACTAAAGCTCGGATGAGTGAAAAAAAAGTACTGCAGTTCGCAGCCATGTCCAACACATAAGAGTGAATTATGACAACCAGGATATCGTTGGGATAGCTCACTAGAAAGAGCGTTGGCACGGCAAGCCCAAGTAAGTACCAAGGTTCGAGTCCTGGTCCCGGAATATTCCGCTCTGTTGGAATAAATCTCAACTATGATACTCCAACCATCGAATATGATTTACCTAATTGAAAAAACTTTCCCCCCTTCATTATGACCTAATTACATAGTATACAGGAGTCTCCGTGTTGTATCACATTCATCAAGTAAAATGCTATAACTAAAGCTCGAATGAGTGAAAAAAAAGCGCTGCAGTTCGCAGCCATGTCCAAAACATAAGAGTGAATTATGCCAACCAGGATATCGTTGGGATAGCTCAGTAGGAAGAGCGTTGGCACGGCAAGCCCAAGTAAGTACCCAGGTTCGAGTCCTGGTCCCAGAATATTCCGCTCTGTTGGAAAAAATCTCAACTATGATACTCCAACCATCGAATATGATTTACCTAATTGAAAAAAACTTTCCTCCCTTCATTATGACCTAATTACATAGTATACAGGAGTCTCCGTGTTGTATCACATTCATCAAGTAAAATGCTATATTTATAGCTCGGATGAGTAAAAAAAAAATATATATAGCGCTGCAGTTCGCAGCCATGTCTAATAAACAAGAGGGAATTATGCCAACCAGGATATTGTTGAGATAGCTCAGTAGGAAGAGCGTTGGTACTGTAAGCCAAAGTACCCAGATTCGAGTCCTGGTTCCGGCATATTCCGCTCTACAGGAATAAATCTCAACTATGCTACTCCAACTATCGAATATGATTTACCTAGTTGAAAAACTTTCCTCTCTTTATTATGACCTAATTACATAGTATACAGGAGTTTCCGTGATGTATCACATTCACCAAGTAAAATGTTATAGTTATAGTTCGGATGAGTAAAAAAAGCGCTGCAGTTCGCAGCCATGTCCAACACATAAGAGTGAATTATGCCAACCAGGATATTGTTGGGATAGCTCAGTAGGAATAGCGTTGGCACGGCAAGCCAAAGTAAGTACCCAGGTTCCAGTCCTGGTCCCGGAATATTCCGCTCTGTTGGAATAAATCTCAACTATGATACTCCAACCATCGAATATGATTTACCTAATTGAAAAAACTTTCCTCCCTTCATTATGACCTAATTACATAGTATACAGGAGTCTCCGTGTTGTATCACATTCATCAAGTAAAATGCTATATTTATAGCTCGGATGAGTAAAAAAATATATATATATAGCGCTGCAGTTCGCAGCCATGTCTAATAAACAAGAGGGAATTATGCCAACCAGGATATTGTTGAGATAGCTCAGTAGGAAGAGCGTTGGTACTGTAAGCCAAAGTACCCAGATTCGAGTCCTGGTTCCGGCATATTCCGCTCTACAGGAATAAATCTCAACTATGCTACTCCAACTATCGAATATGATTTACCTAGTTGAAAAACTTTCCTCTCTTTATTATGACCTAATTACATAGTATACAGGAGTTTCCGTGATGTATCACATTCACCAAGTAAAATGTTATAGTTATAGTTCGGATGAGTAAAAAAAGCGCTGCAGTTCGCAGCCATGTCCAACACATAAGAGTGAATTATGCCAACCAGGATATTGTTGGGATAGGTCAGTAAGGAATAGCGTTGGCACGGCAAGCCAAAGTAAGTACCCAGGTTCCAGTCCTGGTCCCGGAATATTCCGCTCTGTTGGAATAAATCTCAACTATGATACTCCAACCATCGAATATGATTTACCTAATTGAAAAAACTTTCCTCCCTTCATTATGACCTAATTACATAGTATACAGGAGTCTCCGTGTTGTATCAGATTCATCAAGTAAAATGCTATAACTAAAGCTCGGATGAGTGAAAAAAAAAAGCGCTGCAGTTCGCAGCCATGTCCAACACATAAGAGTGAATTATGCCAACCAGGATATTATTGGGATAGCTCAATAGGAATAGCGTTGGCACGGCAAGCCAAAGTAAGTACCCAGGTTCCAGTCCTGGTCCCGGAATATTCCGCTCTGTTGGAATAAATCTCAACTATGATACTCCAACCATCGAATATGATTTACCTAATTGAAAAAACTTTCCTCCCTTCATTATGACCTAATTACATAGTATACAGGAGTCTCCGTGTTGTATCGCATTCATCAAGTAAAATGCTAAATTTATAGCTCGGATGAGTAAAAAAAGAAAGAAAAAATAGCGCTGCAGTTCGCAGCCATGTCGAACAAATAAGAGTGAATTATGCCAGCTAGGATATCGTTGGGATAGCTCAGTAGGAAGAGCGTTGGCACGGCAAGCCCAAGTAAGTACCCAGGTTCGAGTCCTAGTTCTGGCATATTTCGCTGTGTTGGAATAAATATCTCAACTAGGATACTCTAACAATCGAATATGATTTACCTTGTTGAAAAAACTTTCCTCTGTTCATTATGTCAAATATATGATTCTTTTATATAAATATCAGACTACAAAAGAAGTTATATTATCTTCTTATAAAAAAATTACGAAGAAAGAATGGATTTTGATTGTTTGCTGAATTTTGAAAGTGACAATAAGCATTTTACAAAAGTATACACTGTAAAAAATGATTGTCAAATTCACTGCATTTATTGCAGTATATCGCAACGTAATATTTCCGTAGGTAAAATTACCGCAAATATAACAGTAGATTTAACCAGTGTTTAAGATTTCAACATCCTTTCATGCGAACAACCAATCAGATCACATCGTAACAGGCGTCTGCACAAGCAAAGACATATTACTAGCATGATCTGCGCAAGGAAGTTCAGTTCTACTTCCGTCTACGAGATTTTTCTCCCGCGACAGCGATAGCGAGCAAATGGTGTGTTAACGCTACGGGCTTACGTTCCTGCATTGCTAATATATCAGCGTTTAATTACAAATAGTTTTTATATTTGTATTAGATATACGTAATTCTAAAGTAAGTTTGTAATTCTAGTCCAATTATCTAAATATATATACATATATTATCTAAATTCTTCTCGCCCTTCAGAATTGAAATGCTTCTATTTTTAGTACTACAAATATATTCTCTTTCTATATATGTATTTATACATAGTAAGTATTATAATGAATATTTGATGTCTCAGTTTTGCCACATTAAAAAAATTTCTCTTAATAAATTCTGAATTCTTATATATATCATATACAAAGCAATAAAGAAATGTTTAAATGTTGGATTGAAATTCTATACATAAAATAATGAGTTCTAATGTTATTTGTCAAACAAACGACGAACTTTATGATTATTCTAATAATCATCTAAAAATGAAAGCTGATTAAATTCAATGATTTAAAAAAAATATGGCTTTTAAAATTTCAGCAGTTATTGTGATCATTTGTACGGAAATATGACTGTTAAAATTACAGAACTTTTTGTGGTAATTTGTACGGAAAAATGTCTGTGAAATTTACTACAGTTATAACCGTTGAAATGACGGAATATATGCGATAAAATTTACATCGAATTTTACTGTGAGTTTTACGTAAAAATTGCTGGCAACATTGCTGCCAGCAGTTTTTGCCGTAAATTTGACGGATTTTTTTTTACAGTGTATCTGATTTCATTAAAACAAAAAGTGCTTACATCTATCGTTCTGGTCAGTTTGAAGATTAATGTTTTTGCTGATAAACGTGCACGACTTATCACAACGAATTTGAAAAGGTAATATTTCAATGATTTCATTAGTACGAATTATGGGAATTTTCAATTGTAATTTTTAAGTGTGATCCTTAAAATTTGGAAAACGTAATTTGTATTTGAAAGAATCTATATTAAAAGAAACAATTTCCGTGAGTAACGCTGACGTCATATTGACTCCTTTATTTTCCCCATCTTTTAACATGAGATTTCGAGAAAGGGTAGGATCGCTAAAGCGTCCTTTTAAACCTAACGGATAAGTTTTTCATTTCCTTGAGGGCTCGTTAGATGAAATCATTGAAAACCTTTTGACATGTATGTTTTCTAAAATACAATAAACATTTTTTGTCATGTTGTTTATGAACGTCTTTAGTTTAACTTTAAAAAAATGAATGATAATAAAAAATGAAATATGTTTTAAATATAAAAGGAAATATATTTTTGCAAATATCAAAGCAATAATCAAAGCAATGAAATTTAGTAGAGTTTAGTAATTAAAATTTTAGTATTACTTTCTTCTAGGCATACAACAAGAAAATATTTACTTCTTGAAAATTTTCGACTTCCGGTTTTCGAGACATTTATACGTTTTACAAGGTCCTAAATACGATTTGACTGTTTTTAGAAAATGTCTGTCAAAGAGGGGCGCTCTAACTAATCAAATACGGCGTAGAATAGGAAGAAATTTCAAATGAAGTTTAGATACACAGAATTCAACTAAACTGCATCTGGAACTTTCAAACATATTCTCATTCAATTTTGGTTGCAGAAATCTAAGAGGGGGTGCCGAAATTTAATCATCTGTTTGCAAAATGCGAACCTATTTGCTATGTAATTTCTTATACTACTTAAATCATTCAATTGATTTGATTTATATAGATGAAAGTTTTGTGATATTCATCGTATATGGTTTACGAATATATTCCCCATAACAGCATGTCAGTTTCTCAATCATTTAAAAATATTTATGAATTTTATACTTAATTCAATAATATTTCTTATATAATTTTTCTTTGATTTGCCCATCCCTTTTTTTAAAGTGAACACTAAAACTAAGACTTATACTTGATGATATATTTATTAGAATGCAAATGTGAAACCAAGAGTTTGAAGTTCGAGCCAACTTTTTTTTTTTTACTCTACTAAATGTACCCGCTTTATTCACAACTTAGAATGAATAGTTGGAACTCCCATTCTCAGAAGTGAAAAATTATTTTTACGAAATTTAATGCGATGTTCTATATCCAGTATTTACCTTCGCAGCCTTAAATAAGTTGTAAATTATTCATTCCGGGCAGTACCATGCCAGGTTCAATTTCGAGTTATTTCTTGAATGAGAGGTTTACAGAATTGCATTTCCAGCCATTAAGGGGGAACCTCCGAGATACCATCTGAAACTGATTAATATGATGAATGCAGCAGGAAATTTTGCTATTGCCAAATGGGTAGCAGTTGTTATTTATCGCAATATTATACGTTTACAAGCTCCGAGCTCTTGAATTATCATACTGTAAAATAGTTAAGGCATGAACATTAATCAGATAGAGCGGTTTTTAATTACTTAATATTAATTATTTTAATAGCGAAAATTTTAATGATGTTATGTTTGTAAAGCTTCTGTTTCGCTGCTACCACATTCGGTTGTTATTAAAGGAATGGAAATAATTGCATTAATCATGTGATGCATTTTGAACAGTTAACGCGAAAAATATATTTTAATATTTTTATTATAGAAAATAATCAGTTAATTTTAATACTCTGCTTCAGTGGATTTATCTAATGAATTAATACTGCTATTTATCGAGAGTGATTTTAACGGAGTTTAACTCCGAAAAGTTGTTTGATTTTTCAAATATTTTCCCTCTTGAGTTATTTCGAAATTTTATATTAAAATATTTGTCTTGTTATTAAAGTGCGATGCTTGTTAGCAAGAAAATCTTCTAATTAAGAAACTATACTTAGCTATATACAAATTAATTTTTCAGCAGAGCAGAAATTACGCAGTAAATTAATGAAGTACAAAGGATGCGAATTATCACTTTACTAAACAGCGTACAGCCAATACAGTGAAAAAATGTTCAGACCGGGGATCTATCCGATGAAGCCCACCAAGTGCTTTGCCATTTAAACCATCCAGTCTAGTATTCTCTCACTCTTATATGGCAAGGCTACAACCTCGTAGCACGAGCGCTATACCAAGGGATCCGGGATCGATCCCCAGTATGGACATTTTTTCACTCTACTCGCTGTACGCTGTTTAGTAAAATGATAATTCACATCTGTCGTATTTCATTAATTTACAGCGTAATTTTTGCTCTGAAGAAAAATTATGTAGTATATAAATAGTCACCGGTACTGGGTTTGATTTGTCTGATGTTTACAAACGGTGTTTTGCTCATGATTGACGTTCCTTCTCGTGCTACGGGGTTGTAGCCTTGCCATATAAGGGTGAGAGAATGCTAGACTGAATGTCGTCCGGATGGTTTGAATGGTAAAGCACTTGGTGCGCTATACGCCGGGATAGATTCCCGGTCTGGACATTTTTTCACTCTACTCGCTGTACGCTGTTTAGTAAAATGATAATTCACATCTGTCGTATTTCATTAATTTACAGCGTAATTTTTGCTCTGAAGAAAAATTATGTAGTATATAAATAGTCACCGGTACTGGGTTTGATTTGTCTGATGTTTACAAACGGTGTTTTGCTCATGATTGACGTTCCTTCTCGTGCTACGAGGTTGTAGCCTTGCCATATAAGGGTGAGAGAATGCTAGACTGAATGTTGTCCGGATGGTTTGAATGGTAAAGCACTTGGTGCGCTATACGCCGAGATCGATTCCCGGTCTGGACATTTTTTCACTCTACTCGCTGTACGCTGTTTAGTAAAATGATAATTCACATCTGTCGTATTTCATTAATTTACAGCGTAATTTTTGCTCTGAAGAAAAATTATGTAGTATATAAATAGTCCCCGGTACTGGGTTTGATTTGTCTGATGTTTACAAACGGTGTTTTGCTCATGACTGACGTTCCTTCTCGTGCTACGAGGTTGTAGCCTTGCCATATAAGGGTGAGAGAATGCTAGACTGAATGTCGTCCGGATGGTTTGAATGGTAAAGCACTTGGTGCGCTATACGCCGGGATCGATTCCCGGTCTGGACATTTTTTCACTCTACTCGCTGTACGCTGTTTAGTAAAATGATAATTCACATCTGTCGTATTTCATTAATTTACAGCGTAATTTTTGCTCTGAAGAAAAATTATGTAGTATATAAATAGTCACCGGTACTGGGTTTGATTTGTCTGATGTTTACAAACGGTGTTTTGCTCATGATTGACGTTCCTTCTCGTGCTACGAGGTTGTAGCCTTGCCATATAAGGGTGAGAGAATGCTAGACTGAATGTCGTCCGGATGGTTTGAATGGTAAAGCACTTGGTGCGCTATACGCCGGGATCGATTCCCGGTCTGGACATTTTTTCACTCTACTCGCTGTACGCTGTTTAGTAAAATGATAATTCACATCTGTCGTATTTCATTAATTTACAGCGTAATTTTTGCTCTGAAGAAAAATTATGTAGTATATAAATAGTCACCGGTACTGGGTTTGATTTGTCTGATGTTTACAAACGGTGTTTTGCTCATGATTGACGTTCCTTCTCGTGCTACGAGGTTGTAGCCTTTCCATATAAGGGTGAGAGAATGCTAGACTGAATGTCGTCCGGATGGTTTGAATGCTAAAGCACTTGGTGCGCTATACGCCGAGATCGATTCCCGGTCTGGACATTTTTTCACTCTACTCGCTGTACGCTGTTTAGTAAAATGATAATTCACATCTGTCGTATTTCATTAATTTACAGCGTAATTTTTGCTCTGAAGAAAAATTATGTAGTATATAAATAGTCACCGGTACTGGGTTTGATTTGTCTGATGTTTACAAACGGTGTTTTGCTCATGATTGACGTTCCTTCTCGTGCTACGAGGTTGTAGCCTTGCCATATAAGGGTGAGAGAATGCTAGACTGAATGTCGTCCGGATGGTTTGAATGGTAAAGCACTTGGTGCGCTATACGCCGGGATCGATTCCCGGTCTGGACATTTTTTCACTCTACTCGCTGTACGCTGTTTAGTAAAATGATAATTCACATCTGTCGTATTTCATTAATTTACAGCGTAATTTTTGCTCTGAAGAAAAATTATGTAGTATATAAATAGTCACCGGTACTGGGTTTGATTTGTCTGATGTTTACAAACGGTGTTTTGCTCATGATTGACGTTCCTTCTCTTGCTACGAGGTTGTAGCCTTGCCATATAAGGGTGAGAGAATGCTAGACTGAATGTCGTCCGGATGGTTTGAATGGTAAAGCACTTGGTGCGCTATACGCCGAGATCGATTCCCGGTCTGGACATTTTTTCACTCTACTCGCTGTACGCTGTTTAGTAAAATGATAATTCACATCTGTCGTATTTCATTAATTTACAGCGTAATTTTTGCTCTGAAGAAAAATTATGTAGTATATAAATAGTCCCCGGTACTGGGTTTGATTTGTCTGATGTTTACAAACGGTGTTTTGCTCATGATTGACGTTCCTTCTCGTGCTACGAGGTTGTAGCCTTGCCATATAAGGGTGAGAGAATGCTAGACTGAATGTCGTCCGGATGGTTTGAATGCAAAAGCACTTGGTGCGCTATACGCCGAGATCGATTCCCGGTCTGGACATTTTTTCACTCTACTCGCTGTACGCTGTTTAGTAAAATGATAATTCACATCTGTCGTATTTCATTAATTTACAGCGTAATTTTTGCTCTGAAGAAAAATTATGTAGTATATAAATAGTCACCGGTACTGGGTTTGATTTGTCTGATGTTTACAAACGGTGTTTTGCTCATGATTGACGTTCCTTCTCGTGCTACGAGGTTGTAGCCTTGCCATATAAGGGTGAGAGAATGCTAGACTGAATGTCGTCCGGATGGTTTGAATGGTAAAACACTTGGTGCGCTATACGCCGGGATCGATTCCCGGTCTGGACATTTTTTCACTCTACTCGCTGTACGCTGTTTAGTAAAATGATAATTCACATCTGTCGTATTTCATTAATTTACAGCGTAATTTTTGCTCTGAAGAAAAATTATGTAGTATATAAATAGTCACCGGTACTGGGTTTGATTTGTCTGATGTTTACAAACGGTGTTTTGCTCATGATTGACGTTCCTTCTCGTGCTACGTGGTTGTAGCCTTGCCATATAAGGGTGAGAGAATGCTAGACTGAATGTCGTCCGGATGGTTTGAATGGTAAAGCACTTGGTGCGCTATACGCCGGGATCGATTCCCGGTCTGGACATTTTTTCACTCTACTCGCTGTACGCTGTTTAGTAAAATGATAATTCACATGTGTCGTATTTCATTAATTTACAGCGTAATTTTTGCTCTGAAGAAAAATTATGTAGTATATAAATAGTCACCGGTACTGGGTTTGATTTGTATGATGTTTACAAACGGTGTTTTGCTCATGATTGACGTTCCTTCTCGTGCTACGAGGTTGTAGCCTTGCCATATAAGGGTGAGAGAATGCTAGACTGAATGTCGTCCGGATGGTTTGAATGGTAAAGCACTTGGTGCGCTATACGCCGGGATCGATTCCCGGTCTGGACATTTTTTCACTCTACTCGCTGTACGCTGTTTAGTAAAATGATAATTCACATCTGTCGTATTTCATTAATTTACAGCGTAATTTTTGCTCTGAAGAAAAATTATGTAGTATATAAATAGTCACCGGTACTGGGTTTGATTTGTATGATGTTTACAAACGGTGTTTTGCTCATGATTGACGTTCCTTCTCGTGCTACGAGGTTGTAGCCTTGCCATATAAGGGTGAGAGAATGCTAGACTGAATGTCGTCCGGATGGTTTGAATGGTAAAGCACTTGGTGCGCTATACGCCGGGATCGATTCCCGGTCTGGACATTTTTTCACTCTACTCGCTGTACGCTGTTTAGTAAAATGATAATTCACATCTGTCGTATTTCATTAATTTACAGCGTAATTTTTGCTCTGAAGAAAAATTATGTAGTATATAAATAGTCACCGGTACTGGGTTTGATTTGTCTGATGTTTACAAACGGTGTTTTGCTCATGATTGACGTTCCTTCTCGTGCTACGAGGTTGTAGCCTTGCCATATAAGGGTGAGAGAATGCTAGACTGAATGTCGTCCGGATGGTTTGAATGGTAAAGCACTTGGTGCGCTATACGCCGGGATCGATTCCCGGTCTGGACATTTTTTCACTCTACTCGCTGTACGCTGTTTAGTAAAATGATAATTCACATCTGTCGTATTTCATTAATTTACAGCGTAATTTTTGCTCTGAAGAAAAATTATGTAGTATATAAATAGTCACCGGTACTGGGTTTGATTTGTCTGATGTTTACAAACGGTGTTTTGCTCATGATTGACGTTCCTTCTCGTGCTACGAGGTTGTAGCCTTGCCATATAAGGGTGAGAGAATGCTAGACTGAATGTCGTCCGGATGATTTGAATGGTAAAGCGCTTGGTGCGCTATACGCCGGGATCGATTCCCGGTCTGGACATTTTTTCACTCTACTCGCTGTACGCTGTTTAGTAAAATGATAATTCACATCTGTCGTATTTCATTAATTTACAGCGTAATTTTTGCTCTGAAGAAAAATTATGTAGTATATAAATAGTCACCGGTACTGGGTTTGATTTGTCTGATGTTTACAAACGGTGTTTTGCTCATGATTGACGTTCCTTCTCGTGCTACGAGGTTGTAGCCTTGCCATATAAGGGTGAGAGAATGCTAGACTGAATGTCGTCCGGATGGTTTGAATGGTAAAGCACTTGGTGCGCTATACGCCGGGATCGATTCCCGGTCTGGACATTTTTTCACTCTATTGGCAGTACGCTGTTTAGTAAAGTGATAATTCATATCCTTTGTATTTCATTATACTTAGCTATTTTTAGATTGTCATGTGTGAATCTTGTAGCCTTAGATAATAATTTTCGAGATGCAAAGAAAAAGGCTAAGTTTTTATATATTTTCTGAAAATGTGAAATAAATTTATTGAATATAACTATAATTTTTAATATAGCTTAAAAGTTATTTCTGACTAGATAGTTAAACTTGTCGGATGTTCCAATCCCGAAGCTTTCTTCTATATCATATAGGTTTCACATACACCAAAAACAAATCGGCACCAATTTATATCAAGATCTAACTGAATCTAAAGTTTTATTAAATTCCGAGCATTAGTTCTTGAGATATAACTATCTCTAAAATCGCGTAAATCATGAAAAATGCAGAATAGCAGCGCCACCTGTTGAAATATTTACACCAAAACCTAATCCACAACAATTTACGTCAACGTCTAATTGAATTTGAAGTTTGATAAAACTCTGTGCAATAGCTCTTGAGATATAGCTATCGTGAAAATCATGAAAAAAGTAGCATGGCAGCAACACCTGTTTGTTACACCAAAACGTAATCAGCATCTATTTATGTCAAGGGCTAAAAGAATCTTAAGTTTGGTCAAATTCTGTACATTAGTTCTTGAGATATAGCTACCGTGAAAATCATGAAAAAAGTAGCATAGCAGCGTAACCTGTTGTGCTATTTGCACTAAAACAGCGTCTATTTATGTCATGGTCTAACAGAATCTCTTGAGATATAACTATAGTGAAAATCGCGAAAACTGTAGCATAGCAGCGCCACCTGTTGGGCGATTTACAGCAAAAACTAATAAGCACCAATTTATATAAAGGTCTATTTGAATCTAAAGTTTTATTAAATTGCGTGCATTAGTTCTTGAGATAGACCACCCGCAAAATTTTTGTCACATACAGACAGACTCACAGACAGATATTTTCTAAAAACAGTCAAATGGTGTTCAAGACCTTGTTAAACGTGTAAATCCGTTGAAAACCGGAAGTCGAAAATTTTCATGTATTTTCATGTATTTTCTTCTTGTGAAGATAGAAGAAAGTAAAAATGAAGAACGCAGAATCTGGATTTTGCGACTGAAATAATGTTACTTCGTTTAAAGATTTGGCATTGCTTTTTTAAATACAAATAAAAGTTACATTTAATAAATTATGTTTAGATATATTTAGATTAAATTATCGTTTAATTTTAGTATGTTATCTGCTGATTTATCGAAAATAAAAGGACGAGAAACTCTCCAATAGAAATATTTCCGCTCATCTTTTAAAACTAAACTCGCAGAAGAAACTACAGTAAACTGTGAAAACAAGTAGAAGGGAAACGATGTCAATTGAACAAAAACAGACGTATCTCTGAATGAAAACAATGAAATCAGCAAAAAGAGAATGACATCAAGAAAAAAAAAAGTCGTAGCAAAGAAAGGAAAAAAAATGAAATGTCACTTTCGAAATAAAAGGATGATGAAGCAAATGGTCCCCTTTCTGTTTACATAAATGACAACAGAACGGAGGACTGTAAGTATCCATATTGCAATGAAATATATGTCATCTTACAAACATACCAAAGACACTAAAGTAAACTATAGGAATAAGCAGAAAAGAAATAGGATGATAGTTGAACCAAAAGGATTTATCTCACAGTGAAAGCAAAAAGATCAGCAAGAAACGAAAAAATATAAAAAACAGTCAAGAGAAAGAAAACCATAGTAATGAGAAAACCATAACAATGAGAAGGAAAAATCTAATGTCACTTTCAGAATCAAAGGATGTTTAAGAGAGTGTTTCCTTTACTGTCTACAGAGACGAAGACAGCAAGATGGACTGTAAGTGTCTATATTGTAATGAATTATAAATAATTGAACAAAACTAAATTCTCAGAAGGAACTACACTAAGTTGCAGAAACAAGCAGAATGGAAACAAGATGGCAGTTAGAGAAAAACAGACATATCTTACAGTGAAAACAGAAAAATCAGCAAGAAAAGAATGGCATGAAGAGAAAAAAATATAGGAAAGCCCTAGCAAAGTAAAGGGGAAATCTAATGTCACTTTTAGAATCAAAGGATGATTGAAGTGAATGATTTCTTTACTGTCTACAGAGATGAAGAAAAGCAAGGAGGACTGTAAGTGTCCATATTGTAACTTAGTCTAAATAATCGAACAAAACTAAATTCTCAGGAGAAACTACACTGAGTTGCAGAAACAAACAGAATGGAAACAAGATGACCAGTTAGATAACAACATACATATCTCACAGTGAAAACAGAAAAATCAGCAAGAAGCGAAAAAAATATAGGAAAGCCGTAGCAAAGTAAAGGGGGAATCTAATGTCACTTTCCGAATCAAAGGATGATTGAAGTGAGTGTTTTCTTTATTGTCTACAGAATTGAAGAAAAGCAAGGAGGACTGTAAGTGTCCATATTGTAACTTAGTCTAAATAATCGAACAAAACTAAATTCTCAGAAGAAACTACACTGAGTTGCAGAAACAAACAGAATGGAAACAAGATGACCAGTTAGATAACAGCATACATATCTTACAGTGAAAACAGAAAAATCAGCAAGAAGCGAAAAAAATATAGGAAAGCCGTAGCAAAGTAAAGGGGGAATCTAATGTCACTTTCCGAATCAAAGGATGATTGAAGTGAGTGTTTTCTTTATTGTCTACAGAATTGAAGACAGCAAGGAGGACTGTAAGTGTCCATATTGTGATAAAGTATAAATAATCCAACAAAACTAAATTCCCAGAAGAAACTACACTAAGTTGCAAAAACAAGCAGAATGAAAACAAGATGGCAGTTATACAAAAACAGACATACCTCGCACCGAAAACAAAAAAAAAAAAATCAGCAAGAAGATAATGGCATCAACAGAAAAAAATATATACGTAAACCGTAACAATGTAAAGGGGAAATCTAATGACACTTAGAATGATTGAAGTGTGTGTTTTCTTTACTGTCTACAGAGATGAAGACAGCAAGGAGGACTGTAAGTGTCCATATTGTGATAAAGTATAAATAATCCAACAAAACTAAATTCCCAGAAGAAACTACACTAAGTTGCAAAAACAAGCAGAATGAAAACAAGATGGCAGTTATACAAAAACAGACATACCTCGCACCGAAAACAAAAAAATCAGCAAGAAGATAATGGCATCAACAGAAAAAAATATATACGTAAACCGTAACAATGTAAAGGGGAAATCTAATGACACTTAGAATGATTGAAGTGTGTGTTTTCTTTACTGTCTACAGAGATGAAGACAGCAAGGAGGACTATAAATATCCATATTTTAATGAAGTATAAGTAATCTTACAAAACCAAATTCCCAGAAGAACCTAGAGTAAGTTGCAGAAAGAAGCAGATGGGAAACAAGATGGCAGTTATACAAAAGCAGACATATCTCACTGTGAAAACAAAGAAATCAGCAAGAAGAGAATAGCATGAAGAGGAAAAAAATTATAGAAAAGCCGTTGCAGAGTAAAGGGGAAATCTAATGTCACTTTCCGAATCAAAGGATGATGAAGTGATCGATACTCTTGGTATATACCAAAATGAAGACAGCAAAGAGGGAAAATAAGAGGGCCTACAAAGAGGGCGTCATATTGTAATAAATACTTAGTATAAATTTGAGAAGTGGATTTATTCTAAATTTTAGATTCATATATAATATTTGGCTGCTGATAATGTTGCCGTTTATACATATGTTTTATGCTTGAGAATATGAGTATTCTACTTATATTTTGAAATCGTGCATGTTATTATTTCTGTCATAAATTTCGACTTATAAATTTCTAATGCTCTACTGAAATTAATCGAAGATATCTGCTTTCTCACTTATTTTTGTGAATTTAAATATACTTATTTAAATATATGTAGTGAGAGGGTTTGCATGTATATAGGCATATTTGTACAAAAGAAATCACTTTAATTTTAATTTTAGGTACATAAACACATGGCGATAAGAGGAAAAGTATTCCATTTATTTTTAAAAGCCATTCCCAAGAATTCAATGGTATAATAGTTCTGTTCTTTTTATTATGTACCTTTTTCTTCAAAGAATGTTACTTCTAGAATTACTTCGTTCTCTATCGATTCAACTTTAATCGATGAAGCAAGAAAGGAGACATAGAAAATAAAGAATTAAAAGTCTAAAAAGTTTTTTTTCAGATTTGAAAGAATAAAAAAAAAAAATTTAACTGTATAAAGTCTGTAATTAAAAATTAAAAAAAACTGTCTTGAAGTAAACTTGCGTTGCCTTATTGATTTTTCTTTAAATTAAGGATTGAAAAAATAATTGATGAACCAATTAGAAGTCTTCGTTGATTAATCTTAAACTGATTAAAGATTTTAAGAATTCTTTATGTGATTTTGATATGTTTAATTAAGAGGCCAACATTGATTTCTTTTTTCAAATTCTGGCTTTATAGTTTTGAAACATTGCCGTGACTTTAACAAACTTTCCGTTGCCCCATTTTTTTAAAAATAACTTCTTTAAAAAATATTTTTTTTTGTATAAAGTAACAGTGTTACAGAAATACTAAACCTAACCACATTTTGAAATAAAATATTCAAAGGTATTTTTTAAATTGTTTTAAAATTGCTTTTCAAATATTTTCTTAATGTACTTATGAATATACTTACCACTGATATGTTCGATAACGCTGGTTGATGCCTTTGAAATTTGAATGGTTAGTTGGTTGGTTGTTACAGCCGATTAGCTATGCTAGGGATATAGACCGGCGCGGGGAGTACCCTCCGTGGGTGTCTTTCTAAGGGATCCTAACCCGTTTTTACGCGAGGTTCGAAGAAAACCACGAAAAACTCCGAACGCTTAGGTCGACGAGCACGACAAGGGGGAAATTGGAATGTGTATTAAACTCCAATGAATGTCATTCTCAAACGAATAAAAAGTACAAATGAAAATGAAACGTATATTATGGAAGTTGCTTAAAAAAATTCGATGGCTTATAAAAACAAAAATTGGTATAGTAATTTGTAAAATTTTTAATCTTTTGCTATTAGCTTAATATTAGAAAAAACGTTCTAACATGTAGAAAGCTTTTTTACATAAATGCCGATGTTTTGTGTTTTAAAACTTTTGTTTGTAAGCGAACAAAATTATGTGTTTGAAACAAGATCGAAATATTATTTAATTTAAATCATTTAATTTTTTTAAAAATTATAGTTCAATATCTACTTATACAAAAATATTTCTTTCAATAATGGAATTGGAAGGATTCGAATGCTATACCTCCGTTTTAAAAATTTGAGACATTGCATCTGCATCACTAATGCTTGATTGCATCGCAGCAATACTTATCATTTTAACTTTGACACATTCCCTTTGTGATTTTCCGTATAGAATCCATTGCAAAATTGTTTGTAAATGGTTTAAAAATGGATTAAATATATATATAATCGTCCGCCGATTTTTACGAAAATCTAGACAGCTCTTGCGACAGCGGTTTATAACATAATCACCAAAACTGAGCTCAATCGGAAATATCGTTTGGGAGTTATCGGGTTTACTCACGCACACATATACAAAGCATGATCACAATACTTTCCTTACTGTATATGTGTTCGGAACGTAGGAAAAATTAGCAGTCGTAATTTAATCGATGTAAATCGCAAAAACTACTTTATGTGTTTGTAAAGTAGAAAAATTCAGTAGTCGTAATTTAATTGAGGTAAATCACAAAAACTACTTTATGTGTTCGGAAAGTAGAAAATGCAGCAGTCGTAATTTAATCGAGGTAAATCGCAAAAACTACTTTATGTGTTCGAAACGTAGAAAAATTCCGTAGTCATAATTTAATCGAGGTAAATCGCAAAAACTACTTTATGTGTTCGGAAAGTAGAAAAATTCAGCAGTCATAATTTAATCGAGGTACATCGCAAAAACTACTTCCACTTTATAAAAATATTATAAAACGAATGATACATTTTATTTTTTCTTCACTTCTTTCCAATATCAAAAGAATGGATTGAATATGTGTGTAATTAATAAACTGAGATTTTATTTGATCATTCATTATTTGAGGAAAATATCAACTGAAAAATTATACAGAAAAACCTCCATAACATATAATCTCGAATAGTGGGAACTTCTATTTAGCGGACACTTTTTCAATCCCCAACACATATAGATTTGAATGTTTTATCGCTGAAAAGAGTACAAATTGTGCATTCCAGAGATGTCCGTTATTCAGAGGTTTTACTGATCACCCCCCCCCCCCCTCATGCTTGAAAGGCAATAGATGTCTTGCATTAATAAAATAACGGAAAAAAAAGACAAGTAACTCGATAAGTGGAATTTAATTTACATCATAATATTTATTTTTAAAACGTACTTAATGTAAAACCAATAAAAATACCATAATTTTTTTTTTTTTTTTTGCGCATTTATTTTATTTAAGCATTATTATTTTTTAACATTAACTTTTTATTAAACTTTTTATTTTATTTTGCGCCGTAACGTTATTTAAAAATTAAAATAAAAATCATGTAGTTAGAAGATCACACTCTTTAAAAATGGTTTTAATAAGCAACATGTAATCATTTTTGAGTCTTTTCTGGACTTATACTACCGTATTTACTCTTGCATGCCGCGCGATATTTATAACAAAAATTTATATGAAAATCAGGATGTGCATGATACACGAGGATTTGATATTTTAAGATCACCTCAGTGGATCTTTCCATCCAGTGGTGAATTCATGGATAGCGCAGGGGAGGGGCATTACCCTCTAGAGCATCGTAATCTTTCTCCCATGGAAGATTTAGGTTTTGATACTTATTAATGTCTTACGCATATCTATTTAATGGTAATCTAAATACATTTAAGAAAGTTAAAGCACGGACAGACGGGCAGGTGAACCATAATCACAAACGCTTTTCTTCTAATTATGTTGGAAAGGATTAAAAGGCATGTATTTTTATGATGTCAGAAGATACAAAGTTAAGGAAATAAAAAACATTAAAAAATAAACGACATTTTATATTTGAAGATATTCACGCATCCTTTATTTTACATTTACGATAAATACGATTTATCAACAACCGCAAACATATATTTTTTAACAAAAATTTTCTATGTTGACGATATCTACATAGAAGACAGCATACAACTATCTCATTTATATATATTTTTTAATTAATTTTGAAATTCCAAATAATCTCATCGTTAATTTATTTACAAATCATGCATGTGTGAGTTCGCAAATTAAAAAAAAGAAAGATTAACAAGTGCTAATTAAAGCGAGCTGCAATTTTTTACTATCCGGAATGTTAAAATTATTAATTAAGAAAGCAAACACTAAAGAAATTAATTAAAATTATAACGAAAACAAATTTCGGTATCATGCTAAAATCTTTTTTTTTTAATCTTCTAATTCTTTTTCAATGTATCATAAACATTCTGGAAATTTAATTATATTTCGTTAAGAATTTTATTGTTCGTTTGGTAAAATACTTTCAACGTATGATAAAATTACTTTCTGCTTTCTACGCGGGAATCAAATAAAAATGTCTTCAAATAATTTCGAGTTAATCTCATTACAGATTAAACACACTCACAGAAAAACAGAAAGAGTGATCTAAAGAGCTTAAATTTTTATATGTATTCCCAGTTTTCAGAAAGGACTTAAGTCTCCAACGCAACACGTAAGAGCTTTTCCAGCTGACTGCACATCGAAGCAAAGTAAATTATCTTTTATGGCAATTATCCATTTTCCAACTTAATTAATTAATATTAAAAACAATTTACTCGCTTTGTGCAATTTTTTATTCAGTTATTTTTGCTGAATGCAATTTGAAAGCTTTTAGTAGAAAGTAAATTGCTCTTTTTATAAGTTTAAAAGATGTCATTTGAAGGCTCTTTTTTCTAATACGGTAATTTTCATTGAAAAAAATGTAATGTAATTATTTGAAAAAACTCTTTAAAAAAGTTTTATAATAAATAGAATAAAGATATTATCTTTAAAAAGAATTAAAAAAAGGACATTTAGTAAACGAGCTTAGCAATAACCTCAAGTTAAGAGAAATATATATATATATATATATATATATATATATATATTAAGCGAAAAATGTTTAATTTTTGTAGAAGACATTTTGCCCTATGAACCTCAAAAGGATTTTTTTTTTCATCTTAAGCTTTTAACATTTAAAATGAACAGTTTTTATGAGCTAGCAGAATCGCTCTCAGAAATATTTATGAGTAATTTAAGAACAAATTGTGAAAAAGATACAGTACATTTTTTTTTCACCTTTTTAGTAATAGTGTTACAATTATGTAGTAATATTACACATTTAGTATCAAACTCGTGAGAAATTTACGAAAATTCTTTTGATACTTCAAAAAAGCGTTATTCGATTAAAAACGAAATTATGTAAATCATATCAGCCCATCAGAGTTATTTTGATACATAAAGTCTATTATAATTGTTAAAGGAATTTTTTTTTTTTTTTTTTTTACTGCTAAACTTTAATTTATCTGAACGTGTTGACACAGGTAAAATAAAAAAAAAAATCATGAAACCTTTTAAATGATTTATACTAAACTAATTAAACATAAAATGCTTTGCATTGTCACTGATGCAACATTATAAATGTGTAAAACACAGGATGGGCGAAAAGTCAGTATAAATTTCAAAAATTCATAAAAAATGAACAAATATTGATATGAAAGTGCGGTTTTCACTAAAAGAATTGTCAAGATGCGATATTTTTTTTTACCGCAAAAATAGGTTTAGTTGAAAAAGTTACCGATAGAAGACGCCAACTTTAATGCAGTTTACTCTAGTAAGCTAATCCGTATTATAAAAAATCCGACTACTCGGCGGATGCATAATTAGACTCATCATATCACTTTGGTGTCTAGAAAAAATTAGTTACTTTCAATATACGTTCCATCCGGTTCTGCAACTGGCTACTCTGATAATGAAAACTAAGATAGACAGATCTAGATTAGAAAGCTAATCTAGATCTATCTTAGGTAACATTCGCGTCATAAATCGTTCTGTACACCAAATTGATAATTAAATCAAATAAAAGATCAACTGAGTAGTTAGTTCTGTTATAATCATACTCTTTTGCTTACTACAGAAAAATACATTCTGAATAGTGCCCTCTATTGGTGACCTTTTGAACTTCAAATATATATATATATATATATATATATATATATATATAGCTATAAAAAGAGCCTTGCATCCGGATAATATTTTTAGTGCAAACGATGTATCTCGATCTGTTCTTTTTGTGAATTTTAAAATTATGTAAGGACTTATAGCCTACGTTACATTTAATATTTTAATGAACAGATATTATTAAATTATAATGAATAAAATAAAGCGCTTACCTGTTGAATATTAGCCTAACATATGAGCAGTATTTAGAAGATACCTGCAAAGAGAAACACATACGTTAACGAAATTTTCAATGAATCAAAATAACAATTACAATTTACTGATACATTAATTTCAGAAATTAAATAGTTATTTCGAGTTTTTCATGAACTTTTTATCAAAAACATCATCCACATCCGTTGGTATGATTAACCAAAATATGATATAATAATAACCAAAAGTTGGTATGATAATAATATGGTAATGGTATGATAATAATATGGTAATGGTATGATAATATGGTAATGGTATGATAATAATATGTTAATGGTATGATAATAATATGGGAATGGTATGATAATAACCAAACAATGATAATAACCAAAAGTTGATATGATTAACCAAAATAACAATTACAATAAACTGATATATTAATTTCAGAAATTAAATAATTATTTCGAGTTTTTAATGATATTTTTATCAAAACATCATCCACATCCGTTATCGCAGTTTCAGGATTATGTTGTAAGACCCCATTATAAATATTTAAAATAATTTTCTTCTTGGCTTTCTATTAATCCAAGCACTTGATTTTTTTAATTTAATGTATGGCCCATGAATACAAATAATTTTACAAAAAAAAAAAAAAAAGGGAATGTTCATTTTAAAAACACAAACTCTATACCAAAATAATTGGTTACTATACCAGTTTTACATTTATCTGATTTTCTAATAATGTATTCTTAAATAACCATAATATTAGACAATCAACTCAGACATATTTCTCCGGGAGGGATTTCTGCAACTCAGTTGGGAAAGGATGACACTGTGGAGTTCCGGGCAGAAATTGCACTTTTAGACCATTAATAAGTATAAAATCTCAAATCTTCCGAGGAAATGCCCCCCCCCCGACTCACCCCTGAGTTTAACACTGATCGGAGTAGTAAAGAAAGTAGAACAACGAACTAAAATCGCAACTGAAAAATTTACTAATCCTAGAAATAAGTGCAATGTGCAACTCATCAATCATTCCGCGCATTTCAAAAATTCTTTTTCGAATTTTAGTAAAAGGAAATTTTGCATATGAAAATTTCATTCAAAAATTGTAACAAGCTACGTAAAGAAAGTAATGCATTCAGTTCGTTGTTAAAAATGCGTTCTTCTTCTTTTATTCCTAAAAGGCAGATGAATATCTTGAAGCGAAACACATCAATATTCATTCATTATTTGGTATTTAAATTAGCCAAAGAATTCGTTTTGAAGCTGTATAAAAAAATATTTCTTGTTAAAGTGTCAACGGGGTAGAAATTTGTAATCATTCTTTTCACACCCTTTCGAATAATAAGGCAAAGTAAAGTAAAATAAAATAAAAGTTATAAGAAAGAAAAATGTCTATAGAGAATTGGAATGATTTTCACTACAAATTCAACGCCGAAGGAAGCAATCAATCAAACCTTTTGATCTCAATGACGTCACCCAGCTAGTCAATCAGGATTTGAATCTTCCAGTGAAAGATCGGAAAATAGATGAAAAATCGTAATCATCAAATCATGTGGCTGATTCATCATAATTTTAATTCAAACCAATTCGTTTATTTCCTTAATAGTAGACATACATATATATATTGTTCTTTTCTAGTCGAATTTTTTTTTTTTTTAACATTTAGAGTAAATATATCAAAAGAAACGAGCATCGGGTTTTTTGAAAGAAAACGTGCAGGAATTTATAGGATTGAGATTTTTTTTTTTTAACTAAATACAATGAAAAAACAGACCATATTTTGCAATTAATTTTAACGTTTTCAGCTATATAAGGCATAAAAAAAAGATCCAGCAATCTGCGAAACAAAATTAAAGAATAAGTAATATAGAAGTGCAGCAACTATGCTTATACAAGCTGAGTGGCAATCGGATGGGTTGCATTTGCATTGCATGATGTCTGTCGCTTTCTTGGTGGGAAAAGTAATCTCAATAAAATTATACACATAGAAAAAAAATACAAAATAAATTTTTGTTAAACACTTCAAGTAAGAAATCATATTTACAATGCAGGCATTATTCGCAATTAATAGATATTGCGAAAATTACATTTTTCAGGTTATGTGAATTTTGATGCAAAACGTCATTTGTCAAAAGTATATTGTTCTTATAAAATTTGGTTTCTAATTTTGGAACTAGTGGACTGAAAATGGAATCACTTTGACGGATATATAAAACATATTTTAGCTTTTTGAATGAAAATAAATATTTTACAAGGAAAAAAAACCTATAATTTTACCCGATAAACAATTTTACTTTTAGCGCGTTTGGGAAACGCTTTAAATGCCATCTTTCAAAAACAATTAACTGAAAGTAGTATATGCATTTTTTAAAATTCGATTCGTATGAATAATTATCCACCTAAATGCAATGAGCTTAAATCTTCTTCCTTGATTAAATCTAAAGCTGATAAAATCTACAATGTTTAAATATCATTGTGTCGACAGGCGATTTTTGTTTATGAAGAATAAATTGATTCATGATACTTGAATATGTAGAAATATGTTTCTATTTCCTCGAACTTTCTTGCAAAGTGTAATCTAATAAAGATTTATTTTTTACCATCTTTTTAAAAGTGAAAATAAATTATTTCTCCAATTTTAATGCAAAAATGACGTATAAAGAAATCTAATAATCTCCATCGTTCTCCCTTTTATTCACAAAAATTGAGTAATTTAGTTGGCATCTTTGAAAAATTTCGTTAAAAGTTTCAAAAAACAAATTAATATCTCAGAAACTAATTCAAATTTTAAAAATCCAAGAGCTTATATGACAGTGATAACTGTGATAGCATTTTCAACTCGCTGCGTTCCATATTCTAAGAGGAGTAGTTGTGAAATATAAACAGACTGTCAGATTTTAATATAGCTTTTTAGATGCTCATGCTTTTAGATGCTCATCCGAATTGTAACACAGCACAGTCAAATGAAATTATAGGCTAGGTACAATAATCAAATATGAAAAAGTTCCAAGGGATATAAGGGACTATGTGGAATTCGGTCGCAGCCATAAAAATATCAAATCCTTTTTATAAGAGCTATGAAATATATATATAAGTTCAATCATTGATTCACGAGATTTTTGGGTCTATCGAACCCTAGACGTATTTTTATGTCATCCACAGTACTTGTCGAAGAGTTACGATATTTTTTCGACTAACAAAATAATTGAAAATAGGCTACCGGAAAACACATATATTTTTTTATTACTTTTAGTAAATACAGATAACACCTTGAATATTTATGTAAATGCAACTTCAGTTTCAAACGTCGGACTAATGGTATTTCAATATATGTTTAATTTAGAAACAAAGGCTATTATTTACGCTAAACAACGTAATAACATTTTGATGTCTAAATTATTTTTTGAATCGCTAAATTGTTTGCTTTTGTTTACATTACTGTACGTATTAAACTACCATAAATAAGAAGAAAAGGGCACTATATCTAAAATTCATCTTTAAAAAGCTACAAAATTTTAAATTACATTTAATGTGCTTTATTACTTAAAAGATGATAAAACTGTAAGAAAGATGTTAAACTACATTAACATTATTCAATGTCAATTACTCCAAGCACTATATCTAAAATTCATCTTTAAAAAGCTAGAAAATTTTTAAATTACACTTATTGTGCTTTATTACTTAAAAAATGATAAAATTGTAAGAAATATGTTAAACTACATTAACATGATTCAATGTCGAGTAGACCAAGCACTTTCACCTACACACATAGGCTATCTGTATAACTAAAAGTGGTTTGGGTAATTGACATTGAATAATGTTAATGTAGTTTAACATCTTTCTTACAATTTTATCATCTTTTAAGTAATAAAGCACAATAAGTAATTAAAAAAAAAATTAGCATAACTTTTTATAAGCTTTTAATAATTATTTCTATATTGCTACTGAAATATCTTATTTTATCACTTATCAGTCGTAGGAACCGAAAGATGGTTTAAAAAAAATCTCTTTTTAATTTAGTGTGAAAATAAAATTAAAAATTTCCGAAAATCTTCAATAGCATGTAAGAGAACAGTTTAAACATCCCTTCTTCCATTTTATTTTTGTTAAGATGTTTTAAAATAAATCTCATTTAATTCAAAACATAATTAAAAAAAAAAAAAGACTTGAGATGTTTTATTTTTACAAGTACCAGCTATACGAAATTTAATTTATTTTAAAATTAAGTATATATTCACTCATGCAAAAACTTCACTAAGCACCATCGTGAAGGAATTACCTGGGAAAAGAAATATAAGAATATTATACTCTCTTAAAACTTTTTCATTCGCCAGTATAATTTTTAAAGAGTTCATAATACCATTGAACTATTAAATTTAGCGTAATGAAACGGCCTATGAAATACCTTTGACAATATTCGATACAATTTTAATTTCCAGTATCAAGTTATTTCCTTTATAGGAAAAAAAAAATACATTCTTTTGACGTAACCCCAATATTTCCATTCAAAAGCCATGCAATTTACTTGAATTGCATTATTTCTCTTTCATCGTAAAGACAGAAAATTTAATAATATTTTTTAATATGTCCCTTGTCCTAAAAAATGATGTCTATAATTAAATTAATTCCTTAGTAGAGAACGAAATTCTGAATTTCATCAATCATGTGAACCCATCATTCTGTCATTTTTAATTTATTCGGGCATTCTCAATTTCGGAAATTTGTTTTCGTGGTGGTCTAGAAAATCAATATAAGCTGATGGCTCTTATCTTAATAAATAATTATCTGTCATTTTGTAATTTTGCAATTTTTAAAAAAATATATAACTCTTGAAATTTGATAATATGTTCCTTCTAAAAATGTAATCAATATTCAACAGTATCATTTAATTAATTGTATGCATCCTAAGTATGGAGTAAGACAGGAAATCAATAAATTTCATATATCTAAATTAATAAATAAAATTAAGTAATTTAAATTAGTCACAAATTCTACTCTTACAAATCAATATATAACATAGATGCCAATCTTCTGTTGTTTTTTTTTGTTTCAAATCAAACATAATTTAAACAAGGAAAAAAAAGTTATTTAATGAAATTTTCTTGTTTTATGTGTGGTTATTAATTAAATTTTTATTTAATAAAATTTCTGGTTTTATATGATTTGAAAAAAAAAAAAAAAAAAAAAAAAAAAAAAAAAAAAAACAGAAGGGTGGAAGCTATAATATAGTGACGAAAAATAAAGTTGTGGCGGATGGTTAATCTTGTCCTTAATTATTTTTATTTTAATAAGCTTTAACTTTCGTAAAAATTGATCAATCATGACGAAATTTTAATATGATGTTAAGCTACGCAGAACTTCTTAACATTTTAAAAATAGTCATCGTATCATGTATATGCTTTTTTTTTACAGGGACATGTCAAATTTTTAATATATCATCGTCTACTGAGCATCAAAATGAGCGATAGCGATATTTACAACAAATATTACTAAAATGAATGCGGAAAATTTTTAATATAAAAAACTAATTTGAGTACTGCATCGGGTCGGAACCTCAATTTTCTCTGAAGGTCGAATGAAGCCAGGCTGAGTAATAGTTTCAGGCTTGAATTTTGTTCTTGAGGATAATAGGGTTGGATTGAAATTATACAAGTTTAAAGATTGGAACTCCTAATGTTAAATATATTTTTAATTGTTGCAAAACAGATTGCAATGGGGATAATTTTTAAGTACAACTCAAATACTACTGTGCGAAATTACGTATATTTTTGGATTCGCATATTTGAACCTTCTAGAAATCATTCAATATATATATATATATATATATATATATATATATATATATATATATATAGGTAACATTCAGGGCTTTACAAATTTGATAAAATCTGGTAGCCAGAAAAAAATTCTAGTAGCCAGTAAAAAATATTTTCCACCCCCTCCTTCCTCGTCATTAATTTTCAAAAAGCACAAAAGTTTTTATGAATTAATAATTGAGGAAAAATAATATCAGGCATTGTTTAGAATTATTAGTTACATAGTTTAGAAAGATAATATAAACCAAGTTTTCTAATGAAACTTATCAAAGTCATATATCTTTAAAAAAAAAATAATAATACTGTAAAGAGTGAATTAACCGGCATGTTCGGAAAATGCTGATTGCCGAATGCTTCAAATGTCCGGATAGTTGAATGCTACAAAATCTATTATCTGCTGAGGAGCACATCCACGAAATAGTACGGCAGGAAAACAAATTTTCGCTTATTTTTCTGTCGAAGTCTCTTATAATTCTGATTTGATTATTTAAAAATTTACATTTGATGAACTTGTTTTTGCCAAATTAAAAACATTTTTTGTGTGAATGTAGTTTCAAAGTTTATTTTTTAATATTGGGAAATGGGGGGTGGGAGAGGGGGTGGCATCTGTGCTCATTTCAAGAAAGCTTGGGTCAATTTTTGTACAAAAAAGAAACAACAACAAAAACCCATTAGATTAAATAACTTGTTCGCCAGATAAAAATCTTTGGTCGCCAGTGGCGACCTGGCGACTGTATTTGTCAAGCCCTGGTTACATTTCACATATTTTTGTCGAAAATCAGTTTTTGAAAAAAAAAAAATGTGAATTGTATGCTATGAATTTTTTAACAAAAATCTATTTCTAGAAGCTTTATGTGTAAATCCAAAATTACACCTCATTCTGCAAAGTACTTTTTTCAATTCCTACTGTTAGCTCACACCCTCTATATATTTATATATCTTGTTCAAATTTGCAATCGTTAATAAAATACTTTTCATTCATCCACTCAACTTCAAATACATTTTTTAAAACTTGTAGTGGCTGACACATGATGTTAATACAGTTTTTTCAAATATTAAATCATTAATTAAATTTAAATAATAAATTTTAGTTTTATATATCATTTCTGTTCAAAAGTATAGACTCACTCCATATTTATAGTCTCCTCCGCCTGATCTTCGTCCGAGAACAGCCCCATAATCTTTTTACGCGTGAAGGTTTCGCTATGGTACTTCATTGTGAAGTTTGGTAATTTTTAAAATTCAATATTTGAAAAACGGCATAATCATTAGATTTGAAATTTATATCAAGAAAAATATATTTTTTTACCTTTCTCACGCAGTTTGTCTAACAATTTTTGAGAAATACTTTTCGAATTATTAATTTTTGGTATTTTAGTTCTTTAATTTTTAATACATTTCAATAATTTCTCTTATATAACATATTTAGCAGGATATAAATTTAGGAAGAAAGTGGCGAAGCGTGTAGATCGCTGGAAAAAAAAAAAAAAATTATTTTTGACCTAAGTAAGAATTGACTTAATTTTTTTTTTTTAAATATATATATCACTTGTTGAGTTAAGCTTATAGAACTATGCGCAGTGAAAACTCTTATGCAATGCTTAAAAATATATTTAACACGAGGAGTTACAAACTTTAACCCTGCATTATTCCTTACTACTTCAATGAATGACTTCCTGTTCGATACCCGAAGGTAGAATTTATGGTAGAATTTAAATATGATAGTATATTGAAAAAAATTAAGTGTTGCAATTTCTATACGCAAACGACTTTTTAAGCAAAATTTAACTATAACATTAATTAGAAGACGTTATATTTTACTGTCCTCTACAAAAAAAAAAAAAAAAAAAAAAATTATTTTTTCTATATAAAGTATACTAAAGAATTTAAAAAAATTAAACATAGCTAAATTGTTACAGCTTGTTCTGACTAAGATTTTAATGTTGAGCATTTTTCATTTTATCATTTTATTACGAAATAGCAGCCGATTAAGTGAGAATTTGAAAAAAAAAAAAAACTTTTCTGAAAATTACCCCATGTTACTCCAAAAAAACCCAACACCTGACGTAATCATCTGAAAATGATGCATTTTATTACCTATTAATGGTGTAACACAGTGGTTCCCAACCTTTTTTGGCAGCGCCCCACCAAAGCATCTCTAAAATGATGATGTCCCCCTCCCCTCTCCCTATAACATATAATTCTTATAAAAATTTAAAAGAAAGAACTCCTGGTAGAGTAAAAAGCATGATAGAGTAAAAAGCATTTAATATTGATCCTGAAAGGTACCAAGGGTAATGGATGAATCAAATATTTTTTATAATCATCTTTCGTAGTTTAAAGTATCGTTGGCACTTATAAAGGGTTAAGACTGTCAGTTTTAACCTCTTTGCAATGGTCGCCACGTATACGTGATGCACAGAGTGCTCAGAACCCTTGATTAGACCAATCAATAATTTTGAATAAAACATTTTTGTCTTATTTAATCACATAATTTCTGCGATTAAATTACGCAATAATTTCTAATCAGAATAAAACGTGATAAAAGATTCTATAAAGGAATGTCGTCAAGTAATTGTTAAATATACACTTGAATAGTTTCATGGGTAAAATTGATTATCATGTGACATATTGCAGTGCTACTCATTCAATAAATAATCGAAAAAGTTATTTAAAATTCCAAAATATTTATAAATTAGAAAAATTATAAAGAATTTTTACATATATAAAAGTATCTAAACATTTTTAAAAGTTTCCTCTATAATTATTCTGGTAGCGGTGTATTTAAAACTTTTGAATAGATACTTTTTAAAAATTGAATAAAAAACTTATTTTTTTCATTTTGTTTTGTTAAATTTGAATGTGTAACTTTTATTTTCAGTCTACAGTATTACTATTACAAAAACAATTCAGAGGGTATGGGTTCACAGAAATCTGGAATTGCCCCCCTAAAAAGTCAAATTGCCCCCCTGTGGGGCGTACGCCCCCCGTTGGGAACCACTGGTGTAACATAAAAACAATAAAAAATTTCTGTAGTTATTCTAAAACTTTCTTATAACGAGAAAATCTGTAAAAATGAAGCTTATGTTTTGCCAGAATTCTGCATTTGTTAGTTTAAATTATTTTAAAACTAAATAAGCATGCCTTACGTATTTTTAACTATTTTTATTATTCTAAATGCTGCAGAAAAACAAATTAAAAAAAATCGACTTTAGTGAAATATTTGACGTAGTACCCTATATTTGATGTAGTAACCCACATTATAGGGTGGGTTTTATTTAGGAAATATTTCACTGTGGGTTTTTAGGTGCGTTCGTAATTATATAAATACGTAGCACCTATAGTCGTCGTCTGGTCCGTCTGTCTGTCTGTCTGTTCGTCCGTCCGTCCGTCCGTCTGTCTGTCCGCATATAACAGCGCAAAAACTACTCAACCAAATGACTTGAAATTTAATATATATATATAATCTTTGCAGAATTTTGTCGCGACATTTCAAATTTTATGAAATCGAATCAAAACTTTAGAAGATATTAAAACATTTATTAAGAAAATTGAATTATTTTTAAAAAAATCGGTGCTTTTTTGTTATAGGAGCTTCCGAGGTTTAACAACCGTCAAGTAACCGAGATACTTATTTTATTTCAGAAATTATTCTGCAGACGATATAATTCATTTCACAGAATTAAAAATCATTAAGATCTGAATATTTATATAACTAGCTATAGTACGAGCGCACCTGGTTTGTCACGTTTGACGTACCATTTCCAACTTGTTTTTTTTAGGACAGCACAGTACCTAATTAATTGGTACAAGTCACATTCTTATACGATGATTTGCAGCAGAGTTAGTAGAGGTTGATTAGGTATTTTTTTTTCTTTTCAGGTCTACCATTCGCCGGATTAACCAATCTGTGAGTTCTGGCGTATGAAACTTTAAAAAAAAAATGAACTAATTTTAAAAAACTAAAATATTAAAACTAATTATAAAAGTTAAAACTAAAAAAATAATAATGAAAATTATAATTCCCTCGATCTACTCGTGTAATATAATAATTAATACATTTAAGAAGTTCATTATCATGTTTTATTAAAATGTGAGTTCTGGCGTATGAAACTTAAAAAAATTAACTATTTTTAAAAATCTTAAAATAATAATAATAATAAAACTGATAATAAAATTAAAACTAAGAAATAGTAATGGAAATTATAATTTCCTCGATATACTCGTGTAATATAATAATTGGTAAATTTAAAAAGTTCATTATTGTGTTTTATCAATATGTAACACTACACAGCACGTGTAATTACTCTCTTACAACATGTATTTTCTTAATCAAAATATTCTGTTTTTTTTTTCTTTCTGAAATATCTTCTAATAATATATATCTCATATAAAATAATATGAATTTGTTTATATTTTTTTATTCACAAGAATGTATTTGCAATATCAAAAGTATTTTATAATAACATCAAAAAGTTTTCAACTTATAATTTAGACAAAATTGTACATGCGCGTGTGAGCGATTTCCTTATTTTACATAATAGCGTGTGTTTAGAAAGATTTATAATTTATTTATATATTTTATTATTACATAGTCCGTGCTTAAAGTTAAAAACAAGTAATATATATATATATATAAAATTAAAGTCAATTCCTACTTAGGTCAACAAAGAAAAAATTTATTTTAGTTACTTTTTATTAAAAAATTACAATTAATATAAATATGTATATGCATATGACAGAATCACAATATTAAGTGGCAAAATAGAAAGCGAATTTCCTTGCAATTTTCCATTTTCCTTAAATTAATTAATTTAATTAATTAATTAATATTTTAAAAAACTGTATTAACATATAGTGTCATCCACTACAAGTTTAAAAAAATGTATTTGAACTTGAGTGGATGAATAAAAAGCATTTTATTAACGATTGAAAATTTGAACAAGATATATATATATATATATATATATAGGGAGAGTGTGAACTAATAGTAGGAATTGAAAAAAAATATAATTTAAAATTTCTTGTGACAGCTTTTCAAAAGTAAGTAAAATTTATAATTTGCAAGAATCATTCTTGTAACTTAATGATTAGAGGTTAGAAAATTTTATAGTTCATAGCTATATAATATCATTATCAGATTGAAGAACTTGTGCATCCACTCTCCAGTCCCATCTATTTACATAGGCAAAAATTTCCATCTCTTTTCTTCCGTATACCCATTGTAATCTAGGAAACAATACCTCAACTCCTTTGGTGAATTGGAATTACGCCTCCGGTATAACCTTTCTTCGGAACTGTGATGTGTAAACTGAAGGATTTCGCACAGAACCTAGTAATCAGCCGCAACCAATACCAAGTCGAGTTTTGACGCCTGGAGGCAGCATAAACAGAGAGGGTAAGTTTAGTGTATTTGCCCAGACATAATATTTCAGAAAGTTCAAATTTTCAGAGATTTTCGCGTAAATGACATTTACTCTCACACGTAGCCTTTATTCGATAGGAAAACTGGCGGTTGAAGAGTAAATTAAAAATATTATTCCTATCATTTGAGAAGTAGTAAAAAGATGTACTAAGGAAGTGTTATGTTTATGAAGCTTTATGTTTAGGTTTTAATCAATGTGCTAAAATTAGTCCTTGACTGTGTGGATTTTCCTTTAATTGTGTAACAAATGATCAGGGAGAGGAGAGCGATGGTACCTCAGGAGAAGTGGTACCGCAGAAGTGGAGTAATTCTAATTTTACTTAAAGTAAATACTATTATTTATTTTCCTTTCCACAGAAGATAGAGTACCTACAAACTCATTCATATACGCTACAAATTTTACAGCTGCAACATTATAAATATTTATAGTTGAAAAGTCTCATTTTAACAGATCAAATGTAAATGTTGAATTATGTTTTGAATTTCATTTTGACACTTATTAAATATGATATATATATATATATTTCTATATATCCTGTATATAAAAATCACCAATTAAGTTAAGCCTAAAATGCACGAGGGGTTAACGTGATAAGCCATTATATTAAATATACTATCTTGAGAGAGAGAAAGACGTATGGGTTATTTTCCATTTCTTTCTTTTGTGCTCTCAAACAGCAACAAAAATTTAATTTACTTATTTTTTGTAATATTGAATCATTTTTGTAGTATTTATTTTTCTAATAAATTTCAAAATAAATTTCGAGATAGAACTATCTACTTACTTTTGATTTATGAAAAAGAGATTTTTTCAACTATAAATGTTTTTAATCTTGTAGCTCTAATTTTTGTAGAACACATAGTAATAAACAAAGCCATATCAGGTATTTCATTTAGCTTAAACCTGTAAAAGTCTAATATTCGTTAAAATGTAAATTTTTCATATTTTCCTCTATTTTACATATCCCCACTCCTCCTATACAAATGTGGTGGTGGTGGGAGGGAGGGGGGGGGGGAGACAGAATTTTCGCAGTTTTCAAAAGGTCTGGAAATTTAAGTTTTGAAATATTTTGACCTGTGAGCCAAAAAAGCTTTGTAGTTTCAGATAACACTATACTTATTATAGCACAATTTTATCCAAATGTGATAAAAATACTATATTACGTAATTAATGTTTTTATCAAAATTGTCCAATTTCTGCCTCCTCTCTCTTAATATTTAATTTAAACAAGGGGGATTTTTTTTAGAATATTAGCACAGATTTTCAGCTAAAATTTTCTGTTTTTGAGAGTGAGTAGCCATTAAAGAAATTGTCGGCTATTCTAGTTCCAATATATAGAAGTGTTTTTATATAAATGGATTGTCATTGACAAAATGTACTTATTTTAGATTCAAATCCTCCCGGAGTTTTTAAAGAATTTCAAATGTCATCAACAATACAAGGTTAGAAGCCTTTTAAAGGGATGGTGGATATTCTAACTACACTTCATTTTCATTACATTCATTTTCAAGCTTTATAAAATGTTCAGGGCATGAAGTAAGTACTATATGTTTATATGGTATTTTTTTGAAGAAATTTATAAACATTTTATTAATAAAGCATGTATTGTAATTTAAATATCTATGTAAAATACATAATGAAACAATATTTCAAAATCATCCATGTGAATTCCTATTCATTCTAAATCAATGACTATTTGAATAGAATTACAATTCGTATAAATACAGATAATTGTGCATTCGTTCTTCCATGTTTCAGTTCTTTTTTTAAATTATAGAAATATTTTCCCTGAATTGAGAAGTTTGCTTAGTTTTGAGCCTTAGTTTGTTATTTCATACTTCTAGCGTTTATTATTTATTTTTAAAAGAACAAATAAAACCGACGATAATTCTAACAATTCTGAAAGGGATTTGAAGAAAAACAGTTTTAATGTTATTATAAAAATATATTTTTATAAAGCAAGCTTTTATCATTAATTATAGACAAAGTTTTCAAACTGCTTAAAATCATTTTTTTAAATTAAATCAAACTTAAATTAATTTAAAATTAAATCGCATATTACAACATAATCCAAAAATCCTTCACATATTTTAAAATTCATTAAAATAATCAAATAATTAATATACGAGAGTGCAGTTTGGACAAAATTTCTTCTATATCTTGCTTAAACAAGTTAAAATATTTAGTTTAAAAAGAAATCTAAAATTCAAGATAAGCAGCTACAGATTATTTATTCCGTCCATATTTAAACATGTCAGGTCTTTTGCAGCTCGAACCATATTCAAACAGTACCCAATTTTATTTTACATATTCAAATATGGAGGTTATATTATACAAAATAAGTAATCTATAACTGATCTATCTTAAATATTTGATTCTGTTTTGCATCCTTGAATGTACAGTGACATCTATGGAAACATTTTTGAACTAATTTTTTTAATTTGCTTAAGCAAAATTCCGCTCATGAGAAGCACTTTCATTCAATCCGCGCTGTTCGCCTGTCAATTAATCTTTTTATTGAATTTTAAAATATTTTAAGCATTTGTAGCTCATTCTGTATATTCAAGAAAAATTTGAATCGAACAGGAATTTTTATGCGCCATTCTTTAAAGCCGATTTCGTTCATTTCCAAAGTCTTCCATTCCCTCAAAGAATTTTTTGTCCATTTTCTATACCAGCAGAAATAAGCACTGGAAACAGTTAATTATTATTCACCCTACAACAGAAAATAAGGATTATGCAACTAAATATGAGAAACGTCATACTTTAAAATCGTTTTACTAGTTCAAGAGCTACTTTGAAACATCCTACTTTTGATCAGTTAACCACCACAATTTCAAATTTTCCGAATTGTTTATATCCTAAGTTCTTTTTGTTTGTAAAACAAATATAAAAATTCCTCATAATTGATAATAGGTTTGATTATATAAAGAGTTACTATGAATTACTATGTTACAATGAATTGCTATGAAATGAGTTACGATGAATTAAAAAATATAACCTATATACATACAACATACGTAAGTCTTTTTATATATCTTCCTTTTGGCTTTGCCGTAATCAGATAAACAGAGAATACATATATGCTAAATCAAAACGTATAAACTTCTTTTATAATATGTTGTTTATAAATATTATCTCTAACAACTGCTTCATGATTAATTTTTCTCCCTCAATTTTTGATTACTTAGATTAAAGCATTTTAAATTACAGTGGCAATATTTTCTAAGCAACGCAAATATTGTCTAAACATCGAACTTAAAACATTAATATTTTGAAATGCTGATGAATACGTAATTCAACGAATATAACTGAGTTCTCTTATCCCTAATTTCGTTCAGTATCCACTAGGGGCATGAAAACTTAGCACAGTTATTCTCTCTGTTTGCAGCTGAATTCTCCGAAGTTTTCCTAGAAAGAATTATTACACTACAAAACTTCAGTTTTAATGCGCTCAGAGAACTATTATAAGATTTTGAAATCAGAGAAATACAAAGAGCAATTTGTTATGAATGCATTAAACATGAAAGAATGTAAAAGGGTTATTTGAATAAAAGCTACACCATTAGATTCCGATAAACTATTTAAGTGTGCATTTTTAAGCGTTCGTTTTAATGACAATTGTAATTTACAGAAATGTCCCATGAAATTGCGTATAGTATCTTCCTTAAACTGGTGCTAAAGAGCAATATCTTTCTATAGTGCCTCCTTACAATTTAATAAATAATTAAAAAAAGTATTACTATTATATGAGGCGCTCAGAATTAAAATGTATCAAGTACATAAAACATTATCCAGGGATAGTTGAAGTTAAATTTAATGGGCTCTCATAGGAGCACATGGGAGCACATAACTGTAGATTACCGCCATTTGTTGCACACATTTTTAACCTAGGACATGGTTCGTTACGGCAAGGAATAAACTATTGTCTACAGAGAGATGATTCATATCAAACTCTATTAAAGGAAAAATGGACTTTATTCACTTTCATTGGGAACGCCCCATATTCGAGATTTAAAGTGTCGTGTTACAAATGCGTTAACTGACAAATTCAGCAGAATAAACAGTGTCATTTCAAAGAGCATAAATTGAATTTTTACATTTACTTCAGTTAATGTTTCTTTTTTTTATATATAGTATATAATTATTTTCTGATACCTTTATTAATAATTTTAAAAACATTCTAAATAACTTAAAAACTAATATTGTTTTTGTTGGAATTTTAAAAGAAATAACTATTAAAGTAAATATTTTCAGGCGTCATTGGGTTTTTTTCAAACAACTTACTATGTTATCTTTCAGCTTTGTTTCACGTTTCATACCTTTTTTTGAACATTCGAAGGAGTGTTGCTTTGAGACCTATAGACGTTTCATAGCTATTTTGTTTTTCCTGTATCACTTGCATAATAAACAAGGTGTTGAGTTGTATAGGAAATGCACATAAGCTCAAGAAACCATAGTAACTATCGTTGTAAAACGACGATATGACGTAATAGCATGTATATCCGAGGCAGGGCTACACTACATACCGGGCTTGCTCATTCATTATGATGACGTCACAAAAGGTGGCTGACTAGGAGGAAAGACATACAGCGATTGGCACAAAACGATGGGCGCGTTGCTTTGGACCAATCGCTGGTCGCGGTCAGCCACCATTTGTGACGTTTTGAGAGTGAATGAGCAAGCCCGGTATCTAGTGTTGCCTTGTCCGAGTCTAACGAAACAGACAGGCTACCGCGGCGCATTGCACTTATCTTTTTTTACAGACCGCTAGAGTGACGCGATGCTCTTTCCGTACACCTGCATTGGTGCATTCCAGCATCACGTGACTCCCGCTGTCTGTAAAAAAAGATACGCGTAAAGCACCTCGATAGCCTTTCTTTTTCGTTAGCCTCGATGTATATCAATAGGACTATCGAACGATACGGACTTTCAATAGTTTGACGTCACTATGTTATTAGTGTTCGACCAATCGTACGTGCCTTTAATACTTCTAAGAAGTTTTAGGCAAAGCCAGTCTAATCAGATCGGTAAAACCGAGACTGACGAAAAAGACAGGCTACCGCGGTTCATTCCACTTATCTTTTTTTACAGACCGCTAGAGTGACGTGGCCTCTTCTCGTACACCTGCATTGGTGGATTCGAGCATCACGTGACTCCCGCGGTCTGTAAAACAAGGTACGCGTAAAGCACCGCAGTAGCCTTTCTTTCTCGTTAGCCTCGGGTAAAACTATGCTTAGGTAAGCAATCAATGTTTTTTAAGATATTGGTCGAAAATTAGAGTTGCAAAGCCTAGAAAAAACTCGGTTTAAACCTAGGAATAAACCGGGTTTTTTAGGAATAAACTTGTTTTTTGGGAATAAACCTGGTCTTTCGGGAATAAACCTGGGAATAAACCGGTTTTTTGTAACACTATTGAAAATAAAACAATTATCAGTTTTTTTTTTTTTTTTTTTTTTTTTGTTACAGAAAACTATGTTGGCTTGTATAACGTGCATGCAACATACTGAAAGGTAATGATGGATAGCATAAAATGATTTAATGCAATTCTTTAATTATTTCAATTGTAATTGTCAGTTTAAGTGTATGTGATCCATGGAGATTGTATTGTTAGGGTTTCGTTCATCTCACGAAACCCTATTACCCCCGCTCAGTTGTCTGTCCGTCACAGAGCCATTCTCAAAATGTATGTAACTTACAGAGTTGAAACTTAGTGTATAAATCTGAATAGCAGCTGTGAAGAGCTCAAAATATTAAAATTTGAAAAATACGTATTCTTTTAATAAATAGAGATAAAAAAACAAAATTATAACAGCCTTTTTCTATTAAATTGAAACATTTTTTGTTATAGCAGATGACAAAGATTTAAAATCCACAATGAAATTCTTTCTACAAAAATTAATTTTCTATCAGACGATTTTCACGTGAAAAATGAAAATTAAATAAAAAGTTTCACCAATTGAAAAAAAGATAAATATGAAATAAAATTGATTGACGTCATAGTCGTAATAAAACGGAAAATGTCAAAGATTTCTCAATAATACAAGGAGTATGAGTATGTGTAAAGGGACAAAGCAGATTAATATCACGTCATTAGAGAATTAAAAATAAAATCTGACGTCATATAGGAAGTTTAACTAATTTTTCAAATGTTTGAGAATAATACAAAGCGAGTATCAATATAAATAATAGAGAATAGTAAATATATGAGTTTGAGAAGCATATTGAATCGTGATAAAAATCCGATTATGGAAATATTCGCATATTTTAACATTTTGAAAGTGTACAATTTGTTTAATTTTGAAATTATTTTTTTTAATATTGCATTTAGTCCGTATGACGGATATTATTATGGACAGAATATAATAGCGGGCTTGGACCGCTATCCGGCTGGTTTTATTTGAAAAAAGGAAAAAATAGACGGGTAAATTTTTACTTTATAAAAAACATGATTTTTTTTTTGTTGTCGTTGCTAAATGAAATTTGTTTGAATTTATTAAAGAAAGGATAAAGTGTTTTGAAAGGAATATTAAACGAAACCATTTGAGCGATTTTCGATCACACTTACCCACTTGTTTTTAAGTATCGCCAATAAAGTGATGTCTCCAATCAGCTTTCTTTCTATTTATAGACTTTATATATTTTCACTATTAATTCTGCTAACTGAATTTGAATTAAATTAAAAAAAATATGAGTGTGTGGTGTTCACCAGTTTTAATTAGCCAAAAATACTGTTTGCTTTTCTGAAACTTTTATTGATATTATTTGCTTTTGAAATGAGCAAGAGTTTCTTTGGCCGTCATATGTACGAAGGACTATATTCCCTATAATATTAAAAAAAAAAAAAAAGGGAGAAGGGGTAGGAATAGAGAATTTTTTCCGAAAAAACATTTCTTATTCAGCACATTCTTCCCAGTCTTCATATTAATTAATTCCTTATAAAATTAACTAAGAATTTCAGAACAATTCCTTGTGTTAGTGGATCATCAAAACATTCATCAATAAAACTGAATCATCGAAGCATTCAAGCCAATTAGTTGAATGTTTTACGATTTACTGACTGAGTGAAATTAGAAATTGGAATGTTTCATTCATCATTAGAATGACATCAGTCACATGAATGATTTTATGAAATGAGTTTAAGTGAAATATCAAATGATGTTTCACGCGATTGAGCAAGTAAGTCACCAAAATGTTCATCATGGAACATCATTTTCAGAAAAACATTGACTGAAAAACCTATAAATACAAATGCATCATTTTACACAATTTGATCTTCAAACTCAAAAATTCAAATACCAATATTTAAAATAAAAAGAGATTTAGCTATAACGTATAAAAATTCATTATAAAACACTGTATATTACTTGTGGAAGTGAATCATCAAAACATTTAGCAATAAAAATGAATCATCAAAATATTGATGTAAATTACTCACATGTTTTATGATTTACTAAGTGAATAAGAAACTTGAATTTTAGCATTCAAATGAATCATTAAGTGAAATAAGTTACCTCGATGCTTCACATGAATTATCAAGAGATTTACCAAAATTGTTCATCATGAAACATCATTTTCAACAAAACAGTGACTAAATCAACATATAAATACAAATATCTCTTTACAATTACCAATCTGATATTTCAGTACAGAAATGCAAATACCAATATTTAAAATGAAAAAGATTTAAATATTATGTCCGTGAATCATCAAGGCATCTACCAGTAAAAGTGAATTATCAAAATATTGAAATAAATTGCTTGAATGTTTTATGATTGACTAAATGAAATGAGAAACTTGAATGTCACCATTCACGCGAATCATTAGGTGAAAGGCGTTCACTTAATGCTTTACATGAATTACCAAGCGAATCACCAAAATGCGAACCATGAAATATGTTTCAACAAAACATTTACTAAAACTTCTTATAAATACAAATATCCTACCTTACAATATTTGATCTTTCGAAACAGAAACTCAAATACCATATTTAAAATAAAAAGAGATTAAAATATTACGTTTATCAATTCAATTTAAAACGGAGAACATTACGTAAAACTAGGCTTCATTAATGAAACCTCGCGCTGTCATTAATGAGAGAAAGCAGAGTTTTTTGTTTTTATTCGTTTTGAGACTTTGTTCCGTTTTTCCAGTACGGCTTTTTTCATTTTTTTTTGTTAACTTCCGTTACTAAATGAGTCTTTAGAAATTACTTTCGCATTGGTGTTTTCAGATAAATGGGTATTGATTGGCATTAACAATATGAGCCAATCCCGAAAAAAAAAATTTCAGGAAATGAAACTTTTTTTTTTCGCATTTCATTCCATTATAAGAATTTTTTATTATGCAGTGGAGGTCATACAGTGACCTAATTGATTGTCTATCGTATCAAACTATTTCTGAATTTTTCGTTCCATTAAGCTTAATGGCGAGTTAAATTTAATTTTTAAATTAAACAACTTTCTTTTAATTGTCGAAGAAAAATTTCTCTGGAATGAGGTGGCTTATTTTTAACCTTAAATTATTCTGAAAGGCGCTAATTTCTATGTAAGGCGTACCAAATTTTAAAATTTAATAATAATTCATTTGGTATGAAAAATATAGTGATTAAATAAATGACGATGGTAACTCATAAATTTTGTATACATAAATTTTAAACATAATACCAATTTTTGTTAATGGAGGGCGCTGAACTGTTTTGATCTCTAATAAAATTACTCAAAGTGATTTCAAATCATTCAATACGGGAGCCCTTTTCTTTGCGATTCAACAACTAAATAGAGTGAACAATAAAAGTGGATTGAATTCTGATCAAGTTTTATACGTTGGTTTGAGCTTTGCAGTAGGTGAAATAGTGCAGTGCCATCTAACTGACAAAAAAGTGAACTATTTTGAAAATTGCTTTGTTAAAAAAAAATAGGAGTTAACTTCTAAATTTGTCACTTGCTTCATCTTTATTGTAGTTTTTTGAGTTATTCAATATTAAAGTTCGGATGTTCTTTGTGAGACACATTGTGAGTTGAATAATGGATAGGGGAAACTTAGAATGTTATTCGTTTCCGTTTGTTAGTTCTTGAGCTTCGGGCTTCTAAGCTTGGTGCTATGTGTAGTTCTGATAGCTTAAATATAATCTCACTCTACGTTGCATTAAATTTTTAATAAAAGTCATCTTCTGGCAGGTCTACTGTAGTTTTCTGTCTCTGGATTCCAGCAGAATAAATACAGTCAAAAATGTTAATAAATTATTTGCGCATAAAGAATAGTGTTTAACGTTCATATTTAAAATAAATGTGAATCATAAAAAAGTGGATTTTAAAGCTGAATTCTTTGAATAAAATTAAAATAATATCATTTCCACTACCATTTCATTTTATATGCCAGTTGCAATCATGTAATCATTAATTTGGAAAAAACTTCGATAACTGATTATGGTAGAAAAAAATCCCTGGAACTTTGAACTTTGAAGGAGTGATGCTTTGAGACCTATAGCTACTACAAAGGCTGTTTGTTTCGAATAAAAAAATCCTTTAGTTTGCATCAAATAAAGTCTTCCTAACCCCAGTTCCACAGCACAGCCAAGTTTGACGTTAAACATTAGAAATCTTTGGTACGATATGGTTACCAGAGCTACGAAACGAAGTTAATTACACTCCAAAATAAGTTCCATTAATGTCAAATTTACTGCTGATTGAATTATAGATCTTTCACCAATAAAATTGCTTGAGAATGATAAATAAAGTTAGTTATGCAAAATTTCCACTGGCCACCATTTGCATTTCAAAGTTTTTTTCCCGTACATTACAAGTATTGCTTTTTTAGTGACAGTAAAATAACTGCAGAATTAACATTTTCAAATGCAAATCTTGGAAGTGAATGATTAATATGTATAATTTGAGACTTATAAATCAATTATTCTAATACCTTTTTAAATATAACTTTTAACATTCTAATTTTAAAAAATTATTATATTTGACGAATCCGTGTACAAATACCGTATGTATTTTTGACCTATTTTAATAAGCCTTTAAACGGTAAAACATGCATGTCAAAACTTAATGATCGAACTAATGCACTTTTCGGCAAAAATCTGTTTCAATTTTGGATTTCATCGCAAGGCACCAACATTTTCCAATAGAGAGATTGGACTGAAATAACCTATATATATATATATATATATATATATATATATATATATATATATATATATTCTGCTTAGAAAAGGATTTGAAATTCTATCAAATCCGTCCTATTCCCCAATATTCATGGAGAATTTAAAGTACAAAGACATTTTTCTACATAATACATATAAAGCTTTTAAAAAATGGTCTGCATATTTTTCCGTAATGGAGTAGAAAGAGATCGATAATTTATGGGGTGGATTTAGAATGAAAAATTCCTATTTTTCTTTTTAAATTCGTTTCAATGCAGTTAAGATTAAATGACTTAGAATAATCAAAGTTTCTGTACCCTTATACAAACATGAAATGTTTCCACCGTGACTGCAGTGTTTCCAAATTTATTACTTTTACAAAAAAGCCATAAAACCTTTAAAAGTTGAGATAATAAGTGTTTCTTGGTAAAATAAAAATAAAAGGAGAGAGTGACTTTGAATATGAAATTTTCATAGTTATGAAGATAACGCTTTAAAAACTAAATTGATATGCATAAAGGCAGTTATTTAATTTGTTTACAATTACGAAATTTGTTTCTCTATTTTAACAATACTAGGATATTCAACGGATTCCCGGATTATAGAATATAGGTGTAAATATTTTTTTTCATTAAAAACTCTAATTTTTTTTTCACATTTAATATATATTTTAAGATTGTCTATTAACAACAACAAAATGCATTTTTATATGAAAATTAGCAATTATGTATTTAAGTAAAGTTTTGATATTTATTAAAAACGATACTTTCGTATAGGCCGCATGCCAGGAATTAATAGCAAAAGAAATCACCAACGATTTCATTACTTACACCAGTCTTTTTGATTCTGATAATAGTTGGTGTTTAAGCACGTACATCAATCACATGTATGTTAAATTTGTGTTTTATTTATATTCTTTTCAGGTACTTCTCCATTATCCCGCCGACCACTTTTCATTAAAAAAAATTATCGCCAAACAGTAACGCCAAATAAATAAATGGAAGAATGTTGCCTTTGGAATATCAAACCAAATAAATATATAAGTAAAATAAAATGAATTCGGAAAAGCCCCACTCACCATAGTGTCAACTATCAGTAAGTTTAAACACAAAAAAATTACAATGTATTAATGAAAATTGAAAAAAAATCTTGGATATTTATTTATTTACATTATTTTTCTTAATTATCTTTCTCGGCTGGTGAATAAGTGTTTGTGACATTAGTTGAAATTGATCTATTGCACTTAACTATGCAACACAACATTTTTTCAATGCATTTTATCTTTTAATATCATGGCACAGCCGTTTAAGGACGCAATTGTTATTTTAATTAACGAAATAACTAATAAATCGGTAAAACATAATGAAAAATAGAGGTAATTGTCGAATTAAAAACCGCTTCATGACATAACAAACATGTTTAATGCTTCTGACGTCAAGTGAATGGGATTGCATTTTTGGCGTTAAATCCTATATTTGGGCGATAGTTTTTTTTATGAAAAGTGGTCGACGGGATAATGGAGAAGTACCTCTTTTATTTATTTAATGATGAAACTTTAATATCGTTATGGAATATTAGCTGGAAACAAATGCTCAACTATTTATATTGTTTTAAGTGCAAACGGATTAATTTTTCATAATCAGGTTGCATGCAATAGATAGATATATTTTTTTTTAATCATGCTTGAAAATTATTTTAAAAACTATAAAAAACCACAAAATTGAGATACAGTTTTCAAAATAAATCCATCTGAAAGAATATTTATTTTTCCTATTCGATGGTATAAATATTAAAATTGTGCGATATTTAAAAGTTTAAAAAAAAATTGCAGTAAAAGCGAAAATTATTGGTCAGATGTTGGAACCGTCAATATGCGTCAGCGTTATTCACGACATCATTTTGCTTTATAGTATACGTAGCCGGAAACAAATGCTGAACTATTTGTATTGATTTAAGTACAAACGGATTAATTTTTCATAATCAGGTTGCATGCAATAGATAGATTTTTTTTTTATTTTTAATCATGCTTGAAAATTATTTTAAAAACTATAAAAAATCCCACAAAATTGAGATACAGTTTTCAAACAAATTCCATCTGAAAGAATATTTATTTTTCCTATTCGATGGTATAAATATTAAAATTGTGCGATATTTAAAAGTTTAAAAAAATTGCAGTAAAAGCGAAAGTTATTGGTCAGATTTTGCAACCGTCAATATGCGTCAGCGTTATTCACGACATCATTTTGCTTTATAGCATACGTAGCCGGAAACAAATGCTGAACTATTTATATTGATTTAAGTACAAACGGATTAATTTTTCATAAACAGGTTGCATGCAATAGATAGATTTTTTTTTTTTTTTTTTTTTTTTTTTTTTATCGTGCTTGAAAACTATTTTAAAAACTATAAAAAACCACAAAATTGAGATACAGTTTTCAAACAAATTCCATCTGAAAGAATATTTATTTTTCCTATTCGATGGTATAAATATTGAAATTGTGCGATATTTAAAAGTTAAAAAAAAATTGCAGTAAAAGCGAAAATTATTGGTCAGATGTTGGAACCGTCAATATGCGTCAGCGTTATTCACGACATCATTTTGCTTTATAGTATACGTAGCCGGAAACAAATGCTGAACTATTTATATTGATTTAAGTACAAACGGATTAATTTTTCATAATCAGGTTGCATGCAATAGACAGATTTTTTTTTTTTTAATCATGCTTGAAAATTATTTTAAAAACTATAAAAAACCACAAAATTGCGGTACAGTTTTCAAACAAATTCCATCTGAAAGAATATTTATTTTTCCTATTCGATGGTATAAATATTGAAATTGTGCAATATTTAAAAGTAAAAAAAAAAAAAAAAAAAAAAAATTGCAGTAAAAGCGAAATTTATTGGTCAGATGTTGGAACCGTCAATATGCGTCAGCGTAATTTACGACATCATTTTGCTTTATAGTATACGTAGCCGGAAACAAATGCTGAACTATTTATATTGATTTAAGTGAAAACGTATTAATCTGTTAAATTGAAATGCACTCGATAGAGATAGATATTAAACTAGTCGTTAGGGGTCACCGTAATACTCACCCAACATGGATATGCATAACATAAAATATGAAAATAAAACATGTGTAAACTATTTATAAAATGCATTGCAATTCGAATAAAATCGTCTCTTGATGACGTCATAAACTTTAAATGCTCTATTACTGAATTGCGTAAAAGAAACATCCTTATAACTCCAAAAATGATAATCATATTAACTAACGGTTTATTGCGTCGGATTAAACGTCTCATTTCCATTTAAAATATATCTTTGAATTGAAATTTGGATGAAATGCAGGGTCAGGAAAAATCGAAGAGTGTGGAAAATAGGATTACAAATATCTCGGTAACTCATTATCCGATCGACTTCATTCTTTATGAAAAAAAAATTATGTTTTTTTATTGTCTTTTATATTTACTCCTTAAAATAAACAATTTCGAAAATTGTTATATAACTTTTATCCGAACGAATATTTCGAGAGTCCGAAAAAAATAGTTCCGGATAATCGAGGTTACTGAAATTCAATAAGCTTCTTCCCATTATGACATACTAAGTACATATCAAATTTCAAGTCTCTATCTCAATTTGTTCCGGAGAAAGAGCGTTTACAGACACACAGACCGATGGACGGCAAAAAAAAAAAAAAAATCTAAAAATATGTTTTTCGGAATCCCAGTGTCTGAAACCTGTAAATCCGTCAATTTTTTTTTTCGATTTTTAAAGCGATTACAATACTTATCCTATACTACGTATGATGGGTAAGTAAAAAAGAATCATGCTTCAAAATTATTTTTAAAACCATAAAAATAAGTAAATTAAGCTACAGTTTTCAAACAAATTGCATTTTAAAGAACATTTTCTTTCCTATTCGACGATGTAAAATTTGATATTTTGTGATGTTTTGAAGTTAACAAAATGCAGTAAAAGCGAAATTTATTGGTGAGGTGTTGCCATCATCAATATTACGTCAGCATTGCTGACGGACATGTTTTAATTTATAATATAGATAGATAGTTAAATGTCATTGCAAGTGAGAAACTTGCAAAGAGCGAATAGAGGGTCAAATATGCTAATTTTATATTATAACACAAATTAAATAGAAACAGCGAGAATCATATATTTATCAGATCTATTTGAAAGCTATGTATGTATTTGGCAGAAACATTATATACAATCCTAGTAAAAAAATAAATAAAAATAAAAATAAATAAATAATGCACCATTCCTTAATAATTTTATCGCACATCATCGTCTACAAATGTCACTGGTGCAAATCGATTAGTAAAAATGTCTTCTACTAATTAATGCTATACTTAAATTTTGGTTATGAGGTCGTCTACATATAAAAATTGTACCAAACTTGAAAATTTTAAATACTATTACCAAATTTTAAAATCATATTTGTATTCTTCGTTGCCTTTTGTCTTTGTATAGCGAATGAGAAGTCATTCGGTCAAATAGTTTAGCAATTATACAGGTTTAAAGATTAGAACTTATCAAAAACAAAATAAAAAAACTGATGTTAAATTCATTTTTAATCGTTTCAAAACACGTTACAATGCGGGTAGTTTTTGTAGCATAACTCAAAAACAACTTGGCGGAATGAGCTGTAATTTTGGACTTGCATATTTGAAATTTCTAGAAATTTCTGTTAAAAAATTTATAGGTCAGAATTCATATTTCTTTCAAAAATTAGTTTAAAAAAATATTTTTTCGAAATTAATTTTCAAGAAAAAGAGAAATTGTAGCCTATAACTTTTTTAACTAAAATCTATTTCGAAAAACTCAAAATATGCGAATAAAAAATTACAGATCATTCAGTTTAGGAATTATGAAAGTTTAAAGTTTGGAACTCCTAATGTAAAAATGCTTTTTAATAGTTGCAAAACATATTGTAAAGCTCATACATATATTAGTTTAAAAAAAAATATTTTTTCGAAATTAATCTTCAAGAAAAAGAGAAATTGTAGCCTATAACTTTTTAAACTAAAATCTATTTCAAGAAACTTCAAATATGCGAATAAAAAATTACAGATCATACCGCTAAGTAAGTTTTTGAATTATGCCTCAAAAACTACGATCTCCACAATCTGTTTTGCAGCTATTAAAAATGATTTTTACAATAAGAGTTCCAAACTTTAAACTTTCATAATTCCTAAACTACTTGACCGAATGACTTCCCGTTTGATATCCAAAGTAAAATGTACCGAATAATCCAAATACGGTGTCAAAACTAGCTGTAAATACTTAAAATTTAAACTTAGTACAATTAATATATGTACGAGCTTTACAATCTGTTTTGCAACTATTAAAAATGATTTTTACATTAGGAGTTCCAAACTTTAAACTTTCCTAATTCCTAAACTACTTAACCGAATGACTTCCCGTTTGGTATCCAAAGTAAAATGTACCGAATAATTCAAATACGGTGTCAAAACTAGCTGTAAATACTTAAAATTTAAACTTAGTACAATTAATATATGTACGAGCTTTACAATCTGTTTTGCAACTATTAAAAATGATTTTTACATTAGGAGTTCCAAAATTTAAACTTTCATAATTCCTAAACTACTTGACCGAATGACTTCCCGTTTGGTATCCAAAGTAAAATGTACCCAATAATCCAAATACGGTGTCAAAACTAGCTGTAAATACTTAAAATTTAAACTTAGTACAATTAATATATGTACGAGCTTTACAATCTGTTTTGCAACTATTAAAAAGGATTTTTACATTAGGAGTTCCAAACTTTAAACTTTCCTAATTCCTAAACTACTTAACCGAATGACTTCCCGTTTGGTATCCAAAGTAAAATGTACCGAATAATTCAAATACGGTGTCAAAACTAGCTGTAAATACTTAAAATTTAAACTTAGTACAATTAATATATGTACGAGCTTTACAAACTGTTTTGCAACTAATAAAAAGGATTTTTACATTAGGAGTTCCACACTTTAAACTTTCATAATTCCTAAACTACTTGACCGAATGACTTCCCGTTTGGTATACAAAGGTAAAATGTACCGAATAATCCAAATACGGTGTCAAAACTAGCTGTAAATACTTAAAATTTAAGCTTAGTACAATTAATATATGTACGAGCTTTACAATCTGTTTTGCAACTATCAAAAAGGATTTTTACATTAGGAGTTCCAAAATTTAAACTTTCATAATTCCTAAACTACTTGACCGAATGACTTCCCGTTTGGTATACAAAGGTAAAATGTACCGAATAATCCAAATACGGTGTCAAAACTAGCTGTAAATACTTAAAATTTAAACTTAGTACAATTAATATATGTACGAGCTTTACAATCTGTTTTGCAACTATTAAAAATGATTTTTACATTAGGAGTTCCAAAATTTAAACTTTCATAATTCCTAAACTACTTGACCGAATGACTTCCCGTTTGGTATACAAAGGTAAAATGTACCGAATAATCCAAATACGGTGTCAAAACTAGCTGAAAAATACTTAAAATTTAAACTTAGTGCAATTAATATATGTACGAGCTTTACAATCTGTTTTGCAACTATTAAAAAGGATTTTTACATTAGGAGTTCCAAACTTTAAACTTTCATAATTCCTAAACTACTTGACCGAATGGCTTCCCGTTTGGTATCCAAAGGTAAAATGTACCGAATAATCCAAATACGGTGTCAAAACTAGCTGTAAATACTTAAAATTTAAACTTAGTTTAATTAATATATGTACACGATACGATAAGGTAAGCAGAATTTAAGTATCTTAGTAATTCGTAGGCGTTATTATTTATCGATTGGCACTAGTCACAATTTTATACGATGATTTGCGGCAGAGTTAGTAGAGATTGATCACTTTTTTTTGCCTTTTTTCTCCAGGGTTGTACATAGTTTGTTATAATTTATATTTCCTTACATTTCTTCAAAGTTTTTGCGACTAGAGGTTTTACAGAATACAAAAAAAAAAAAAAAAAATGACCGTGTTTTGTTTTGTGTATTCTGGAAAACAACGCGAAATGATTCAAAGTCATTAGAATTTCAGGGGAAGTAAAAAAGGGAAATGAATTTTTAAGTGTTTACGAATGAAAATGTACTTTAGATCTAATAAAAGACTTTTTTACTATTACGTATTCCCTCTGTGTGTTTAAGAATCTAAGAATACGCATTCATTAAAGATAGAACTTTTATTGAAATAGCATCTTAATTTATTTCGGAAAAGGTAACTAAAAAAACTAATTAAGGAAAGCTGCGAAAAAATTGTTTACTCTGCTAATTAATATTTTTGAGAATTTCTACGAGGTTTTTATTTTTACCCAATATCTTCGATTTTCCCATTCCTTTTGAACAAAATCATTTACGATACGAATCGATTCCTGCATAAAAATCTTACGTCGGAAATTGAAAGATGGAATTATGATATTGAAAATACTCCTTGAAAAATAAATAAATATTGATATATATGTATTTATTTGCTTAGATTTCAATGAAAAAGCAACTTATTTGATTATTAAGAAATTGAATTTATAGTTGAACTATTACATAAGATAAAATAGTTGCAGAGTTTCAAAGAAAATATGTTTTATTTATCTTATGTATGTTTTCTTTGGCAGGAAAGCTGATTAGAAAGGACCTCTTTTAACATGTTTTTGTATAAAATACGCATTGTAGAGGGTTTTAAAAAGTCACAAAATAATATTGCGTAAATATTAACATCACAAATTGCAAAACCTGTTTTAGACATGTTCTAAGATAATTGGCAGGACTCTTTCACAATCCGAATCCCTAATACATTAATCGTTACAATAGTTTATTTTTTCATAATCGGGATTCTTTTCTTGACAACGTTTTTATGGCGATTGATAATAGGCAACTCTGTCTTTTTTTTTAAATGGGTGTAAATAAAAAATCCCACTATACGCTAAGGTTAATAATGAAGGATCCGTAAAAATATTATTGTTAATTTTTAATTTCATAATGTATATCATAAGGTAAAGCCAGGAGAGATTGCGCGGTCGGAGAGATTGCGCACATAGAGGTTCGGGGGGAAGGAGTGGAGTGAGCGCGCAGCGACTCCAGGTAGTTGTACAACAGCAGTAGTGGAGTATCTACTTGAAAGTGTACGTTGATTGTTTTGAGTGTCTAAGATAAAGTATTGCTATTTTGTTTTGTTTTCCCAAAGTAAGTGCTTGAATTTTCATAGCTATTCATCAGAATTTCTATACAATGTCAGTAGTACAAAATATTTTAAACTTAAACGATTTTCCATAAGCTACTAATGTAGACTAACAATGTGAACATCAACGGTTAGATTTAGTAGCGGCCATATTTATATAAAAGGCTGCGCAATCTCTCCTGCCGAAATTGGAGAGTTTGCGCATCTGCTACTTAGGAGAGATGTCGCATTTTTTCCATTAGTTTCCATGCTGGGAGAGATTACGCAGCCTATTGGTAAATTTGCCTAAAAAAATGAAAAATTAAAATGGACTAATTTTAAGTTAAACGTGTTATCAAGTAACTTAATGTTATTTTGTAATCTTATCTGGACTTTCTTTTTCTAAATTTTTTTTTTTTTCTCTTTAATTAAATTTTTTTAATCGTTTTTAAAATTATTTCCTTTTTCTAATTCTTTAATAATTAGGTTGAAATATTCACTCCTAATACAATAATATTTGTTCACAAAAACCTTACAACAATGTCATTTAAGTGTAATTATTATTGTTAACAATTTAATTATAGCTATTATTAGTAACAATCTCTCCTACCCATGTGCGCAATCACACCAACCCTGTAAGGACAGATTACGCAAAACAACTTTCTTGGTTTTTATTACAACTAATCTATTAAATTACAACACAACAACAAAATAACAAATGTAAATGCATAAAAAACAAATGAAGTCAAAATTATTCATGGATAGTTTAGCAAACAATTAATATTTAGATTTGCTATTGTTATTCTTTTGAATTGTGCGCAGACTCTCCTAGTTTTACCTTACAGCATAATTCAATTTACTTAAGGTGACAGATATTTTACTAATATAGGTACCAGGATTGCTACTATTTTTTACTAATAGGGGCACATTTAAATTTTTTACCTGTTTTTGTGGGCACACCCCCACCCTCACACATATCCTTATCTATGTGATGCATATTGCATCAGTATACAAAATCCCGTATCCCGCTTCGGATTGATATAAAGTCCTATTTAAGAAACTTTAAAATTTCTAAAGGTATAATTTTCTTCTCCACTATAAATTATACAATAAAAAAAATTAAATCTCAAAATTTTTGTTTTTTAAAGTTCTTTATATTTTTTCGTTAGAGATTTGATTGTAAAAAAAAAAAAAAAAAAAATAAAATAAAAAATAAAAATAAAAAAACAGAAAAAAAAAATAAATCTGTATCAAACGTAATCACCAATGAAAAACATGTATTTATACATACACATTTATCTAAGATTTGTTGGCTTACGGCTGACGACACTTGATATAAAAATAAGCTGCGCCGCAGGGAGCCCGTGAGGGAGCGCACTCCGTGTAGGCGACCACCGAACCCAAGTCCTGAGAGACTTTTATCGTGCCAGTAGCTTTGTGTCGATACGGCGCTTCGGCCAATCAGAGAGCCGATCCAATACGGACCCTCTAACCTCGAACCCACGTGTTGACGACGTAGGCCGTTGCGATACGCGGTGAAACCCCGGGGAGTCACCGCGAGGCACTTGGAGACGGACCGGCGTCACCCAACAGCTTCGGAACTGGAAACCCAAAAGGGAACCAGGCCCTAGGCCTTAAGTCGGGATGTTCCAACCCGTACTTGCTTGACCACAACCCGAGGGGTGTGAAAACCTACAGAGGTAGTCACGTTCCCTCTCATAGTGGACGACGACACTTGATATAAAATGAGCTCGCGCCGGTAGACGCTCACGAGGGTCGCCGGCTCGCGTTCCGACTATCGTACCCAAGTCTCTAAAGGACTTATATCGCACCAGCAGCTTTGTCTCGCCGCGGCGCTGCGATCGGCCTGGGGCCGCTCCCCAACTGCGGACCCCCCAAGCCAATTTACCAAGTGTCGACGACACAGGTAGCTGCCACAGTAAACCCATGTCTCGGAGGAAACTTCCGCAGGAACGGACACTTGATGAACCTCCGAGAACACCCAGTGACTTCGCCGCCGAAACCCCATGAGGGGAGCAGGTTTCTAGGTCATATGCTAGGCTTCACGACGGCTCTTGCTTTACCACAGCTCTAGGGGTGTGAAAACCTACAAAGGTAGTCACGTTCCCTCTTCTCAAAAAATCTGTTAATCCCGAAATAATTTGTAAGCAAAAATGTGATATGTGTATGGGCGCTAGTTACTGATAAAGTAACGTACATTAAATTGCAATAGAAGCAAAATTTTGATGACAATCATTAAAAGTTTTGGACGGAGTGTGAAATGTCGAAATTGAAAATTTCAAAGTTTCAGAGTTACTGTTAAATAATACAAATCGACACATGGTTCACAAGAATAAATTAAAATGTCCCCTATAATATGTCAAAAATCAACTGGAATATGAATATTACGAATAAATATTATTGAATGATATGAATATTATTCTTTTTTGTAATTGAGCTCTATCTACATGTTCGTATAATAGATGCTTTCAATTATATACAACTCCTATTCTGAAAAATGTGCATGTAAAAGTTTTTGTACACTGAAAAAAAAAAATGTTGATTTTATGGTGTAATACTGGCAGCTGGGGTGCCAGTGCCAGATAAAATCAACATTTTTTTTTTTTTTTTTTTTTTTTTTTTTTTTTTTTTTTCAGTGTAGGATTACAAATATATGTCTTAATTGGTGTCGAAATAGCTCTGGATGTCCTTTAAGAAATTTCAATTCCTATATCAAAGGCATTACTTTTGCGTAACACTATTTCCGAATAGTAATCCTTGCACTATTTAATGACAGAAATATATGAAAAATTCCGCGTGTAAATAAGACGAAGATTACTATTCAGAAATAGTGTTGCTCAAATGTAAGGACCGTACGATTCCTGTATATCAATAAGCAACACACAGTAAACTAAAATTAATTAATCTTCATTGAGAAGTTTGGAATATACATTGTGGAAACAAAATAAATAATAGTTCCTGAAATGCGTCTTACAAAAAGGAAAAAGTTTTTAAAACATGTATAAAATATTCCAGAAAAAGCATTCGATACAATAATATAAAATACTTTTGTAAATTTAAAAACAAGTAAATATAAATAAATATAAATATCATCAAAAATATTAAATCTCATCGTAAATCAACATCAACAACAGAAAACAAAATTAAAAGGATATGTTTAATAAATATCTATGTTTGAGTGATTATAATAGGCAAAGGAAGATTGAATATTATGCACATACTTTTCTGGATTTAATCAGCGATGGATCAGCTAATCAAAATACATGCTATGTATACATTAAACCAATATCTGCAGTAAAACGATATTCTGCGTAAAATTTGAATGCTGGTATATATATTACATGCCACCTGACACAGGTCGTTTTATTCTTTCTCTGTTGTTTTTTGGTTTTTTCAGCAATGCTGTAATTTATTGCATTCTATAATTTTGTGTTAAAGTAGTTTGTTGTGATTTCTGGTTCTGCGTTTAAATAGTTTGTTTTGTTTTCTGGTTTTGTATTTATGTGGTTTATAGATTTTAGTTGGCTTTTGTGATATTGGTTCTGCATGTGTCTTTTCATTGGAGTTTATTATATATATATATATATATTCTACTTATTTACAAAAGAAAAAAAAGAAAAAAAATGTCGATATTAGATTACATGAAAAGTAATAGGTATTATACTTTACATTAATCTTTATTTTATTTTTTGATACGTATGTGATAAAGGAAGTGTACACTATATACAAAATAAAGCCTAAAAGTTTAGATGCACGTTGTACACCGAAGCGCGTTATATTGTATATATTTTTCAATTTTCAATATAAATAAAAAAGAAAAAACTTGCTGAAACCAATATAAAATTCTTTTTTTCAGCAAAAATTCGAACTATATTCCATTTTTCTAAGAAAATCAAGCTTATTTCAAAATAAATCCAACTAAAATTGCGCTTTTTTTCCGTTGTCTGCTAAGGAAAATATCTAAAAACAAATCCATAAAAATAATACGGCGGATTATTCTGTTTCTAAGAGACAACAATAAATTTCAGATAAATGTAAGATTTAATATTCTACGTTCATGGGGAAAAAAAAAGTTATATTTAATGTATTTGACATAAACTGAGCAAACAAGACTCATAATCCTTCTTTTAATTTTAACTTCGTCTTAGTAAATATTTAATGACTTTGAGCTAAAAAGTGAAGCATTTGAGAAATTCTTTCTTGATAGACTTTTTTTCTTTTTTCTTTAGGTGAGTTCCTGATATAAAGATAAAATATTGTGATATAATCTACTATAAATGTACGTATGCATCAATGTATGTATATGAGTATGTATATATAAAGTATGTATATAACATATATTAAGTATATGTGTAAAAACGTATACTTAATATATGTTATTGATGAAATAACAAAGCAAATAAACAGGCGAGGCCTTGGATCGAATATATATATTGAGTTACGAAAGAACATTACACAATGACAAAAACATAGTAACTAAACTGAAAATTGAACATAACTTATATTTATAAATTCGTCTGGGATGCTGCAGTCATGTTTCCCGGACGTGCAAAAAAGCTTACACAAAATATCATCCAATAAAATTTAAGATGTAATGCTACGATTACAATTACGATACGATATACTAACAGTTATTACTAATGTGTTCCTATTTTGTTAAATTAAATCTTTTAATTTTTAGAAAAAAAAAACTACCATTTTCTCAGTAAATGCAACAACATAATTACTCAAAATGTATCGTTTTGTAAAATATGCCTTTGAAATGCCTTTGAAATCTAGATGTTCCGGGAGTTTTGAAACGTTAATAATAAGTAAACTATGTACAACAAAAATATGCGGTTTTCACAGAAATGCTTAGACACATGTCAAAATTTTGTTTATAATGTAAAAAAATTGTTATAATAGTTACATTTATGACCAAGAGCTGGCGCCGCGCATGCAATGCTATTATTCTTATTATCCAAACCATGCGTTATACAGTATTGGCCAAATTATTAGTCCCATTCAAAAAAATTCCCAAAACCTTGTTTCTAAGATGATTATATAAAAATAAATCATCCTAGGAATGTAATAAGCTATCCAAAAAAATCACACCGAGTGTTGACTTAAATATAAATGAGATACTTCGCGATTGTTTTGTTATAATTTTGTTTGTTTGCCTGTTACAAACCAAATAATATCACTTCTAACTATTAATTTTAGTGTTTTAAATGTTTATCAGATCTTTTTTGTATTAAACGCAGGTTTTTAACTGGGAAAAAACATTGTTTAAGAAATTTTCTATAGCAGTAATTAAAATGGGTGCCAGGACAAACATTTCTCCAAGAAAACGTGGACAGATTCAATTTTTTTTGCAAAATTCTAACTTGGCCCAAGCTGAAATTGCCAATAAACTTTCTGTGTCTCAAAAAACTGTAGTAAGGATAAAGAAAAACATTAATTTGAATAGAAATGGAACACTGAACAGAGTTGGACGATGTAGAAGAAAATGGATTTATTCACAATGGGATAATAGAGTTTTACTGAATTTGAGCAGAAATAGCGGAAAAAGTTCTTCAAGACTGTTGAAGGCCGCACTGAGAAACTAGGGCATTGCTTTGAGCATAAAAAACCATCCGCAGAAAACTTTTTGAAGCTGGCTACAAAGTCTATCGCCCAAGGAAGAAACCGAATCTGATTAAAGCCATGAGAAGGCAACCACTGACGTGAGCCAAATCGTTTAAAAACTGGACAGTTGATGACTGGCAGAGGGTAAATATATTTTTTATTATCTTATGTATGCATTCTATAAAGTTTATAATTAAAAAAACCTTGGTAAACCCAGTTTATAAACGATTTAGCCCATGACAGTCGTTGCCTTCTCATCGCTTCAGCCAGCTTCGGTTTCTTTGTTGATCGATAGGCCTTGTAGCCAGCCTCAAAAAGTCTTCTGTGGATGATTCTTGTACCCCAAGCAATGTCCTGGTTAACCAGTACAGCTTTCAACTGTCTTGAAGAGCTTTCTTTGCTATTTTTGCTCAAATTCAGCAAAGCTCTATCATCACCTTGTGAAGAAATACGTTTTCTTCGACATCGTCCAACTCTGTTCGGTGTTTCATTTCCTTCTTCATCCTTACAACAGCTTTTAGAAGCACAGAAAGTCTATTGGCAATTTCAGCTGGGATCATGTTATAATTTTGCAAGAGAACCTACATCAGTCCACATTTTCTCGGATAAATGTTACCCATTTGAATTACTGCTATAGAAAATTTCTTAAACAATATTATTTATTAGTTAAAAACCTTCATTTAATACAAAAAGATCAGAAAACATTTCAAATACTAAAATTAATAATTAAAAGTAATATTATTTGGTTTGTAACAGGATAGCAAACAATGTAAACACAATAAAATTTCTGGATTTTATAATGATTAGTGTTGCCACTCACCTATAGAAAATATAAACAAAATAGTATTGAAATATCTCATTTATATTGAAGTCAATACTCAGTGTAATCCTTCGAATAGCTTATTGCACTCCTAAGATGATTTATTTTGATAGAATCATATTAGAAACAAGGTTTTGGGAAACTTTTTCGAACGTGACTAATAATTTGGCCAATATTGTATAAACAGATGAGTTCATTGCGTAACATCTTTCGTAAGATATTGCTAAGATTTTGATTTAAGGGTCGTCTCTTTTCAGACATTTTATAGAAGATTAAAGAAATTGCATTTTAAAGGAACTTCGATGCAATTTGATCTGTAATATTTATGCAGAATTGAGAATTTATAGAAATCACTGTTTCTATCATGACAATACTGAGGTCTACATTTGAAGAGGCCAGTGCCCTGAGTCGCTATGCCTTCAAGATCTTCAGATCGTACACCTTGTGACTTTTGGTTATGGGGCTACATAAACTCAGATGTGTAGAGGGAATCAGCTAATGCCATTCGTCCAGTTGGAAGATACTATGAGCCATCATATTTCAGAGATACGCTTTGTAATGCTCTTCAATTCTGTGCTGACTTTTTTAATCGTGAGACGGCTGTACTTATAAGTAGTGGGCGTCATATTGGATAGTTCTAACATTTAGAGACTGATTAGTTCTTCTCCATAAGTTGTACTTTACCATAGATAAACTATATTCTGAACCGAAGCGCCACGTTTTGGTAAAAAACAACTATTCTAACATTTTTTTTTTTTACATTATAGACAAAAATCCGACATGTTTCTAAGCATTTCGGTAAAAACCGCATATTTTTCTTGTACATAGTTTACTAATTATTAATATTTCAAAGCTCCTGGAACGTCTGGATCGAAAATTAAAGTTCAAATACAATTGAAAAAATCTTCTGCTGGCATATTTTAAACCTAAAGATATGTACTGGATTATTTTTTACACAATTATTTCGAATTGGTAAAGTAATCATACAAGTTGTAAATTTCCAACTGGACGAAAAATGTCCGGGCCAGGATTCGAACCTGGGATCGCTTGGCTGAAGCCGCCACGCTCTACCACTGAGCTATCCCGGTCGAATCTGGAGGGCATAGTTCATCCAGTTAACCTTATTGATCAAAGCATCTGGTCTGATATTTTAATCAGCTCAACAGAAAAGATCGCAGGTAATGAAACTCCAGTAACCGCTGGATACGTGAATACACTGGATTATTTTTTAACACAATTATTTCAAATTGGTAAAGTAATCATACAAGTTGTAAATTTCCAACTGGACGAAAAATGTCCGGGCCAGGATTCGAACCTGGGTCGAATCCTTGTCGAATCAGATGCTTTGATCAATAAGGTTAACTGGATGAACTATGCCCTCCAGATTCGACCGGGATAGCTCAGTGGTAGAGCGTGGCGGCTTCAGCCAAGCGATCCCAGGTTCGAATCCTGGCCCGGACATTTTTCGTCCAGTTGGAAATTTACAACTAAAGATATGTAGTTAATATTATTTAAAACATTGACTGCCATGGCGCACAAATATGTGTGCCAGAAATATTTGTGCATTTCTCGAGGCGCAATACCACACAAATACGTGTACGATCAATATTTTCATTGAAGTCATTTTTTTTGCTTTGAAACAGGACTATTGACAATTTATTACAATGCATTTAAAAAAAAAAAGAACCTAGTGGCCATCCAGGCATGTTTAGTGATTTCAGTTTGGCGATCAACGTGTAAAAATAACTAAAATTTGATATTTTGTAATTAAAAATGTATAAAATTAACAAACATTGTCACTATTAGAAATGGTGAACCGACTCTATAAACACTCAGCTTTGTAGTGGACGGCAGGCCAAAGTGGTCACCCAATATGATGTCATAATGACATAATGACATAATGACGTCATGACGTGATGACATAATGACGTCACCAAAGCGCTGGCATTGAATGGTTTGTGGTCAAACTATTTCGCTTGATGGAAGTGAGTAACCGGACAATCGTGGAACAAGGTGGTTCCATGTTTCATGATTTTATTCCGAATTTTCGAGTTTTTGAAGTTTGTGATCTAAGGTAAGTGACTCATATTACATACTATTAAGAATAACTCTTGTACTTGCATTTATTTATTGCATGTGTAAGGAAATAACATGTTTTCAGCTTCGCATTATGGTGGGTGAGTGGTCGCTGACTGTTCATTAGTTTTTAATGTGGGACGTATTTTCTGTCACGGCTCCCAAACCGGCAAAGTGGTTAGGGTAGTGGTTGGATCAAATGGTGAAGGTCGGATCAGGTGCAATGTTTGTCACCTCATGGCTCATGAGGCCTGTTCACTTTGCGAAGAAGATGACGTGGAGTTCATTTGCGAAAAATGCAGTGTTTAATTTTGATTAATATTTTTTTATTTGTGTCTGACAAGTTTATTGGATTTTCATACTTTCATTATGTTTCATACGATTTGTTATTATAATAAAAATGTTCTAATCATTTAAATAGTGTTTTCAATCTTTTTACACCTGTCGGGCAAAGTTGCCATGGAGTGAATACTTTGCCCACCTTGGTCGGGCAAAGTTGTCATTTTGACATTTTTTGGAAAACAACCTAATTCTCACTTCCACTTTATTATTTCGTAAAAACTATAAATGCACTTACATTTCTAAGTTGTCACTCTAGTTCTATGCAAATTATCAATTATTTATATGTATGTTGAGGGTAACAAAAAATCACAAAACCATAGGGAGACCACTTTGCCCTGCCTTCCCCTAAATGTCTGCAAAAATGACCATTTCATCGCATCGGCGGTCAACGTGCTAAAAATCGTTAAAATCACGCAATGTGTGTAATTCAAAATTGATGATTTTTAAGTTATGACACTTGCTGAATTTAATCAGCGATTTGGAATTATTATTATTATTATTATTATTATTATTATTATTATATGAATAAATATTTTTTATTTTTTATAATTTTTATTTTTCAACAATGCGTTAAAATCATATTCTGTTTTTAGTTTGATTGCCATTATTAGCAATTTTTTGAAATTCTTAAGAGAAAAAAAATACTAAATTCAATATAAAATTCATTTCTTGAGTAAAAATTGCAACTGTATTACACTTTTTTCAGAAAATCAAATTTATTTCAAAATAAATCTAACTAAAATCAGGGTTCGTACGGATCAGGGAATTTTCCAGGAGTTTCACCAGTATTTTCTTTATTGAAAAGGAAATCTAGGTTAAACTCACGAAACTTCGCTTTCTTTTAAGGAGAGATTTTCTGTAAGAAAATACTGGTACCGAAGAATTTCCTGTTCTCAAAATTCCAGGAGGCGTACGAACCCTGTAAAATGTACTTTTTCCGTTGTCTGCCAGGAAATGTCTAAAAATAAATCCATAAAAATAATATGGCGGATCAAACAGTTTCTAAGAGACAACAATAAATTTCAAATAAAAGTGAATTTCACGTTGATGAAGCAGAAAGTTATATTTAATGTATTTGACATAAACTGGGAAAACAAAACACATAATCCTTCTTTTAATTTCAACAACGTCTTAGTAAATATTTAATGAGTTAGAGATAAAAGGCGTGCTATAAAGAGAATTTGAGAAATTCTTTTTGGATAGAAAACACTTTTTTCTTTCTTTATATATATATATATATAAGTGGGAATGTATTGTATTATCATGAGTATAATACTGAAGCAAATATACATGTATTTGCGCGATTGAATGTATATTAAGGGTTAACAAATTTTATTGATATTATTATTAATGAATTTTACTTTAATAAGTTTGCTTTTTTTTCCTTTTACTACACTTACAATTTTTCTTAATTATTTTATAAGGGAGACTGGGGGGGGGGAGGGGGGCGGGTTGGAACATATGTATTTTCCCGTAAACAAAATCAGTTAAATTTTCAAAATATCATTTTTCATATTAGCCTTTGTATATAAATAGCAGAGCAATCTTTACACCAGGACGTGCTGAATGTTTGCAAAATAAGCAGAAAAACATTACTGAGCCTAACTGTGACGATTTTTAATTTTTTTTTTAAATTAAATACTTGTTTTGACGCCTTTTAACAGTCTTACATATGATTATGAAGCTTTTTATCAATCCAGATTAATTGCAATCATTGTTCTATGTTAGCGATAAAAACGTAATTTACAATAAGCCTGAATACAGTTCAAAACGGTATGGTGACTAATTGAAGATGTCAGATTTGGGAACCCGCAAAGTAATTATATATGTAATTAATTAAAGTAATTATAATTATTTCCCGTACACATCATCCAAAATTTATGATAAATTATACATTTTGTGTTAAGAAAAATTATTTGCTTATTCTTTTATATCTGTTAAAATTAATACCATTTTTTTTTAAATAAAATTTTAATTAAAGCATGATAAGTTAACAAAGACTTCAATCAATTTCCCTTTAGTAAGTTTTGCAAAACTAGACAGAACATTTATTTTTAAAACTAAGATTTTTTTCATTGAATTTATAATAGTTCTGATATAACTGTTGAATTCGCTTATTTGGGAAACATTTATGTTTAATTAATGTTTTCCATTAGACCCCGGAGTCGGAGTATAATAGAGCAAAATTTCATTTCGCAAATTAAGGCTATTTCTTTTTCACTAATACTCATCCTCCATGAAGTCATCTCCTTCATTTTTCTTCTTTTGTTTAACAGGATATCTTTATGGTGATCCTACTTCTCTCGTAAACCCGTAACTAATAGCTTAAGATAATACGAAATATCCTCTATTTGGTACTCTATAATGCTTTGAATTAATAAAAACACTGCTTAAATAAATCCAAACAAAAAAATTATATCAAAATATTGATTCAAATACACAATAAAATAACTAATTTATTTTTCTTTTTAAGTTTTTTTATTTAAAAATATTTTTTATTCAATGCGTGGCTACTTCATATAAGCGGTAACTCTTAAATTCCAGAAAATAGCACTCCTCCAACCTTCTCAATCAAGTCAATAAAACTACGTCATAAACATCCGAACTGAGGCTAACGAAAAAGAAAGGCTACCGCGGTGCTTTATTCCTATCTTTTTTTACAAACCGCGGGAGTCACGTGATGCTCGAATGCACCAATGAAGGTGTACGAAAAGAGCATCACGTCATTCTAGCGGTCTGTAAAAAAAGATAAGTGGAATGTACCGCGGTAGCCTGTCTTTTTCGTTAGCCTCTCATCCGAACATATCTCTATTTCTTCAAATAATCAATTAATTCATAAGAAAAAAAATCAACATTTACAACCACCGATATATTTACAAAAGCTAGTGTTTTTATACAACATTAAAGAAATAATATTAATAAGAGCGAAATAAAAGTCTTCTCTCTTTTTTTTCTTTCTTTGCTTTAAAAGGTGTTTTCTATGGTAATTCTTCTGCTCTCATTAACCCGTAACTAATAACACTGATCAGTAAAAAAATTTAAAATGTTCCTCCCTGAAAAACAAATATGTAAACTCTACAAACCTACTATTCCTAAATCTAAATATGATATCCAAATTGCCCCATCAAGTATCATTTTTCTTAGAAGCAGTTTTATAGTAATAACAAATAGTGGAGGTTTATTATATAAATTGACAATGGTAGATGAAATTGAAATCAGGAAAAAAGTATTTTCACTGTCTTAGATAACAAATTGATAAAATATAGCATGAAAATCTAGTTTGTTGACGCTTATATCATGTATTTTTCTTTCGGTGTTCCCCTCCATTTCGTGTCCGAATTTACTATTTGCTATCTACTAATATATTTTCATTCCTTATGCCGCTGTAACTCGGGTAATGTTATTTATACATTTATTTATAGGTATTTTGCATATCATTATGTAAACATCTTATTAATTACACAATTGCCATTTATGTTCTAATGAGACATAAAATACCTTAAGTTTAAAAGCACACCCACCCTCTAAAAAATGGTATCTGACAGAGCAATTTCATTGCCATATACTGATTTAGTAACCCGAAATCTATAAGAATCAACTATTATTTTTACAGGGAGGATTTTGGTCTCGTCCAGTGTAATATAAGATAATACGGAAAGCTTCCTAATTGACACTCTATATTGTTTTAACTAATACAACCGCCACCGCCTTAATGAAACATAGAACTAAAAATGGGTTCAAAATAGTGATTCAAATACACAAAACAACTAAATTCCTTTTCTTTTAAAGTTTTATTTAAAAATATTTTTCATTCTATGCATAGCTGCTTCATTTAAACGGTAACTCTTAAATTCCAGAAAATAGAAGTTCCCCTTACTTTCTTTTCCTCCTCCAACCCTCTCAATCAATTCAATAAAATTACGTCATAAGCATCCAAACATA